>JAUIMM010000684.1:1200000-1590000 GCA_031769625.1 Taudactylus pleione
TTGAGCCCTAAGAATCATATCTGCCATAGACCTCCTTCTCTGCTGATAAGCCAGATTTCACCTTTCAGTACCACTAACATAAAATATATAACTGAATATACAAGTAAAAAATGATGACAAATTCTGAGACAATTAATGAAAAAAATACTATCTATACCACATGGACACACAATCTAAAGGCGCATATCCACTACACGTTATAAATGGACGATTGAGCGATAACGACATCGTTATCGTTCATCGTCTGCATTATTGTGCAGTGAATATGCCGGCAATGACTATCGATGCGTGCTCCCGCTGGTCCTTTTCGGCATCTGTCATCGTCTGAACATACTGCCCAACCCGACGATATTATCAGGTTGTGCAGGTTCGGGGATGAGGGAGGGTGCGGGACTGAACTATATGTGGGCACAATATCCACTGCACAGTATAATGAACGATTGAACAATAACGATGTCGTTATTGTTCAATCGTTCATTAATCGTGTAGTGGATATGCCCCTTTAAGGCTAATTTATTTGTCAGCAGCCAATTAAACAAAGTATTTTGGAGTGTGGAAAGGAAACAAGATTACCCGTAGGAAATCCACGCAAACACCGGGAGAACATACAGGACGGGATGCACTATGATGAAAAATACAGTCAAACCGGCATTTTCAGAAGTTTTCCAACAATTTCCCATATGCACCAAGCACCGGAAAGCAAAGTTTTCTGGAGCTTGGACCCAATAGGCGACGCCATCTATAATACAGATGTGTCCACATATATCTAGCCTCCTTGCGCCCTAAACAGCCCTTTTAATTGCGCCATGCTTTGGCGTGACTCGGTAGGTCCGAGCTTCTTTTGTGTGACTTTTTACTCTCAAATGCGTCTTATTCACACGATGATGCGATTAGTTAGCACAAGCAGCTTCTGCTGATTAAAATGATATGCAGCATGTCTATGTTCTCTAGGCCTGATTCAGACCCGCTCGCGAGCGCTGAGTGCTCGCAAGTGGGTCGATGTTGTCCCAGTGCGCATGCGCGAGACCTGGATAGCGACGGGCAAACCGTCTTGACCATCGCGACCATCTTCCTGGCCGCTCGCTATAGCTGTGGGTGCTCGCTATAGCTGTTTGGTCACAGCTATACGAGCGGCCAGTAGGCCGCTCTAAAAATAAAGAAGGTCGGCCCTGATTCAGAGCGAGCGCTTTGTCAGAGTGTCTGGCTCTGAATCAGGGCCTCTGTGCGTCTGCGGGTGTATCTGCCAGTGAAATGCTACATTACAGTGTTACAGCCGCTGACACTGTAGCATAGCATAGCATTTCACATACAGATACACCCGCAGACGCACAGAGAACACAGGCATGCTGCATATCATTTTAATCAGCAGAAGCTGCTTGTGCTAGCTACTGTATTCGTATAACAGTGTGTGAATAAGACGGATTTGAAGGTAAAAAGTTACACAAAATATGTTTAGCACTACCGAGGCGCATGTTCCCACGTTATGTGTGGCGCGACTTGTAGCGCGTGGAGGATAGATGTATGTGGACACATCTGTAGAAACCTATGGGCTTCTTTTCTGAGGTTTTCCCGAGAGGGATCCAATAGATCCCTCCCAGGGTCCCCTGTGGCTCATGCATACACTGGCCAATGGCCGCGCATGCGCAGAGGGACGCCCGGGTCATAAACCCGGAAGTCCCCATACCGCAAAGGACAGCTGTCCTTTTCTTAAATGAACATGCACAAGGCGTTAGTAAATGCCGGTACGCATGCCTTCATTGGCGGGAGGCATCGCATCCAAAATGCGATCAGCCATGACCTGGTAATGAACTCATGACGTCAACCTTACTGCCACCATGTATGGATTATGGTAGCTGTACTTTAATTAAATGGCTGTTCCATTCCACCGGCCACCATACTAGTAAGCCAGAGAAGTTTAGGACAGACTTTCATTTTCATTGAACCTCACAGATTTACAGTTATATAGTACATTTATAAAATCCTGGAAATAAACAAGTTTCAGACAGTGGCCATGATTCAGTGTGAGCATTCCCCTTGGGTACTTCCATGTGACGGACTGTGCTAACCCTGCAACGCCCACTTTGCATTTGTGAGCAATGTTCAACCGCACTGGTGGTTCTGGTCTCTCCACCATCGACGCCCCATCGGTCACAACATTGACTTCCGAGCAGCCCCTGCCTGGCGCACAGCCTCCCTCGTAACTTTCTGAAAAATATGTCACCGTAGCTGCAAAAGGGAACGCAGCCGATTGCCGAAACACTTCCATGACACTCCCATAACACGCCCACGGCACTCCCATAACAGGCCCAGGGCACTCCCATAACACGCCCAGGGCACTCCCATAACACTCCCACGGCACTACCATAACATGCCCAGGGCACTCCCATAACACGCCCATGACACTCCCATAAAACACCCACGACGCTCCCATAACACGCCCATGACACTCCCATAACAGGCCCATACCACTCCCATAACACGCCCATGACACTCCCATAACACGCCCACGACACTCCCGTATCACGCCCACGACACTCCCATAACACGCCCATGACACTCCCATAACATGCCCATGACACTCCCATAACACGCCCACGACACGCCCATAACACACCCACTGCACTCCCATAACATGCCATAACACACCCATGGCACTCCCATAACACTGCCCATGACACTCCCATAACACGCCCACGACACTCCCGTAACACGCCCACGACACTCCCATAACATGCCAGCGACACTCCCACGACACTCCCATAACATGCCCATAGCACTCCCATAACATGCTCACGGCACTCCCATAACATGCCCAGGGCACTCCCATAACACGCCCACGGCACTCCCATAACATGCCCATGACACTCCCATAAAACACCCACGACGCTCCCATAACACCCCATGACGCTCCCATAACATGGCCATACCACTCCCATAACACGCCCAGGACACTCCCATAACACGCCCAGGACACTCCCATAACACGCCCACTGCACTCCCATAACAGGCCCATACCACTCCCATAAAACACCCACGACGCTCCCATAACACGCCCATGACACTCCCATAACAGGCCCATACCACTCCCATACCACTCCCATAACACGCCCACGACACTCCCATAACATGCCCATGACACTCCCATAACACGCCCACGACACGCCCATACCACTCCCATGACACTCCCATAACACGCCCACGACACTCCCGTATCACGCCCACGACACTCCCGTATCACGCCCACGACACTCCCATAACACGCCCACGAGACTCCCATAACATGCCCATGACACTCCCATAACACGCCCACGACACACCCACTGCACTCCCATAACATGCCATGGCACTCCCATAACACGCCCACGACACTCCCGTAACACGCCCACGACACTCCCATAACACGCCAGCGACACTCCCATAACATGCCAGCGACACTCCCACGACACTCCCATAACATGCCCATAGCACTCCCATAACATGCTCACGGCACTCCCATAACATGCCCAGGGCACTCCCATAACACGCCCACGGCACTCCCATAACACGCCCATGACACTCCCATAAAACACCCACGACGCTCCCATAACACGCCCATGACGCTCCCATAACATGGCCATACCACTCCCATAACACGCCCAGGACACTCCCATAACACGCCCAGGACACTCCCATAACACGCCCAGGACACTCCCATAACACGCCCAATGCACTCCCATAACAGGCCCATACCACTCCCATAAAACACCCACGACGCTCCCATAACACGCCCATGACGCTCCCATAAAAGGCCCATACCACTCCCATAACACGCCCATGACACTCCCATAACACGCCCACGACACTCCCGTAACATGCCCACGACACTCCCATAACATGCCCACGACACTCCCATAACACGCACACGACACGCCCATAACACGCCCACTGCACTCCCATAACATGCCATAACACACCCATGGCACTCCCATAACACTGCCCATGACACTCCCATAACACGCCCACGACACTCCCGTAACACGCCCACGACACTCCCATAACATGCCTACGACACTCCCATAACATGCCCACAGCACTCCCATAACACGATCACGGCACTCCCATAACACGCCCAGGGCACTCCCATAACACGCCCACGGCACTCCCATAACACGCCCACGGCACTCCCATAACACGCCCATGACACTCCCATAAAACACCCACGACACTCCCATAACACGCCCATGACGCTCCCATAACATGGCCATACCACTCCCATAACACGCCCAGGACACTCCCGTAACACTGCCCATGAGACTCCCATAACACGCCCACGACACTCCCGTAACACGCCCATGGCACTCCCGTAACACTGCCCATGAGACTTCCATAACACGCCCACGACACTCCCGTAACACGCCCACGACACTCCTGTAACACGCCCATGACACTCCCGTAACACGCCCACGACACTCCCATAACATGCCCATGACACTCCCATAACACGCCCACGACACTCCCATAACACGCCCACTGCACTCCCATAACATGCCATAACACACCCACGGCACTCCCATAACACTGCCCATGACACTCCCGTAACACGCCCACGACACTCCCATAACATGCTGCGACACTCCCACGATACTCCCATAACATGCCCACGACACTCCCATAACATGCCCACGACACTCCCATAACATGCCCACGACACTCCTATAACACGCCCATGACACTCTCGTAACACGCCCATGACACTCCCGTAACACGCCCATGACACTCCCATAAAACGCCCACTGCACTTCCATAACATGCCATAACACACCCATAACACTGCCCATGACACTCCCGTAACACGCCCACGACACTCCCATAACATGCCTGCGACACTCCCACGATACTCCCATAACATGCCCATGACACTCCCATAACATGCCTACGACACTCCCATAACATGCCCACGACACTCCCATAACATGCCGATGACACTCCCGTAACACGCCCATGACACTCCCGTAACATGCCCATGACACTCCCATAAAACGCCCACGACACTCCCATAACACGCCCACTGCACTCCCATAACATGCCATAACACACCCATGGCACACCCATAACACTGCCCATGACACTCCCATAACACGCCCACGACACTCCCATAACATGCCTACGACACTCCCACGACACTCCCATAACATGCCTATGACACTCCCATAACACGCCCATGACACTCCCATAACACACCCATGACACTCCCATAACACACCCATGGCACTCCCATAACCATGCCCATGACACTCCCATAACATGCCTACGACACTCCCATAACATGCCCACGACACTCCCATAACATGCCGACGACACTCCCGTAACACGCCCATGACACTCCCGTAACATGCCCACGACACTCCCATAAAACGCCCACGACACTCCCATAACACGCCCACTGCACTCCCATAACATGCCATAACACACCCATGGCACACCCATAACACTGCCCATGACACTCCCATAACACGCCCACGACACTCCCATAACATGCCTACGACACTCCCACGACACTCCCATAACATGCCTATGACACTCCCATAACATGCCCACGACACTCCCATAACACGCCCATGACACTCCCATAACACGCCCATGACACTCCCATAACACACCCATGGCACTCCCATAACCATGCCCATGACACTCCCATAACACGCCCACGACACTCCCATGACACGCCCACGACACTCCCAGAACATGCCTACGACACTCCCACGATACTCCTATAACATGCCCACGACACTCCCATAACATGCCTACGACACTCCCATAACATGCCCACGACACTCCCACGATACTCCCATAACATGCCCATGACACTCCCATAACATGCCCACGACATTCCCAGAACATGCCTACGACACTCCCAGAACATGCCTACGACACTCCCACGATACTCCTATAACATGCCCACGACACTCCCATAACATGCCCATGACACTCCCATAACATGCCCACGACACTCCCATAACATGCCTACGACACTGCCATAACATGCCCACGACACTCCCACGATACTCCCATAACATGCCCATGACACTCCCATAACATGCCCACGACACTCCCAGAACATGCCTACGACACTCCCAGAACATGCCTACGACACTCCCACGATACTCCTATAACATGCCCTCGACACTCCCATAACATGCCCATGACACTCCCATAACATGCCTACGACACTCCCATAACATGCCCACGACACTCCCATAACATGCCTATGACACTCCCATAACATGCCCATAACACTCCCATAACACACCCATTACATGCCCACGACACTCCCATAACATGCCTACGACACTCCCATAACATGCCCACGACACTCCCATAACATGCCTACGAAACTCCATAACATGCCCATGACACTCCCATAACACGCCCATGACATGCCCACGACACTCCCATAACATGCCTACGACACTCCCATAACATGCCCATGACACTCCCATAACATGCCCATGACATTCTAATAACACACCCATGGCACTCCCATAACATGCCCACGATACTCCCATAACACGCCCACGACACTCCCATAACACGCCCACGACACTCCCATAACACGCCCACGACACTCCCATAACACGCCCATGCCACCTCCTCTTTTTGCAATCACTTTAGGTCACCTCCCAGTCTGCACCCTGAAACGACAAGGGTCTTGTCTACTGCTATCACCAACAAGCATTAACATACATCTGGCAACAACATATTGTGTAAGATGCATCACATGAATGTCTCTAGAACACTGGAGAGTTACCGTTACCCACAGCAACCAGATCCAATATCCTTATTCCCTTTCTAGTTTAAACAATGAAAGCACAATAGTATAGTCAGCCTGGCAGGACACTCAGCAGCTGATGCGGTTTGGTAGCAACATAGGCACAAAAGTGGACAGAAAAATAGCGCAATGTCCACACATACGCAGAGCATACACAGAGCTTTAAACATCTCCAGATGCAGACATCATCCGTGTAGCAGGTGCAAAATATATGGCCCCTAACAGGTATATCCACATAACTGCTAGGCTGCATTGCTATTGAATAGCCTTACCGAAACTTGCCTTCCCACACTCGCCTCTCTGGTTGTAAGATTTGATACAATCAAAACCATACTTACCTACTCTCCTGGAACCTCAGAGAGATTCCGGAAACTTTCATATAGTCCTGCGGGTTTCCGAAAGAGTGGGTGGTCCTCCTGCATCAAGCCCATTTCATAGTGAAGTGGGCAGATAAATGCCGGGAACTGTGGGGCCTATATCAAGTGATTGTGGGCGGGATGTACTAAAGGGTGTGGATTGAAAGATCTACAGTAAAAAGGTAGACAATGTCTACATAGACACCAGATGTGAGACAGACAATAAATTGTCAGGGACAAAAGGTCGACATGTAAGAAGGTCGACAAGGTCGAAAGGTCGACACAAAAAATGGTAGACACAAAAATGATCAGCATGTTTTTCTTTCTAACCCTAATCTTCACCCTAACCCCCCTCCTGGTGCCTAACCCTCCCCTCCTGGTGCCTAACCCTGACCCTCCCTCCTGGTGCCTAACCCTACCTCCTGGTGCCTATCCCTCCCTCCTGGTGCCTAACCCTCCCTCCTTGTGCCTAACCCTTCCTCCTGGTGCCTAACGCTAACCCTCCCTCCTGGTGCCTAACCCTAACCCTCCCTCCTGGTGCCTAACCCTAACCCTCGCTCCTGGTGCCTAACCCTCCCTCCTGGTGCCTAACCCTTCCTCCTGGTGCCTAACGCTAACCCTCCCTCCTGGTGCCTAACCCTAACCCTCGCTCCTGGTGCCTAACCGTCCCTCCTGGTGCCTAACCCTAACCCTCGCTCCTGGTGCCTAACCCTAACCCTCCCTCCTGGTGCCTAACCCTAACCCTTCCTCCTGGTGCCTAACCCTAACCTTTCCTCCTGGTGCCTAACGCTAACCCTCCCTCCTGGTGCCTAACCCTAACACTTGCTCCTGGTGCCTAACCCTAACCCTCGCTCCTGGTGCCTAACCCTAACCCTCCCTCCTGGTGCCTAACCCTCCCTCCTGGTGCCTAACCCTAACCCTTCCTCCTGGTGCCTAACCCTCCCTCCTGGTGCCTAACCCTAACCCTTCCTCCTGGTGCCTAACCCTAACCCTCCCTCCTGGTGCCTAACGCTAACCCTCCCTATGTCTACCTAGACATTGTCGACCTTTTTACTGTAGATCTATCACCCGGATTCCGTACTAAACCCCCAAAAATGCTGTTTTCTAGGGTTTTACCACATACCCCATATGTACAAAGCGATGCATTCCGGTGCTTCGCCCTGGTGGGTAATGCTATCTTCAGGTGGCGTTACCCAATACAAGTGTTTGGGCTCCTTTTCGGGACACCTCCCCTGAGAGGGATCCAAGTCCGGATGACAGTCTGTCAGCCTTCGCAGCATTTATTTTGACCAATGTAACTGAGAAGAATCTTTGTCGTATTTAACAGTCATATCATAAAATCCCCGATCTTGTGCCAAATTCCGCGTCACAGCTCCAGAAACAGGAGATCCCCAAAATAAACAGAGACAGTAAGGGAGGGGGGTGGCCGGAGAGCCTTATTACATACACAATCGCTCTTTTACTTGGGCTGAACTTTGACTGACTGATCCTCTGGTTGTAGAAATAACTCACAAAAGTTCATTATCAAAGTTTATCAACTGCCAGAGAGAGCAAAGGTCCCATGTGTCAGTCAGACACGTTGTGCGAAGTACACCCACTCCTCAACCAGCGCCAATATTCCAGCTGGGACGTTATCTCCCTGAGTCATACGTCAGTCATCTGTCACTCTGCCCTGCCAGCCTACATACAGGGCACGGGAGGTGAGGTTGCCAAGGCAGACTTCCTGAGCTATGAGGCACCTCTGATAGCAAATCCCTGTAACACCCCAACAGGTGATAAGTGTGCCGCCTTTCCTGTACAATGGGGTATACAGCAGGGGGGTGGGCACTTTTTCACCTGAGGTGCAGCTTGGCAGGTTTTGGTGTAATTTTAAGGATCACACGTAATGTACTTTGCTTAAGGGGGTAGGGAGGGAGGGGGTTACGTTCCTTTTTGCGCGCTGTCTAGTGTAAAGCGCAACAGAATATGATTGCGCTATATAAGAAAATGTTAATAAATAATATTTGTGGCTTTGTTATAGAGGCGTACACTCCCTTCTCTTACAGTGTGTGCTGCCTCGGGGTTCCCTCGCATCAGAGTCGCCATGCGAGGTGGGTGGGCCAAGAGTATGGAGGGTTCTCATCCTTATCCTAATCCCTATTCTTTGTATGCACAAAAGCGCTCTTGCAATCGGTTCAGACGGTATCAGAAAGGTGGGATAAAAGTGATGCACGTTCCTGGGAGATAGCTAGTAGTGCGCGCAGAATGGCCCCTTCAGTGGGCGTATTATGGGAGCGTCACAGGCGTGTCAGTGCAATTGGCTATGGGCCTGATTCAGAGCCGGACGCTCTGACCAGAGCGCTCGCTCTGAATCAGGGCCCTCCTACCTGAAAATGGAGCGGCCTCCTGGCCGCTCGCATAGCTGTCATGCGCTCCGTCGTGCGCATGCGCATTCGGCAAACATCGGCCCGCTTGCGAGCGTCATTTGCTCGCGAGCGGGTCTGAATAACCCCCTATGTTCACAGCCGCAGGCATAGAGGCCCTCATTCAGAGGCGGTCGGAGGATGCAAGCGGTCGCTCAAAAACTGGGCGGCCGCTTGCATCCTGACCGCCCGCCTCTGTTGCGGTCGTTAGGCTGTGGGTTTACACCCACAGCTCTAACGACCACTAGGGTGATGGTCGCGATGGTCATAGACCATCGCGACCATCGGGGCTTACGACGAGACCCTAGTCGTAAGCCCCGGAGAGCTTCTGGCTCTGTCAGAGCCGGAAGCTCTCCACTGACATCACTAGTGATGTCAGTGGGGCCTCCCCCAAACAGCAGGCGTTCCCATGGGAACGCCTCCGTTTGGGCTGGCACCCCCCCCCGGCCCACCTTCCAAACGGGGCGAGCTGTCAATCAACATCGACAGCTCGCGAGACCCGCTACGACCGGCGCTGTCGGTCGTAGCGGGTCTCACGCATGCGCACGAAGGAGCCGGCTCCCTTGTGCGCATGCGCACTGGACAAACATCGAGGCGGCCGTGCGGTCGTAGACCGTACGGCCGCCTCTGAATGAAGCCCAGAATGCCATGGTCAGAGTGTACAGACGCTAAAAGTGGGCATCTCAGTCCTTGCACATTTTACTGCACGTATGTACACAAGGGAAGGAGTTTGTAGGCCATTTGCAAAAAATTCACGGAAGGACGACTGCCAATAGACGCTGCTGTCTGTGTTTTTACATGCGTCTAAGAATCTGGCTCTGTGTGTTGCATCGCTGAAAGGAAGAGGAATGCACAATGCAAGTGACTGTATGTCAATAGCATATGTACTTCTATTATAAAATATACCAAAGGTGGTAATAAGAGATACAGCAAAACAACATTGCACAGAAACGCGTATTACAGCACGTGTCAGTCACGGGAGCTGATTCAGACCCGCTCGCTAGGAAGCGTTCGCTCGTAGCTGGCCGATTTTCGTACTCTGTGCATGTGTATGCATCGCAGGGCGCGTGCGCAAACCAGTGCGAGAGATCGGGAAGCGTACGTCCGCTGCACATAGACTGCCCAGCAGAGTGAGTGACAGGAGAAGCTGTTTGTGGGTGGTGACAGGGGCAGCCCACTAGAAACGGAGGAGTGGAGGTGCGAACGCAGGCGTGTCTGAGCATCTTAATGCCGTTTCAGAGGCGTGCATAATTAACAGGCAGCGTCACAGTACACGTCGCCTGAAGTGATTGCAGTGCTTGCGGAAGGGTATAGTCAGCCTCAAGCGCTGCGTTCGCTTCCAATGGTACCCCATGTACCGATGGTTGCATACACATCCTGGAGATGACGTGCATAAGTGGGAGTCTTAAGACAAGCTGGTGGGGGCCTGCATACACAAAGTGATCGCACGCCAAGACATAGCGGGCATGCTTATGCCTTGCCGTGCGATCGCCTGCCTTGCTGGGTGTATGCCAGATTTGCATACGCTGGGTGCGAGCGTACGTATCTAGCGAGCGGGTCTGAATGAGCTCCACACAACCATACAGACCTATACAGACATAGCTGTCACTGCTCCCCGGGAGGCGGTCTGTCACCGCTCCCCGGGCGGTGGTCTGTCACTGTTCCTCGGGCGGTGGTCTGTCACTGCTCCCTGGGCAGTGGTCTGTCACTATTCCCCGGGTGGTGGTCTGTCACTGTTCCCCGGGGGCGATCTGTCACTGTTCCTAGGGCGGTGGTCTGTCACCGTTCCCCGGGCGGTGGTCTGTCACTGTTCCTCGGGCGGTGGTCTGTCACTGTTCCTCGGGCGGTGGTCTGTCACTGTTCCCCGGGCGGTGGTCTGTCACTGTTCCCCGGGCGGCGGTCTGTCACTGTTCCTAGGGCGGTGGTCTGTCACTGCTCCCTGGGCGGTGGTCTGTCACCGTTCCCCGGGAGGTGGTCTGTCACTGTTCCTCGGGCGGTGGTCTGTCACTGTTCCCCGGGCGGGGGTCTGTCACTGTTCCTCGGGCGGTGGTCTGTCACTGTTCCCCGGGCGGTGGTCTGTCACTGCTTTGTGTGCAGGCAGAATACATTCCATACAGTATGTAGTATGTCAGGAATGTTACTGTGTATGTAACACATGGAGCGTGCCCACGGCACACAGGGGACTTGGCATGACACGTGTGAGCCCAGCTGGCGGCAGATATTTGCCCCTGTAGCAGGGAAACCCCACAAGTGTATTCAGCTCTTATTTCACATTCTAGAGAGAGAGACAATCACTGCACACGTTATAGCTGGATAAAAACTATTATCCAAATATTCATTTAGAAACATATGTTGATAGCAAATAAACACCGTATGCCTCATCTGGTCCCAGGGTTTCCTAGACTGGTATTCTCGTGTCTATACAAAGCTTATTCTCCAGAGAAAACGCAACTTCAATCTGCACTTTACTGCTTTGTAGGAAGTTCTAACCAGCAGGGCAAAAGGCACCCGGTGACAGAGCTTCACCCTATGGGCGTCCCTATGCTCGGGTAAGCTTTGGAGATATTATCATATCTGCGTTATTGCGATCTGAGAGAGATCGCAGCTGTGATAGCATTAGCATAAATGGCGGAATCAGGTCCTAATCCACTTCCCAGTCACTGCCCAGGGATGCCCATCACTTTTCCAAGACATTCCCGGTACTGTGCGTCTGTGTAACGCATTCGCTGTAGGAGTTTTTAGGGATTTACGCACAGGCGCAGTAGCAGACAAATCGCTCAGCTACACAAACATCTGCACCGCGTGCGGTTCTGAATCAGGACCTATAGATCATAAGGGTGATAACACTGCTGTGGCCAACAGCAACTAATTAACATAATGTATAATACGTCACGCGCACCTTGCACAGAAACTTGCGCTCAGGCTGTAAGTAAGCCATTTATGTTATGCACAACAAAGGCCGTCAGACATCAATGAAAATACCTCCCTAATACAGCAGGAGAAAATAAAAAGCACCGTCTCGCAAAAAAAACAAAAATTGCTTAAACGCACTCACAGAAGTATAATAATTAAAAAGCACCAATCGGTGTCAGCGTTGCCTTCACTAGCAGACACTTAAGGTTGGTAACGGCGATATGCATGACGAGCACAGCAAAGGACCGCTCTCTCGGTAAGAGCGGCCCTTTGCGATGGAGGTTTATGACCCAGAAGCCCCTCTGGCGTGCATGCACAGAAGGACGCACGCGCCTCAATGGGGTGCTGGGAGGGATCCGATTGGATCCCTGTCTCAGCACTCTCCCGATAGAAGCACATAGGCTTCTATGGGTAACGCCATCAGGAAAATGGCGTTGTCCACCACAACAATGCATTTCAGGGATTGGTGCATGTGAGAAATGCGGTCAAACCTAAATTTGGGGGGTTTGACCGCATTCCTCAGGTTGCTGCATCCTGCCCACTGCCTGTAACATGACAGCTAGGAGCTGATTGGTTGGTACTTTATCACTCTCCAAGGCTTAGTTCATCTCTCCCTGGGTCTCATCCCACCTATAAAAGAGCATGTAAATCTGCACGGGTGCACCCAAAGCGCAATGTCAGGCCAGGTACGCTCCGCCAACTGGTGTCGTAGTCACCAGCCCCTATAGTGCAAACTACAGCAACGCTACAGACAACGGAAATATATAAAATAATCCACAAAAATCAATAAAATACTAAACAGATCTAGATATATGACAGCTCTCATATATAAGGGGAATTAAAAATATATATATTTTCTTAAATGAAAACCAGAGATCAGTATTACCCACTTTACCTGCAGAATTACAGCTACACCACAACAGGACCTCCCCCCCCCCCAAACCATCATAAACCTACAGTCATATAGAGTATAAAATAATCATCTAGGACACCCCATTAACGTGACAAAACAGTCTTTTCATGTAACACTGCCATGTGCACCCGGCTGAACGTCTACAAAGTAATTTCCTTCACAGCGGTTCTGTACCAGGAGCTGGTAGTATGGTGCCCCTGGCATATTTGGGTTATCAGGGAATGGAAGCTTACATGGCATATTACATGGTGTCCCCTCACTGGCTGCCCCCCACTGTGAATGTGTCTCAGGTGACCCCAGGTGATAAATACCTGTTTCGTCTTTCACCATGTCAATGGGCACTTCCTTGGCGCAGTACCCAGGCCACACGCCCTCTCCCTGAGACAGGACTGAGCCCAGCGGATGGTGATGGCAGAGAGCTGGGAGTCTGCGACAGACGGGCAGCTCTGGCTGAGGGAGGTGGATTCTCCTGCCTGCTATGAGAAGTGACAGCTTTCTCGCCAGTGGACTCTGCTCTGTGTGTGCTGGGGCTGCAGCTGCTGAAAGACACATGCAGGATTCCTGCACACACCCTCCACCTAACACTGTGCATTCCTTCCCTATGCTCCCATAACCCCAACTGCTGGCAATCACAGGGGGGGGGCAAACTCCAGCAGGGATTACAGCCACCTTCCAGGAGACACCGATGGCAGGTCACTGCCTGCCATGTGCACCGAACGCTGCCAGCTCACACTGCCAGCAGCAGACATTCCCTATGTCTTTCTCTATTGTTACAGGCAGAACAGCGTTAGCTATCCAGTAAGAATTTATCACCGGACGCCTGCACCATGATAGCAGGGTTACCATATTATTTAAAATATTAGGAGATAAGTTCTGATGGGGGTGCGGATTTTAATAGTATATCAGTTAACATGAAGTTTAATTCAAATATATGTTTTTTTATTATTTACTGGGATAAATGCTTTGGTGAAATAAAAGACAATAAAATTTGCCATTTAAAATGACTTTACATGGTGGGCATAGGAGAAATCTCCAGCTCTTTGGAAGCTGCCTAATAATAGTGCATAAATGCGGGTGATGGGGCGTATGCCACACAGAAGGGTAAATCCAGAGTTACCGCGTGCGCAGAACTGATTGGGTACATTCGCGCATATACAAAGCTATACACATCACTGTGACATCACAGCCTCTTTCTGTACGCTTGGCTTTATACAAATGTCTGGGAGACTCCCCAATCTCTGGTTGGGCTCCTGGACACATGAAAAAGTTGTGAAGTCTCTTGGAGGCCCATTGCTGTCGCCCACCCTGCCCACGTCCCAAGCATACTTGCCTACTTTTGAAAAAGCATATCAGGGAGTTTGTGAAAGCAGCACCTATGAGCGCGTTACAGTGGGCGTGTACTGATAAATCTGAGAGGCGTGTCCTAAACCTGATTTACATCCAAATGTAAATGAGCCCAAAAGCAGTTAGTAAGATCTGTTTGTTGATGAAAACACACGAATACTTTTCAGAAATTCATAGGGATCATTGGGCCTGATTCAGAGCCGCTCGCTATTTGCGGTCGTTCGTTTAAAAAAAAGGGTTGGCTATTCAAATGAACCGTTCGCACTTTGCGGTCTGTTCACGCCTCTAAGTCTGAACGAGCGAGCAAAACTTGCGGTCGAAATTTTGAAAAATACGCCCCCTGGCCGCTCGCATCATACGTCATGTCCGCTATTTATTAGATTAATCGAGTACATCGAACAGCGTATGAACTGCTCGCTATTCTTGTGGTTGGTTTTTTCAACCGCTATTTTGCGAGTAGTTCTGACTAAAAAAAAAACAAGTGACGTGGTCGCTGATGTTGCTGTATTAATTATGCACACCCATAAAACGCCCGTTTTGACCTTTAAGCACGCCTGCGTTCGAATTCCACCCCCCCGTTTTCAAGCACCTTCCCCTGTTACCACCCACATACGCCTCCTCCTGTCACTCAAAATAGCAGACATTCGCTATTTTGCGAACAAACGATTTTCGGCCGCACTGACTGGTACGCGCATGCGTATTACAATCCGTACTCATGCGCAGTTGTGCGAACATTGCTCAGTGCGAACGAGCGGCCGCTTACGAGCGGCTCTGAATCAGTCCCTTTGTGCCTTATAATAACCAATGCAAGGAAATGACACTAATGATCCCCTTGGAATGTATGCATCTCTGTTTTTTAATATAACGGCTTCATAATGGGGGTAAGGATGAAATGAGGGAGATTGGCAGACTCTTCAGGGAGACAGGGAGATTGCTGCTCTTTCAGGGGGTCTCCCTGACAATGAGGGACAGTTGGCAAGTATGATACCAAGTGAAGTGGGTGGTCCGGGCAGCTTAGTGATTCGATTTGCATAGAATCGCACCATTGTATCCCCCTGGTTTAATAAGCCGGGAATCTCAGCTGTGTTTAACCCCCCCGACCCCCTTTCAGAGGGGCAGCCAAAATATCTACAACTATATGATTTTATAGTTGTCAATATTATCAGCGCACACTTGCATAAGTCCCACACATACTAACCTACTCTCACCCGGAACGGCCGGGAGGCTCCCGAAAATCGGGTGGCGCTCCTTGCAGCCACGGAAATGTGGGCAAGTCTCTCGGCCAGCCGCATACCCCCACACTCTCCCTCATGGGGGGAGGCATGTGGCGATTCACATTGAATCACGTCATCGTGCCCCCCCCCCCACCCGCTTCATAATGCGGGTAATCTCAGCATTGTATAGCGGTGGTCGAGGCCACAATGACGTGATCCTGTGGTCCCGCCCTGCCCTCAATTGTACGTCATGACCCCACCATGCCCCCTATGCCGCACCATGCCCTTCCTGCTATGCCGAATGTCGGAAAAGTATGGTCCTGCACCTGGTGCAGAAGATACACCCAGACGGGGGTATTTACGCTCCAACTCTGCGAAGTCTGCAGTTCTGTCAACGCGCCCTCTCTGTAGTCTGCCTACATAACCCTGTTACAACCCTGTGCAGTCGCACGTGAAGCATGTGCAGTGCGGAAACACACAACCTACGCTACGCAGACGGGCAATCACCCCAATCTGCATCAGCCCATGGTGTATGTAGCGAGTGTCCACACGGCCTTACAGAAATACAATATTCACCCATGCCTGGTCTTTTTCACATTTTGCTGTGTGACATGGAACCAAGATGGATTTCATTAAAATGTATTTATACTAATCGCCAGAAAGAACCAAAAATATGTAATCCAACCTTTGTCACAGTGAATTGGAAACCAAAGAATCCCCCTTGCTGTATATCTGTGCTGTGCTAGATTTCCTGTGAAGTAAAGTCACATAAATAGTTTATTGGAGTCCAGCTGCGTGCAGGTAAGGTGGGTCACATGCTGCAGCATAAACACACCTGTCTCTGCGGCTCCCCAGGTGGTTACAGCATACCCCAGCAATGAGTACAAAATGAACATGTGACCCCTTCTTCCTTGAACTTCCGAAGAACCCGAGGAAGAAGGGAGACTGGAGGGAAGAGGTACGCCAAATAGAAGGTCCACTTCACTGACAATGCATCCACAAAGGCTGCTCGGGGTCCCTTGTCCTGGACCCGTACACTGGAAGCTTGTGGTTGTGTCGTGAGGCCATGAGGTCCACATCCGGTAGACCCCATTTGTCCACCAGGAGCTGAAAGACTTCTGGGTGTAGAGACCACTCCCCTGCGTGCACGTCGTGACGGCTGAGGAAATCCACTTCCCGATTGAGAATCCCCGCAGATGGCGGAGATTGAGGTCGGCCCATGTGAGAATGTGGAATACTTCTGCCATTGCTGACCAACTTCAAGTGTCTCCCTGGTGATTGAGGTAGACCACTGCCATTGCGTTGTCGGACTGTAGTTGTACTGGCCTGCCCTGAAGAGTATCCTGAGCCAGAGTGAGGGCTCTGCAGATGGCTCGGAGTTCTAGGACGTTGATTGGTAAGATGTGTCCGTGGTGAGGAGTACCCATTTTGGGATCCAAAAGGGGCAACCCTTAAGTGGGACACATTTCCCTCTGATACTTCTTGGGAACAGCTGTCCTACATCTTGCACATTAGGATTGCAGACTCCTATTTAGGTGAAGCAGGTTTGGTTACTGGTCTATTAGCTTCCAGGGCATCGGCTACTTCGGTGGTGGCTCGCCGTATCATTTGGCTTTGTTCATGGAAGGCCGACTCAGCCTCTAAAAAGGCCTTGGAGACTCTATCTTACTCTTAACAAATCCTGTGGACCCAAAATTGGTCAAGATTGTGACTCCCTTGGCAGCTTCCTGTCTTCTGCATATTTTACAAGGCCTCGGATGTCGTCTTTTCGTCCTCAGGGAAAAGCGAAGGGTCAGTCCTTTCCACGACAGTCGGCAACTGCAAGGACTTCCAAGCCTAAACCCAAGCAGGCCTGGGCTACTAGACATCCAACAACCAAATCTGAGGACAAGCCTTCCGCCTGACGGGGCAGGCTTCCCCCTAGTGGCTCCCATGGTGGGAGGCCTACTTCTTCAGTTTGCCAAGTGCTGGTGTCAAACCACCACAGATGCCTGGGTACAAGAAGTGGTCTCTCTGGGGTACATCCTCTCATACCAGAGGTGACCCCCCCAGCAGTTCTTTTGCATAGGCCCTTCCTCAGACCCAAGCAAGGCTCGACTCCTTCAGTCGGCCATTCAGTCCTTGCTGCACTCAGGGGTAATAATTCCAGTCCCATCGTCACAGCGAGGGACAGGTTATTATTCTACCCTTTCCTTGGTTCAGAAGCCCAATGGGTCTCATCGGCCTATCCTCAATCTCAAGTGTCTGAACAAGTTTATCAAGGTGCCCAGGTATTCGTATGGAAATTCTACGCTCTGTTGTCATGGCTATGGAAACTGGGGACTTTATGGTGTATCTGGACATTCAGGATGCTTACCTACATGTACCTATAGCGCCATCTCATCAGCGATATCTCCAGTTTGCTGTCCTACAACAGCAATAGCTGTTATGGCGCCCCGTCTTCATCGTCAGGGGATCAGACTGCTCCCATACTTGGACGATCTCTTGAGGACTTACAGGAAACCAGGGTAGGAGAAGTAGCCTGCTTGTTACTCTTGCCTTTGCTAGACATAGCTGCAAGGATAGTATAACACAAAATATGGCACAGTGCATTGAGCAACACAGATATATGCACGATATGGCACAGTGCAGCGCGCAACACAGGTATACAGTATATGACAGCCTTCAGAAATACAAGTATATGTGAAGTACAGTGAACCCCCTATACACCAGTATCCCAGGATTATTGTGAAAGAAAAAAGGAAAGGCATAAGCTGACAGTAGAAAGCCAGACAACAGAGCTAGCATAAGTCACATACGGTACAATGCAGAAAATACATCTCACTGCCATCAGCATAAATGTAACACAGTGCCTGGTAGGAGATAGCGCTATATAACCTGACACATAGGTGAGGTCTATATGGAGACTGGAGCCAGCTTTCCCGGAGACCTGTGGCTGGCTTGTTATCAGTAGAAAATGGCCGCCGGAGATCTCTGAGGGGGCGTGGTGGGGGCAGCTCAGAGGCGGCAAGACCGCAGTGGAATGGTGCTCTGAGCTTGGGGAGGGGACGCAGGGAGAGAGCTGACCTACCCTGTGCTGACATTAACCACCAGGTCTCTGGCCTCTATGCGCCAGTAATGTATGCCCTGATGGTCCACTTCAGGGCCTCTGGTCTGCCTCCAGAGACCGGAGGTGAGACTGCCAATACACGGGTTCCCACCTTACCTGACCCCTTGCGTCCCAGCTGCAGTCTGGGGACTGAGAAGCCACGCTAGCCAGGTCCCCCCGATGCCCTGCCAAGAGTACCTAGCCTGTGGCTGGAGCCTCGACGCCACGGAGGGGTGATGGAGCAGCAGCACAGACGTCCAGAGGCCTGTCTAGCGCTGCTTGCTCTGTTACAGTAAAGTAAAATAAAAGAAAATCATAAAAATAAAGCTTGGGCTGCTTAAAAGCAGGCCCACTGTTCTAACGGTGATCCAGCTCCTGCCGGACACCAACGAAACTGAGCTGCCTTCAGGCTGTGGGCGGGGTATAGGGGGGAAGGACCGGAGCATCCTGGGACAGAAAAAGCTTTGCTGTTGGTGTCTGGTCCTCCAAGTACCACCTACGCCCCATTGTCTCCCTGTGGAGCCCTATGGACCTTGAAGAAGAAAGGCTAATTTCCTGACGGAGCCTAGTCAAAGTCCCGGAGGGGGCAGCCAGGTGGGCGGTGATGGGAGCATGGCGTGACCAAGTGGATGGCGTGAGGGGCAAAAACAATTCCAAGAGTAATAATGAATACCTTTTATTGCCACTGTTTATGTTACGTGCTCTCTGCAGGGCAAACAATGAATGAGACATACTGTATACTAGAAATCACAAAATATTTAATTTTAAAACAGGCATTGTATGTAGCTCATGATCCGGCATGCATGTACGTTACAGGGGATTTACAAACACAGCATTTTCTGTTTATTCGCCAATAATATCGCTATATAAATATTGTACTTGGTTTAACCCCTTGAAGACCAGAGCTAGCTCCACCATTTCATTTTGCAGTAGTTTAGCAGGAAATACTTTATACTGTGAGGGATGGTTCCTACCTATAATGTAAAGGTAGCCCCCAATACTGCCTATTATACAAGACAGCGGAAAGTAAAAAAATAAATAAATCACATATTAAATTAAAGTGTAACAGTAGCCGATACTCCTCGTTAACCACTGTAATGTAAGATAATTTCTCTTCTGTATTCCGATGGCAAAAAACCCTCCGAAATCCTATAAAGTTACAGGCAGCTCGGTAAGGACCCAGACACAGAGTGACATCACTTAGCTGCTAACCAATCACGAGGAGCTTGTGATTGGCGGGACAACTAACAGGACACTGCCAGTAACCCTGGGGTAAGTGCACATAGTGAGTTCTTCGCCGGCTGTGATGTGTCTTGTGCACACCCGGAACCTGCGGGAGACTCCTGATTTTTCGAGGAGTACCCCGGGCTCCTGGAAGACTAGGCGTTCCTCCCGTGCCCTAGTGAAGTGGGCAGGGTGGGGAGAGTAAGATTGGAAATCGTGCTCCATGGGGACGGTGCCAAAAGACGTGATTTAAGATAATCGCATCATTTTGGCCCTGCACCCTCTTCATAGAGCCGCTATTCTCTGCATTTTGCAGTGAGGGCTAATGGCGCAATTAACCTGGGCCCGCCCCCACAGGCGACACCTCCATCTCCTCTGTGGCTTCTGCCAAAGAGGAGATTATTAAAGTGGGCAATCATGATCTTGTGCTTTTTTTATAATCTCATTCACTTAAGACTGAAGAGGCGGGATGCATGAAACATCGCATTTTAGATGAGATACATTCCGCCACTGATTGAACGCACAGTAACGTTTATTAATGCTGTATGCATATAGATTTGTGCAAAGGACAACGCTCCCGATAAGAGCTGTCCTTAGCAGTTTGGAGACTTCGGGTTTTTGACCTGGCAGGCCATGAAGGGGAGATGTACCAAGCCTTGGAGAGAGATAAGGTGGAGAAGTTGCCATAAGCAACCGATCAGCTTCTAACTGTCATTTTATAGAGTGTGCTAGATAACTGACAGTTGGGGGTACATTTACTAAAGTGGGAGTTTTTAGAAGTGAGTTTTAAAAGTGATGTTGCCCATAGCAACCAATCAGATTCTAGTTAACATTTAACTAGCACCTTCTAGAACATAATAGCTAGAATCTGATTGGTTGCTATGGGCAACATCACTTTTAAAACTCAGGGCCTGATTCAGACCCGCTCGCAAGTGGGTCGATGGCCGGGCACTGCGCAAGCCCCGGAGTGAGTGAGAACTTCACTCGCTCGGGGCTCGCAGCAAAACGTGGCGGCTGTCGATCGACAGTTCGCCCCGTTTTGTAGGCGGGTCGGGGGGGTGGCTGCACAAACGGAGGCGTTCCCGAAGGAACGCCTGCCGTTTGTAGGCGGCCCTACTGACATCACGCGTGATGTCAGTAGTGAACTTCCTGCTCTATTAGGGCAGGAAGTTCACTGGGGCTTGCGGTGGACGAGACCCTACCACAAGGGTCTCGTCGCAAGCCCGATGGTCGCGATAATCGTGACCATCGCCAGGTCACCCACAGCTTAGCGAGCGGCCTGGAGGTCGGGGAAAAAAAAAACGTCCCCCCCTGATTCAGAGCGAGCACCTCTGAATCAGGGCCTCACTTCTAAATACTCTCACTTTAGTAAATTTACCCCTTAGAAGCTGATTGGTCGATTTGGGCAACTTCTCCACTGTCTCTCTCCCCAAGGCTTGACACATCTCCCTTTCAATCGTTTTCATTAACTTGAGCTTCACCGCCCAGGGGGCCAGGAAGAGCCACAATACATTTCTGCACCGGGCCGGTAGTCTTTTATATAACCCACTTTTATTTCCAGTTTGTATGGGATATTATGCTATATGGGGTTGATTTACCTCCATTTTTGTTTACCTTCACTGTACTTTCATTTTTTTTAAGGAACTATCTTTGTCCTTTATAACCACCCTGTAACGCCCCCTGAGAGGTGCCCTGAGGGTACTAGCTATACAGACACAAATGTGCATAGAAATATGTGACATATTTAGTTGGCTTATAGTGCCCAGGACCACATGTCAGAGTGAGTCGCTGTCCGTCCTACAGCCATGCGGGTGGGTTATCTTATCTGTAGTTCCTGTAGTGGATACTAGAAGAATTACACAGCTCATCTATGTGACAAAACACAGACACTGCACAAGACACCAGACTTCTCCCATTACAAACACCATGCTGGTCTTTCACATAGGCTTTACCACTTTTGCTCATTTTGTGGACCTCCCAGCCAGCAACTCCCAGAGGGTAAAGAAGTCAAGTGTAAGAGGAAGGGGGTCCCGCCAACTTCAGTGCAATTCCGCGTATCGCGGCCCTATGAATGTGGGAAACTGCGGGAAGGTGACCTTCAGGAGTCGCACGTACATGCGGGCATAGTAAGCAAGTATGCCATAATCAACCCTTGGGGGGGGGGGGGTCAATAAATTTATCGCGGCCGCAGCTCCAGTCTAAAGTGACGGGAGCTATTCAATTGTTTTTGGGCGCTCATCACTTATCGCGGATGTTGCACCCAAAATGCAAGCTATAAGCAGCTTCTCCCATCTAAAGTGACAATTAAGGCGCCCAAAAGCCGAGCGTGGTGCAGTTGAGGGGCACAAATTCCCTACTTATCTCGGATTTCTGCTCGCACCTCAGGAGGGCGCAAAAATCAGCGATAAGTGAAAACAACTGAATATCTCCGGTCACTTTCGAATCCCCCCCTTGGTGTGAATAAAACAATTCATAGGGCGGAATTCAATTCTTTCCAGCCCCTATCGCGCCCGACGGAGCTATTCTATTCTTGCTCCTGTTGGGCGCGATCAGCTGCCAAACGCTACATTTCAGCTCGCAGCCCCTGGGGGATGAGAGCTGAAATGTGCGAAAAGTGACATGTTTGGGCGCCCAAACATCACTTTTCGCGATCGCGCCCAGCACTTTGGTCGGGTTTAGCTGCTTTACGCGGCTAAACCTGACCTCTATGGGCGCGATCAGCGTGAAAAGCTGGCACAATTGCATAGCGGCCCGCAATCTCCTGTCACTTTAGACGGAAGATGCGGGTCGCGAAATCAATTGAATTCCGCCCATAATCTCTGGGAATAGTCATTTATACAGGAATATATTAACGTCTTCGCCTACCACAGCAGTCTCCACTCAGGCAGAACAGGTACCTGCATACCCCAATTCGTAAATTTCGGTTGTTCCCCTTCTAAGGATTTCACTATACTCACTTTCGCACACAGTCTCTGAATTCTCACTAAGGGCTCTATTTATTAACATTATTATTACTGAAATAAAGTGAATAAGGGTGTTTTCACACCCTTTCCACATTAATTTTATTTTCACCTAAGTTTACTAAAGGGCAATTGGAGTAGAATTCGTAAAATTCTACTCCAACCCCTAATTATCGCATATTTTTAGTAAAACACCCCTTTTCACTTTATTTTAGTAAAAATAATGTTAATAAATAGAGCCCTAAATGTGAATTGTAGTAAGTAGGGCCCTAAATACATTGGGGGTCATTCAGACCCACTCGCGAGCGGCAGTACGCTCGCAAGTGGGTCGATGTTCCCCACTGCGCATGCGCGAGACCCGGCGAGCGAAGGACTTTCCATCGCTCCGGGTCTCGCACCAAAGGGGGCGTGCTGTCGATGTTGATTGACAGCACACCCCCTTTGGTGGGCGTTCCAGGGGCGTGCCTGCCAGACGGAGGCGTTCCTATGGGAACGCCTACCGTCTGAAGCCGGCCCCACTGACATCACTAGTGATGTCAGTGGGAGTGATTTTGGCTCTGATAGAGCCAAAATCACACCTGGCCTTGCGGTTGAGAAACCCGACCACAGGGTTTCACTCGCAAGTCCGATGGTCGCGATGGTCAAGACTATCGCGACCATCTTGTTGGACGCTCGTATATGCTGTGGGTGGTGACCCACAGCTATAAGAGCGTCCAGGAGGACGCTCCATTTTAATGGAGGTGGGCCCTGATTCAGAGCGAGCGCTCTGGTCAGAGCGTCCGGCTCTGAATCAGGGCCATTGTTTTCTCTGTTTTTCTTTGATTAAGCCCTCTGCATTGGATACAAAAGTATCCAGGTTTACAGTATGTGTGCCACCCAGGGAGTCCACCATCTCTGCATGAGAATAGGAAAACCCAGAAGTCAGGAAAAATGTATTTAGTAAAAGTTTTAAGAACAATATCTACAAACCAGAAAATTCAAGACAACAGAAGGGTGGACAACCCCTTAAGCAAATATTTCCAAGGAGCTGAAAGGAGTATAAATAGGAAGGCTAGGAGATAACAGTATAAAAGTAGGGTCAGTACTTAGCACAGGTCGATAGCGTAATCAGGGAGTAAAACGTCAGCCAGAACCTAGCCGGGATCACAGCCATGGGAGAGCTGGGGTGAAAGTAGGTCTTTGGTGTGGACATCACACTGCACTACCATAGAACACCTGGGGACGGGCGGGGGAGGTTAGAAGATGGTCACGTGTGGTTTTCCAAATTCTTTACTAAAGTTCTATGGAAATTCTTGGATTTAAGATTAATTTAGATTATAGCACTGCAATCTGGCTATATACTGTATACCGTGCTTACGCAGCAGCGATCCTGGGTGACCTCGTTCTAAAGCCAGCTGCAAAATTTCAAATGCAGTAATGCTGGCAGTGAAAATTTTTTTGAAAAAAATTAATACTATATTTTCACATTTTTGTACCTGGAATGGTGACCGTGAACCGATATGGCCTCTCACTTGCCATCAGGACAGGTTCTCCCATACATTTATGTATAGTGTATGTGGCTCCTTAACTGCATGCATGGAAAAATGCATATAGCGTTCACGCTAGGCTGTTTTAGCCGGGAACCGCTCTCTTCCCGATTTGAAAATGGCAGAATGCACCCTGCCCTAATGGTGGCGCCCTGCTGAAACAGCCACCCGGGTGCCATTCCCACCGGTGGGCTGCAGTGTCTCACGGGTGGGAAAAATTGCAGTGCAACATTCACTGCCGGTGCATAGATGCCATACGCATCCGCACTGCATCTTTTCACAGTGAGTGGAGAGCTTAGGGGCATCTCAGCATGTCCTTAAGTGCTGGGCACGTCCCCAAGAGTGATGAAAAGGAGTTTGTCTAAAGGTCACACCCCCTTTTCTTGTGCCACACCCCCTTTTCAGGCACATGCGTGCTAGTGCCCTTTTTATGCTCTGGTGCTCTGTAGCACATAGAGGTATCACAGGAAAGGCAGGGGTGAGTACTGTAGTTATGTAGCACATAGAGGCATCACTGTGCAGTACAGGAAAGGCAGGGGTGAGTACTGTAGTTATGTAGCGCATAGAGGCATCACTGTGCAGCACAGGAAAGGCAGGGGTGAGTACTGTAGTTATGTAGCACATAGAGGCATCACTGTGCAGCACAGGAAAGGCAGGGGTGAGTACTGTAGTTATGTAGCACATAGAGGCATCACTGTGCAGTACAGGAAAGGTAGGGGTGAGTACTGTAGTTATGTAGCACATAGAGGCATCACTGTGCAGTACAGGAAAGGCAGGGGTGAGTACTGTAGTTATGTAGCACATAGAGGCATCACTGTGCAGTACAGGAAAGGCAGGGGTGAGTACTGTAGTTATGTAGCGCATAGAGGCATCACTGTGCAGCACAGGAAAGGCAGGGGTGAGTACTGTAGTTATGTAGCACATAGAGGCATCACTGTGCAGCACAGGAAAGGCAGGGGTGAGTACTGTAGTTATGTAGCACATAGAGGCATCACTGTGCAGCACAGGAAAGGTAGGGGTGAGTACTGTAGTTATGTAGCACATAGAGGCATCACTGTGCAGTACAGGAAAGGCAGGGGTGAGTACTGTAGTTATGTAGCACATAGAGGCATCACTGTGCAGTACAGGAAAGGCAGGGGTGAGTACTGTAGTTATGTAGCACATAGAGGCATCACTGTGCAGTACAGGAAAGGCAGGAGTGAATACTGTAGTTATGTAGCACACAGAGGCATCACTGTGCAGCACAGGAAAGGCAGGGGTGAGTACTGTAGTTATGTAGCACATAGAGGCATCACTGTGCAGTACAGGAAAGGCAGGGGTGAGTACTGTAGTTATGTAGCACATAGAGGCATCACTGGGCAGCACAGGAAAGGCAGGGGTGAGTACTGTAGTTATGCAGCACATTTCGATGTTTCATTATTCTATTCTCATCCCCAAGAGGAGCCTGGCAAGTAAATTGGTTAATGGCTTCTTGTTGGGGGTTATTGAGTTAATGGATGCTGGGGGTATGAAGTGATGAATGGATACTAGGGAATGATTTAATGGGTACCAGGGGTGAACAGATTAATGGGTGCTGAGTGGGGGCAGGTTAATGTCTGCTTTCAGGGTGAATGTATGTGTTAATTGGTGCTGGGGGGGGGAGTCACCTGATTAATGGATACGTAAGGGATATGGGTTCATGCGTGGTGGTCAGTTAATAGGTGCTGAGCACCTTCTAGAAGATAATAGATAGAATTGGTTGCTATGGGAAACATCTCCACTTCTAATAACCCGCACTTTAGTAAATATATATACAGTACCCCCCAGTCGCACACAGATATACAAGTGTCGCACATCAAAGTATTCAGCAAAGTCTGCTGGTGAGTCCCGCGACATATTTTCAGCATACTTTAATACCCTCCCGGAATAGCCACCTGCGCAAAACAGCTGTCCCCTGCTTTACAATGCCAGTAACCTCAGCATTGTATAGCAGGGGGAGGGGCCGCGATGATGCGATTGCGCTGCCACGCCCCCACACCGCCCACCATTGCCTCCGCCAGGTCCCCTGCTGCACTGACCACCTGGCTGCTTCCTCCCGGAGGGGACAGCCAGGAAGTTGGATAAAAAAACCCACACAAAAGATGCCCGTCGCTGGCAGCGTCTCCCAGGACCTGGCGCGCCGAGAAGGGCTTTTCAGCGCGACTGCAGCAAAGATGTATAAGGACACATCTAACTTTGTTTTTTCTGCCATTTAAAAATAAATCTGCCATTGTTCCTAACTTCCTACAGTAAATACATGTACGGTTTTCTTTTACCCTGTGATCTCTTAGATAGTCGACACCACACAATGACTGCGCTTCCCAGTTATCTCTCCCATTAATGTGAGCCGAACCTACAAGGAGTCAGACGGGAATTTTGAAATGTACAACACAAACAAATTGACATGACCCTGTGTCAGACGGATCGCCACAAATTGTTATATTCTGTTGTTGTATTTCTGTATCAGTAGTGATAAAATTAGAATTACTTAATCATTTTACATCAGCAGCCAGCACCTGGAAGAGTGAAGGTCGCATTCTCTATATAATAAATCTGGAACCACTTTACATCCATTATAAACCCAGCAGGTCTGTATTCCTGACCTCCCTTCAAGGTAACTTCTCTCCCTCTCCGCTGAGTCTCTGCAAAGTAATGTCTAGTAGCTGGGACACAAAATGCAAGTAAGAGGTGCTGAGCACAGGGTCGATTGATACATAAGGTGGTTCACGTGGTTGCCTAATGACGGTTCTCATGACTAAATACACTGCTTAAGTCGCGAGAGCCGGCATTCTTTGACTTAAGCGCTTCCCGACGGACTTCACATCGCAGTGAATTGAGTTGAATAGTTCCGGGAGGTGAGGTTCCATGTAGGTTTGTATGTCTGGGAAGACAGTACAGGGTGGAGAAGGGGCACTAAGATGAAGCTTTCCTGGGGCGCCCAGACACTGGCCCTGTATCCATGCATATTCAATTAGCCGTGGGACCTATCGCAGGTTTTAGCTTCCGGTTAGAAGCACAGAACAATTCAATATATCCTACAGTAAAGGCGGGTATCCACTACCTGACAGTGAAAAGACTGAACGATAATGATATCGTTATCGTTCAGTCGTTCACTACACTGCAGGGTGCCCACACTGAACGATATGTCATTCAGTGCAGGCACAATCAATCATCTGCAAACATGATGAACCTGACGATATCGTCAGGTTGACCAGCATGTTTGCACGATGATAGAGGTCTAAAAGATGTCTAAAAGACCACATTTTCAAACGATTATCGAACGATGTTCAAACGATTATCGAACGATATCGTTATCGTTCAATCGCTCATTTTAATCGTCTAGTGGATAGGCACCTTAAGCTCCATATCTTGCGGTAAACCCCCTACGGCTCATGAACGATAAGGCATAGATTTCGGATAAAGGGCCTGATTCAGAGCCAAGCGGCTCGATGTTTCTCCAATGCGCATGCGCCGCGTCCGGAGTGTGCATGCGCGAGCCCAGTCGCTACGGGGCTTGCTACAAGACGGGGCGGCTGTCGATGGTGAGTGACAGCTCGCCCCGTTTTGTAGGCGGGTAGGGGGGGTGGCGTTTCTGGGAGGCCCTACTGACATCACTACTGATGTCAGTAGTGGACTTCCTGCACTATTAGAGCAGGAAGTCCACTCGGCCTTGTGGTAGCCGAGACCCTACCACAGGGTCTCGTCGGACGGCCGATGGTTGTGCTAATCGCGACTGCCTCCTGGCCGCTCGCACAAGTTGTGGGAGGTCTCCCACGGCTTTGCGAGCAGCCAGAGCAAAAAAAAACAAAACATGCCCACAGACCCTGCGAGCTGCCTGCGGCAGCGAGCGGCTCTGAATCAGGGCCAAAGTGCACGGAGATATGCATGTACAGTAAGCCTGCGGAAGCTCCAAGGGTGCACCTAACGCTGATTTCTTTCCGCACCCTCCTAAGGTGTAAGCAGAAATCCGCGGTAAGTGCACCATCAGGGCTCACCACGAGCAGTAAACAATTAGCTCCAGACATTTAACCCAGGAGCTAACAGCCCGTGGTAAGTCCTATGGCTAATTCATATATGCCCCTTTGTGTGTTTTCACATTTTCACACTGCAGATGCTCCAGAGCCAATGTGTGCAAATACGGGCGATGCACAGTCATGTGCAACTCGCCCACATCTCCACCTGCGGCTGAAGGGGTGTAACTGGCCGTTTGCAAGTAGGCAAAGCGCTGTGCGGAATTATGTATCTCGGACTGTTCCTGGTTTTGGATCTGGATTTCAGGGTCTTGCCTGTTGCCGTGGAAATAGCAGAGTATCTTAGAGCCTGGTTCAGAGGTTGATGCTATACCGATGTTTGCACAGATAGCTGATGTTTCTTGTACTGCGCATGCATCGCAATGGTTTACCGACGGCGGACGTAGTGAGTATTTGGATGCAGATTATTTGACCGTCAGTATGCGTTTATGGGAGGGAAAGGGGAGTGGCTAGTCAAATGCGGGCATGTTGCACGCATTTTTTTAGGCATCGCAGCCAGCGACTGCGTTTTTGTACACAGTATCGCTGGCACATGTGGCTTAGTTCAGACGATCATTCCGAAATGCCCTAGGGTTGCTCAGTAGTTCGATGGTGTGAACGAGCTTTGGGCCTGATTCAGACCCACTCGCGAGCGGCTGTCCGCTCGCAAGTGGGTCGATGTTGTGCACTGAGCATGCGCACGACGGAGGGAGCTCCGTCGTGCGCATGCGCCAGACGCGACGAGCGAAGGACTTTCCTTCGCTCGTTGTGTCTGATCAAAGGGGGCGTGCTGTCGATGTTGATTGACAGAACGCCCCCTTTGGTGGGCGTGCCAGGGGCGTGCCTCCCTGACGGGGGCGTTCCCAAGGGAACGCCTACCGTCAGGAGCCGGCCCACTGACATCACTAGTGATGTCAGTGGGAGTGATTTTGGCTCTGATAGAGCCAAAATCACTCCGGGCCTTGCGGTTGAAAACCTCAACCGCAGGCTCCGGCCAGCAGTGGCGATGGTCACGACCATCGCGGCCATCAAACTGCACGCTCGTATAGGCTGTGGGTGGTGACCCACAGCTATACGAGCTTCCAGGAGGACGCTCCATAATTATGGAGGGCGGCCCTCATTCAGAGCGTGCGCTCTGCTCAGAGCATACGGCTCTGAATGAGGGCCTTTGTACGCAAGCAGCGGATTAGCGATAAAGCCGGTGGGGTCTCTGTACAAATTACAGCGGCTGTGGCATTAGCGTGAATTCTCACTACCGCTGCATGCAAAGACGTAGTCACGACAGAATTAGCGTCCACCCCTCAATCAGGCCCTTAGTGGGAAAATTATGGACTTCTGCTGTCTGCGGATCTTTTGCAACAAGGACACGGGCAGGGGTGGCCCACTTGTAGAGATGTGTACAACTCCGCGGGCAAACATACATACTAATGCATGCTGTGCATCCGGCCCCATAGAGAGAAGAATTGTCAGCGATGGCCTCATCCTGAGGATCAATCAGTTGTCTGACAAACTGTTTGCGGCTTTGGATGTGTAATGCACAGTGCACCTTCCTCTCCACAGGATCTCGGAGCTCAGCGCACAGACTAGCAGAGCACACAGGCAGCGCACGGATGAGCCCTGAGAGGCTGCAGAGCTATTTTTAGCTCATCTCAGGCAGCTATATCATGAGTCAGTCTAATAATAAAGGCCTGCTGCATCGGAGCATGCAGGAAAGGGCACTGCACATCCACAGCTGCAAGGCAAGACGCCCAGTGCCAGGGCCCCTGTATTAGAGACAGGCCAGCTGTTCATTCAGGAACACACGCAGGTGGCAATGGCCGGAGCGGGGAAGGTGAGACAGTGACAGGGGGCGAGTGACGGCTGGTTATTACAGCACAGTGCGGAGGAGATATGTATCATGTATTGATACGTACGTACGTACACTCTAAGGGCCTGATTCAGACCCGGTCACAAGCGCTGAGCGCTCGCAACCGGGTAGATGGTGGCCCAGAGCGCATGCGCACGACGGAGCCGGCTCCGTAGTGCGCATGCGTGAGACCCGGATAGCGACGGGCACTCCGTCGCTCCCGGTCTCGCTACAAAGGGGGCAAGCTGTCGATGTTGAATGACAGCTCGCCCCCTTTGATGGGGGGGCCGGGGGAGTGGCTGCCCAAACTGAGGCGTTCCCATGTGAACGCCTCCATTTGGGGGCGGCCCCACTGACATCACGAGTGATGTCAGTGGGAGAGATTTCGGCTCTGTTAGAGCCAAAATCTCTCTGGGGCTTGCGGCCACGAGACCCTACCACAAGGGTCTCGTCGCAAGCCCGATGGTCGCGATGGTCTTGACCATCGCGACCATCTTCCTGGCCGCTCGCTAAAGCTGTGGGTGAGGCTGTTCTAAAAAATAAAAAAGACCGGCCCTGAATCAGAGCAAGCGCTCTGTCAGAGCGTCCGGCTCTGAATCAATCCCTAAGTACGGCGTCCAGCTAAAACCACAGCCTACCTGCGGCACTGCAGGCCCGTCTTTCTAGAACACAGGAAGAGCTTTAACTCTTAGCGCAAGGGAAGGATCGGCGGAGAAAGTACAGGCAAGCGTGCTATAAATATCGACCGCTTCCTGCGGTTGCCAAGCAATTATAAACCACAGACGGTGTGGACTGAAGTTCAAAAGGACCCTCATTCATTTCATACAGAAAATAATCTACATTAAGTGCTCATAGATCACCCAGGAAAGCTAAATTGTTACATATACTTAACTCCATCTGCTCTGCAATGTACACTACATAAATCTAGGATGGAGCAATATAGTTATATTATAAATGATATGTTTGGAGTAAGGTCCAGGGATGGAGGGTGCATCCTCTGTGCTCTCTAGTGGTTAGTGAAGCACCCATTGGGGTGCGGTGTCTAAAGGTGTGTACACATGCAGCGATTTTTTGAACAACAACGATATCGTTATCGTTCAGTCGTCAAAAAAAATCGCTCAGTTTGTGCCCCAAAACAATGAACGATAACTACCAATGTGTGCTCCCGTTTGTACGTAGTTGGTAGTTATTGTTCATCGCCCGACCCTCCCGTCCAACCTGATGATAATGTCAGGATGAACATGTTCGGGGATGATCGGAGGGTGGCCGGCACTGAACGAAATCGTTCTTGATTTCGTTCAGTGTTTCTGCTCAGTATCATTGACGACACTGAGCACACCCCTGCCGGCGACACACGCCACGATTTCGGTAATGGGGCGAATAGGCCCGTGTGTATGCACCTTTAGCCTACGCCATCTTCACCAGTCCTCACAAGGCAAGCCTGCTCCCATTGCAAAGTGACGGCAAGTCTCAGCCCTCCATGGAGTTACAACAGGAGATTGCCGTAGAGCGAGGTACCAAATCACATAATACAAAGATAATGCAGGAAAAGACACGCATTTTAAGGGGCAGTTAGCGGTCACAAGGAGGAGCCGAGGGGCATTGCCAGGCATCAGTCACAAAAACTCAGGGGCAGGCAGCTGTCACAGGGCGGAGCCAAAAGTCAGGGACAGACAGCACTCAGACGATGAACCTCAGGGGCAGGGGCAGGCTGCCGTCACAGGGAGGAGCCAAAAGTCAGGGACAGACAGCACTCAGACGATGAACCTCAGGGGCGGGGGCAGGCTGCCGTCACAGGGAGGAGCCAAAAGTCAGGGACAGACAGCACTCAGACGATGAACCTCAGGGGCAGGCAACTGTCACAAAGACTGACTATAGCAAATGATAAGTACAGCAAATAAAAGGTAAAAAACATGGTACTGGGCAGTTGCACCTACAATTAACATAAGACCAGATACTGAGAATTGCATCCAACATACAGTACCGGGCAGTTGTCCATACAGAACAGCTCTGAGCATTGCTGGGTGCAGGTATTCCTCTATTATACAGAGCATTTAAAGTGTTGCCCAACAAAGGACAGTGCCAACCTGAGCAGTAAGGGCTACAGCCCAGAGAAGCCGCTCATAGAGCGTGAGGGGGGGCACACACCGCTGCTCTGCTCTGAAGGTAAGCAGCTGGAGAATAGATGCTATGCGCATGTGCACGGCATCTGCTCACAGTGTAGGGAGAGCCTGGGGGCAGCCCAGCATCTCGCCCCCACATTGATGTGTCTGGGGATGCAGTGAGGCTCCACCCCCTTTAGTGTCCCAAGACTCCACCCCTTTGGTGCGAGACCCGGAGCGATGGAGCGCCTGTCGCTAGCCAGGCCTCGCGCATGCGCACAACGGAGCCGGCTCCGTCGTGCGCATGCCCAGTGGGCAAACATTGTGTCGGTTGCAAGCGCTCAGCGCTTGCGACCGGGTCTGAGTCAGGCCCAGAATCATATGTGCGCTGAGGCACCATTTTACCAGAGAAGACAGCTGATAGAAATATAGGTGTGCTGAGGCACCATTTTACTATAGAACATTGCTGACAGAAATGAATGTGCGCTGAGGCACCATTTTACCAGAGAAGACAGCTGATAGAAATATAGGTGCGCTAAGCCACCATTTTACTATAGAACATTGCTGACAGAAATGAAAGTGCATTTTACTGGAGAACACTACTGGCAAGCCCAACAACATGGTACAGTCTGTCGGCAGACGCTTCATTGCTCAGCTGCGACCTAAGCTAAGGAGACGGAAGATCCTGAGGGCGGGATGTACTAACCATGCGGAGCACATCCCAACAGTCACCGCATCCTTGCTGATCGCATATGTACTAACATATGCGATCAGTATCGCAAAGGACAGCTCTTCCGATAAGAGCTGTCCTTTGCGATCAGTGCTGCGCCGTGGACTTCCGGGTTTATGACCCGGGAGTCCATCTGCACATGTGCAGAGTGACATGGCGACCGCGGGGCATGCTTGGAGGGATCCGATTGGATCCCTCATACCAGCGCGATGCAGTAGAAGCCCATAGGCTTCTATAGGGTAACGCCAACAAAAGCTGGCGTTACCCTCTGCATCGGAGCCCCAGTGGCCACCCAATGGTACATATATAAAATGCGGTAAAACACTGAAAACTGAGTTTTTATCGTGTTTTCCATTTAGTACATCCCGCCAACTCGTCACACCACCAGCCTGCAGGGAACCGTGTGAGTAAAAACACCAGAGGCGTATCCCCCATACCGGTTACCATAGTGACACCAAAATAAACTATAGGATTAAAGAACTGAACGCTAGCAATCACTAAAGTTCTGGGATTCAGACCACTTTGGACCTACCGCAAAGTCACCGCTGGTAAAGTGAAACATACAGGATAGTGGTCAACGGGCCTGATTCAGTATCTTTCGCAACTGCGAATGCAATAGCGATTACGCACGCAGTTCAACCAATCCATTGCGATCGCTATGCTGCCGCAGCACTACACAAGGACGCCCACTTTAGCTTACACACATCCGTAATGCTAAGCAAGATTGCGAAACCATCGGTACAATCGAGTACCATCGCAGCCTCACGCACGCTTGCACAAGCTCTGACCTTACTCAGAAATTGCTAACCTCATCGCACGCTATCAGGCCTCAGGCTGCGTAGGGCATGCAGAGGATAATCTATGCACGCCCATACAACGGCATTCAAACGCACTGGCACGCCTGCGTTTCGCTGACCCTCCCCCGTCACCTCCCACAAACGGCACGTCCTGTCAATCAGTCTGCGATGGGTCTGCGTGGTCGCTGCGATCACTGAGCCTGATTCAGAGCCGCTCGTAAGCGGCCGCTCGTTCGCTATGAGCGATGTTCGCACAACTGCGCATGCGTATGGGTCGTAATGCGCATGCGCAAACTAGTCATTGCGGTCGGATATCGTGCGCTCGCAAAACAGCGAGGGGCTGCTAATTTGATTGACAGAATGTACCATTTGTGGGTGGTAACAGGGGAAGGTGCTTAAAAACGGGGGAGTGGAGATCCGAACACAGGCGTGCCAAACGGTAAAAAGGGCGTTTAATGGGAGTGCATAATTAGCGTCATCGACCACGTGACTTGGTTGCCTTTTAGCCTGAACTGCTCGCAGTAATTGCGGTAGGAAAAACCTACCACAAGCACTGCGAGCAGTTCAGATGCCTTTCGATGTACCCGATTAATCAAATAAATACCGGAGATGACGTGTGATGCGAACGGCAAAGGGGCGTCTTTACAAAATAGCGAGCGCATTTTTCGTTCGCTCACTCAGACATAGAGGCGTCAACAAACCGCAATGAGCGAGCGCTCAATTTAAATAGCCGGACCCTTTTTTCGAACGACCGTCCGCAAATAGCGTCCGGCTCTGAATCAGGCCCACAGTGCAGTGGCTGGAACACGCACTGCGATGCATATGCATGCGCAGTACGCAACAATCGTCCGATTGCGTGCGTATTAGCAACTGCGATCCTTGCTGAATCAGGCCCAATGAGCTATGATTATACCAACCTATAGCACTGAAGTGTATGACATTCCCATACGGGTGTAATACAACAGCTACAGTGGTCTATTTACTAAACATATAACAAAGCAGCAAGTGTTAAACACAGACTTAAAATTCAGGCTATAAAATCTGGTATTATCTATGAGTACCCTCCCATACTTAGGGGTTTAGTTACTAAGCAGTGTTAGGAGACAGTGTGAAAAGTGATAAGAAAGTGATAAGGTGCCAGCCAATCAGCTCCCAACAGTCTTCTCACAGGCTGTGTTTGATAAATGACAGTTGTGAGCTGATTGGCTGGCACCTTATCACTTTCTTATCATTTTTCACTCTGTCTCCTAACACTGCTTATATGTTTAGTATACCGGTATTAGGTCAAATACATATGTGACACTGCACACATTATTATTATAACCTCATTTTAGTTTACAATCACCCATTCATTTATATGATCCCGATGGAAAGGGAAGTTTTATAACCATAATAAATGAATAACTTTTTTAATCTTGCAGTCACGCTTATTTATGTACAAAACATTAGGGCCTAGGTGAGCGCTGGGAATTCAACCCCTTTTTTCTATCACTTTTAACAATATATCTATAACGTCCCCACAGTAATAGCGACAAAGGGACTGACTCAGAGGTGAGTGCAATAGAGATGTTTGCTAAATTGCGCTATTACCTGCTACTGCACAGAGGACTTCATTCAGAGGCGGCCGTACGGTCTACGACCGCCTCGATGTTTGTCAAGTGCGCATGCGCACGAGGGAGCCGGCTCCTTCGTGCGCATGCGTGAGACCCGCTACGACCGACAGCGCCGGTCGTAGCGGGTCTCTTTCCAAAGGGGGCGAGCTGTCGATGTTGATTGACAGCTCGCCCCATCTGGAAGGCGGGCCGGGGGGGTGGCAGCCCAAACGGAGGCGTTCCCATGGGAACGCCTGCCGTTTGGGGGAGGCCCCACTGACATATGTGATGTGTGATGTCAGTGGAGAGCTTCCGGCTTTGACAGTGCCAGAAGCTCTCCGGGGCTTACGACAAGTGAGACCCTACCCTAGGGTCTCGTCGTAAGCCCCGATGGTCTCTGACCATAGCGACCATCACCCTAGCGGTCGTTAGAGCTGTGGGTGTAAACCCACAGCCTAACGACCGAAACAGAGGCGGGCGGGCAGGATGCAAGCGGCCGCCCAGTTTCTGAGCGACCGCTTGCATCCTCCGACCGGCCTCTGAATGAGGCCCAGAAACTCATGGAAATCTCTAAGGCGCATACGTATCCCTGTGTGTACCGCTGTTGAGTATGAAATCGTTCACATTTGAGCTTGAGCTGGCGGCGGAAAGCCATGGGCATTCCTGGGAGGTCGTCTGAAGTGAACGCAAAAAAAGGCCATCTCACTGATGTGACAGTGAACGCGGCTTCATTCTCAAACACAGATCCACAACCACAGAGACCATGTTTAGAGAGTTTTCAGAAAGGAGACACTGCGCCAGCAATAGGACGTTGTAAGTGATTGTGCGCCTACGGTCTAGTGCCTACGAAGTTGCATTGTCCACGAACTTGTACGTCTCGGGGCTTGCTCAGTCTAGCGCTAGCAAGTATATAAGGGGAAAGCTGAAACTATCGTTTGTATATTATCGCAGCTGCAGTTTGCAAATATTCGCAGCCGCACATGCAAATGAATGAGGCCCACAGACTTAGGGCCTGATTCAGACCCGCTCACAAGCGCTATGCGCTTGCAAACAGGTCGATGGTGGGGCACTGCGCACACATAGCGTGCGCAAGCCCCGGAGTGAGTGAGAAATTCACTCGCTCCGGGGCTCGCTACAAATGGGGCGGCTGTCAATGTTGATCGACAGCTCGCCCCGTTTTGTAGGTGGGGTGGCTGGCCAAACGGAGGCGTACCCAAAGGAACGCCTGCCATTTGAGGGCGGCCCTACTGACATCACCAGTGATGTCAGTAGTGAGCTCACTGGGGCTTGCAGCAGACGAGACCCTACCACAAGGGTCTCGTCGCAAGCCCGATGGTCGAGACCATCGCGACCATCATCTGGCCGCTCGCAAAAAACTGTGGGTGAGCGGCCAAGAGGCCGGTTAAAAAAAAAAAGCGGCCGCCCTGATTCAGAGCTTTTTGCGAGCGGCTCTGAATCAGGCCCTTAGTTCCCACCAAGTATTAATCTCTTGCCATCTCCTCTCTTATCAGGACTCCAAAGTCTCCCCTGAGACAGCAGAACTGTACTAGAGTACGGAGAGTGCACAGAAGGTTCATGGAGCCAGCAGACGTCTTATAGAAAAGTCACAATGAGAATACATGGGATATAAATGACTTTTCGGAGCCACACTGGACAAGATACATTATTTAAATAGCAACACGGAGCGGTCAGCTTCCGAGAAATGAAATCATTGGGTTAAAGCGAAGGTCAGTCTAGCAGAATCTAATACATCACTTATAGATTCTAGTGCCGTTATTATAAATGCCTGTCCCTGCCCTGCAGAACGAGCTACGGCCTGATTGGAAGAGGTTGGGGAATGTAATTAGGCAGAATGAAATGTGCACTGAGTGTACAATAAATGTATTTGTATCAAACTGTCCCCATACACTGGAGGCAGTACCATATACTGTACAGGAGAGTTAGCATGACAAAATGCGGTGACTATGGGCTATGGTGGGGAATACAACATGGGGCACGTCTTTCTCTATACTGGGTCTCATTCACAAAGCGCAAGACGGCTGAGTTGCACCGTAGGACCCTCTCTCTGATGCCTTTCACATTGATATCTGCAATTGTGCCCACTGATGGCGTTTGCGTAGTTAGGACAGAGGGCCCCCGTTTAACAACAATACATACTCTCTTTAGAATTCACTAAAGGGGTTACGTCATGCTTTCATATTAATCTAAGATTACCGCTGTTTGTTACTGAATCGCTCTCGCCATCTAAAGTGGGTAGTGAGGACCCGGCGGCAGCCTTTCCGGCTTCAGCGAAGCCTTCCGGCCACTGCCGGGTCACCGCCTGGTTAAACAGTCATGGACATGTGCAGACTGACCTTCGAGCATGCGCATTAAAGCCCGTTGCTGGCAGCTATAGGCTTCCAGCAGCTGAGCGGAGGACCCCACTGATGAGAAGGACGTTGCTGGACCTCGCCGGCGAGGTAAGTAATGATGATTACCAGTGGCATAATTGTTTCTATCACTGCGATACTAAATTAAATATGCCGCTGGTATTTGGGATCATTGTTAAATGGTGCCCTGAGTCTCTATAAATCAAGGATGGGGAACCTCCTGTCCGGGGGCCTTATAAGGCCCTCTGTATCATTTGGTCAGGCCCTCTGAGCTCTTTTCTGCTAGCCTCATTTGGCTAGCAGGGTGCCTAGAATGGTACACTGCAGCCAGAATCTATGCAGCAGTGCCACCTGGAGCATCCTTGGGATGCTTCAGACGGTCACACCGCTGCCTACAGCTCCCCGGAGCATCTAAATAACATTCTTCACCGACTTCCCAAATCCCAAAATAGCAGCTATCGAGCCCGTTTAAAGACCCCGAAAACCTGCAGCAGGGCTAATCGGGGGTATCCAGAGTGATCCCCCATGTCAGAGCATCTTTTTGGGGGTGTTAGGGTGATTTCCCCAAAAATCTGCGAAGTTTTCGCTGATTTCACTTTCGCCAGGTACCGTTTTCGACAATTTCATATTGAATACAGGTATAATCGGGGGCGCGCGCGATACTTTTTCGCCGGCAAAAGCTCCGATGTGCGGCAAAAACTTCGACACGCATAGACGGCGAAGTTTACATTTCATATTGAATACCTCTCTAAGAGTGTGACCTTATACTATTAAATCAATCCATCAGGAAACTACTTAAAATAGCTTTTTTTATTTCTTTTGGGACACATCCGGATTGCCCTCTCAGCGCCTTGCATATCTGTAGATATTTTGCTGCGTTAGTATAATAATAACAGCGATCTTCTGCATGCATCCGGACCACTTATATTACTATGATCCATTGTCACAAACATTTCCCCAATAACCATGGGTGGAACCTTCTCTCATGGAGATTTGAGAACTGAATCATAGGGACTGGAATTAGCAATGTAATAATCAGCTATCGTGATAGGTGTTGTATATTTCATAGTGCTACTAATTATTCCAGTGTGTCTACCTCTAATTGCTGTGGGCTACATGCTGACAAAATATTTGGTTGCAGAGGTTCCATTTATGCCAAACCCCTCAGAACCTAAACTGAGCTTGTTGGTGCGTACACACGTAGCGATACAAATGAGCGACTTGAACGATAACGATATCGATCATATCGTTATCGTTCAAATCGATCATTTTTTTGGTCCCTACCAACTCACCATCGACTCATAGCGATATCGTCCATCGGCCGTGCATGCAGGTCAACTTGCTCGATATCCAGCAGGTCACTATAGATGTCGGTAAGTTGGTGGTGTGCTGGATGATCGATATTGATTATCCAGCACGCCAGGGAAGGTGCAGGACGATCAGCCAGCGATATCATATCGCTGGCTGATTGCTACGTGTGTATGCACCATAAGTCATACTTGCCAAATCTCCATCATTGTCGAGGAGACCATGAAATAGCAGCAATCTCCCTGACTCCCTGAAGAGTGTATCAATCTCCCTGATTGCATCTTACCCCCATTATGAAGTGGTTATATAAAAAAACAACACAGAGATATATACATTCAAATGGGATCATTAGTATCATTGCCCAGCATTGGGTATAAGGAACAATGGTATGCAGTCGGGAAGCCGGCAGACCTAATCCCGACAGCCGGCTTCCCGACTGCTTAATACAGGCGAGGGCTAAATGACACTGGCGCCGAGAGACCGGCACCCGGCATCCCGATCGAAGAGACGCCGAGCACGGATAGCCACGGGGGGGAGGTGGGGGGGGTGTAGTGGGGTGGGAGGGTCTAGTTTTGGGGCTTCCAGGAGGGACTTAGGGTTAGGCACCCCCTCTGGAGGTTAGGTTTAGGCTAGGGAAAGAGGGGGTCAGGGTTAGGCACCCCCGGGGGGAGGTTAGGGTTAGGCACCCGCCCCGGGGGACTTAGGTTTAGGCAGCGGGGAAGGGGGGGCTTAGGTTTAGGTACTTAGAGGGGGGATTAGGGTTAGGCGCTGGGGGGGGGGGGAAGGTTAGGGTTAGGCACCCCTAAGGGAGGGTTAGGGTTTAGAATTAGGTTAGACATTAGGTTACCTTGGACGTTCAGGATTTCCTCCTCTGCTGGGACGCCCCTGTCGGGATTCCAACCGCCAGGCATGGGTCCGGCGGTAAATCATACAGATTCCGGCACAATGATCCCTATGGCTACATATATTAGTATAATTTCCCTGCATTGGGTGTAAGGCACATGGATCCCTATGGCTACATGCATTGTCTGAAAAGTATTAATGTGTTTTCATCAACAAATAGATCTTACTGACTGCTTTGGGGCTCATTTACATTTGGATGTAAGGCCCTCATTCAGAGCCGCTCGTTAGCGGCAGTACGCTCGTTCCGAGCGATGTTTGCACATCTGCGCATGCGTACGGTTTTTAGTACGCATGCGCGAACCAGTCAGTGCGGCCGAAAATCGTTTGTACGCTATATTGCGAGTGCCTGCTATTTTGAGTGACAGAATGAGGCGTATGTGGGTGGTAACAGGGGAAGGTGCTTGAAAATGGGGAGTGGAGATCCGAACGCAGGCGTGCTTAAAGGTCAAAACGGGCGTTTTATGGGTGTGTATATTTAAAACAGCAGCGTCATTGTCCACGTCACTGGGTTATTTTATAGCCAGAACTGCTCGCAAATTTGTGGTAGCAAACACCAACCACAAGAATAGCGAGCAGTTCATACGCTGGTCGATGTACTCGATTAATCTAATAAATAGCGGACATGACGTATGGTGCGAGCGGCCAGGGGGCGTTTTTAACAAATAAACGAGCGTATGTTTTGCTCGTTCGTTCAGACTTAGAGGTGTGAACAGACTGCAATGTGCGTACGGATCATTTGAATAGCCACCCCTTGTTTTTAAACGAACGACCGCAAATAGCGAACGGCTCTGAATGAGGGCCTAAGTCAGTTATATGACACGCCCCTCAGATGTAGCAGTACACACCCATCACATGTATGACACGCCCCTCAGATGTAGCAGTACACACCCATCACATGTATGACACGCCCCTCAGATGGAGCAGTACACACCCATCACATGTATGACACGCCCCTCAGATGGAGCAGGACACGCCCACTTTACCGCTGCTCTCATAGGTGCTGCTTTCACAATCTACTTGAAAAGTTTTTTCGATAGTAGGCAAGTGTGTCCTAAGGTCATTAGGATGTTCAGACCCTGACCCAACATCATTTCCATACACAGCTCCCTTTCCATAAACCTCCTATCGGCTGAAGATTGACCCGTGTGCGAATCAGCGATAATAATACATACCCAATTGAAATAAAGACACAGAGACTTGTATTTGGCAGAATTGTTAGCTATATTATTTAAATGACAAATGAATGAAATCAGTTACTAAAATGAACTAAATTAATTTAAAGTATAGTGGCAAAGAAAGAACGGCTGACAACAGCCCAAACCCAACACTATAAACACTCCAACCACAACACATACACTCAGGCCTTCTACCTGGACTACCCACCCGATCAGGTGATGATGCTACCCCCGGCGGGGAGGTCCAGCAGATATAAACAGTCAACGAAGGTGAGCGAAACAAAGAGTAAACCGATATTCACAGCGCTAATAGGTAACCTGCCGTTCTTTCCCGCCTAAAATAGCCAACGAAGAAATCACCAAACACCAATCAAAAAGAGAGCAAATAACATATACTTTAGGGAGGGAGGGGGAGATGTATTAAAGGCAAAATGCGGTAAAACCCCCGAAAATGCAGTTTTCGGGGTTTTACCGCATTACCCGTATGTATTAAGCAGCAGGTGACGTTACCCAATAGAAGCCTATGGGCTTCTTAGCGCGACGCTCGGGGCTGGGAGGGATCCGATCGGATCCCTCCCATAAGCCCCCGCGGCCCGCGGCCTTCTGCGCATGCGCAGAAGGACTTCTGAGTGTTCAACCCGGAAGTCCTTCTGCCCGGCAGCATCGCAAAGGACAGCTCTCATCGAGAGAGCTGTCTTTTGCGAAATCCTTGGTACATACCGCGGTAATGAACCGCGGTATGCACGCGAAGTCGGGGGGGATGTAGCGCAACGGCAATATCGCCGTTAAGACATCTCCCCCGGAGGGTGGGAAGACAGTAACAAAAGAGGCTGACCCCGACCCCAACAAACTCTAATATCCTAATATCCCTGCTAATACCTATGACCTTAAAACCCATAGGGCCCCTTATCATCACATGATTCCTCACCCAGGTCCGCCCCCAGCCTATGAGGTTTAACCCACTCCACTCCTGTACAGTCATTTGGTTTATCTTATGTACAATGCACAGCAACATCATAAACACAATCAGAGTCCTTGAGCAAAGGTTATTACAACACAAAGTAAGCACTTTAAGCTTAGATGTATACTATACAATTCCAGCACTACACTGTACGCTATACAGCTCCAGTCCCACACTGTATGCTATACAGCTCCAGTCCCACACTGTATGCTATACAGCTCCAGTCCCACACTGTATGCTATACAGCTCCAGTCCCACACTGTATGCTATACAGCTCCAGTCCCACACTGTATGATATACAGCTCCAGTCCCACACTGTATGCTATACAGCTCCAGTCCCACACTGTATGCTATACAGCTCCAGTCCCACACTGTATGATATACAGCTCAAGCCCTATACTATACACTATACAGCTCCAGTCCTACACTATACAATATACAGCTCCAGTCCCACACTGTATGCAATACAGCTCTGGACCTATACTGTACGCTATACAGATCAAGCCCTATACTATACAATATACAGCTCCAGTCCAACACTGTAGGCTATACAGCTCCAGTCCCACACTGTATGCTATACAGCTCCAGTCCCACACTGTATGCTATACAGCTCCAGTCCCACACTGTACGATATACAGCTCAAGCCCTATACTATACACTATACAGCTCCAGTCCTACACTATACAATATACAGCTCCAGTCCCACACTGTATGCTATACAGCTCTGGACCTATACTGTACGCTATACAGATCAAGCCCTATACTATACAATATACAGCTCCAGCACTACACTGTATGCTATACAGCTCCAGTCCCACACTGTATGCTATACAGCTCCAGTCCCACACTGTATGATATACAGCTCAAGCCCTATACTATACACTATACAGCTCCAGTCCCACACTCTATGCTATACAGCTCCAGTCCCACACTCTATGCTATACAGCTCCAGTCCCACACTCTATGCTATACAGCTCCAGTCCCACACTCTATGCTATACAGCTCCAGTCCCACACTGTAGGCTATACAGCTCCAGTCCCACACTGTATGCTATACAGCTCCAGGCCTCCACTATACACTATACAGCTCCAGTCCTACACTATACACTATACAGCTCCAGTCCTACACTATACAGCTCCAGGCCTACACTATACACTATACAGCTCCAGTCCTACACTATACACTATACAGCTCCAGTCCCACACTCTATGCTATACAGCTCCAGGCCTACACTATACACTATACAGCTCCAGTCCTACACTATACAGCTCCAGTCCCACACTATACACTATACAGCTCCAGTCCTACACTATACACTATACAGCTCCAGTCCTACACTATACACTATACAGCTCCAGTCCCACACTCTATGCTATACAGCTCCAGTCCCACACTCTATGCTATACAGCTCCAGTCCCACACTCTATGCTATACAGCTCCAGTCCCACACTCTATGCTATACAGCTCCAGTCCCACACTCTATGCTATACAGCTCCAAGCCTACACTATACACTATACAGCTCCAGCCCTACACTATACATTATACAGCTCCAGTCCCACACCCTATGTGACAGGTGGGTGTGAGTGGTTCCCCTGCTGTGCTCTGCCATCCTATGACAAGTGTCGGCTGACAGTTGGCTGTGATCAGCCAGGCGCAGAGCCTGGGGAGGGGATGGCTGGCGGGGGCAGTACAGGCGCAGAGCCTGGGGAGGGGATGGCTGGAGGGGGCAGTACAGGCGCAGAGCCTGGGGAGGGGGAGGCTGGCAGGGGGCAGTACAGGCGCAGAGCCTGGGGAGGGGATGGCTGGCGGGGGGGCAGTACAGGCGCAGAGCCTGGGGAGGAGATGGCTCGTGGGGGGCAGTACAGGCGCAGAGCCTGGGGAGGGGATGGCGGGAGGGGGGCAGTACAGGCGCAGAGCCTGGGGAGGAGATGGCTCGCGGGGGGCAGTACAGGCGCAGAGCCTGGGGAGGGGATGGCTGGAGGGGGGCAGTACAGGCGCAGAGCCTGGGGAGGGGAAGGCTGGCGGGGGGGCAGTGCAGGCGCAGAGCCTGGGGAGGGGATGGCTGGCGGGGGGGCAGTACAGATGCAAAGCCTGGGGAGGGGATGACTGGAGGGGGGCAGTACAGGCAGAGCCTGGGGAAGGGATAGCTGGAGGGGGGCAGTACAGGCGCAGAGCCGGGGAGGGGTAGGCTGGCAGGGTGCAGTACAAATGCAGAGCCCGGGGAGGGGATGGCTGGCGGGGGGCAGCACAGGCGCAGAGCCCGGGGAGGGAATGGCTGGCGGGGGGAAGCCAGGTGACTGCTGCTGGTGTATAGGAGAGGACCATTACTGTCAGTGATATCCTGCCTGTCACCGCTGTGTAACATGCTGTATAATACCCATTGCCAGCCACGGCTCCAGCAACAGCTGCGATGTGGGAGCAAACAACAGCTCCTACTATATGCTATACAGCACCCACCCTATACTGTACACTATACAGCTCCAGCCACGTAATGTACACCATAAAGCTTGTATACTATACAGCTCCAGCCATGTAATGTACACCATAAAGCTTGTATACTATACAGCTCCAGCCACGTAATGTACACCATAAAGCTTGTATACTAAACAGCTCCAGCCATGTAATGTACACCATAAAGCTTGTATACTATACAGCTCCAGCCATGTAATGTACACCATAAAGCTTGTATACTATACAGCTCCAGCCATGTAGTACACCATAAAGCTTGTATACTATACAGCTCCAGCCATGTAATGTACACCCTAAAGCTTGTATACTATACAGCTCCAGCCATGTAATGTACACCCTAAAGCTTGTATACTATACAGCTCCAGCCATGTAGTACACCATAAAGCTTGTATACTATACAGCTCCAGCCATGTAATGTACACCATAAAGCTTGTATACTATACAGCTCCAGCCATGTAATGTACACCATAAAGCTTGTATACTATACAGCTCCAGCCATGTAATGTACACCATAAAGCTTGTATACTATACAGCTCCAGCCACGTAATGTACACCATAAAGCTTGTATACTATACAGCTCCAGCCACGTAATGTACACCATAAAGCTTGTATACTATACAGCTCCAGCCATGTAGTACACCATAAAGCTTGTATACTATACAGCTCCAGCCATGTAATGTACACCCTAAAGCTTGTATACTATACAGCTCCAGCCATGTAATGTACACCCTAAAGCTTGTATACTATACAGCTCCAGCCATGTAGTACACCATAAAGCTTGTATACTATACAGCTCCAGCCATGTAATGTACACCATAAAGCTTGTATACTATACAGCTCCAGCCATGTAATGTACACCATAAAGCTTGTATACTATACAGCTCCAGCCATGTAATGTACACCATAAAGCTTGTATACTATACAGCTCCAGCCACGTAATGTACACCATAAAGCTTGTATACTATACAGCTCCAGCCACGTAATGTACACCATAAAGCTTGTACACTATACAGCTCCAGCCATGTAATGTACACCATAAAGCTTGTACACTATACAGCTCCAGCCACGTAATGTACACCATAAAGCTTGTATACTATACAGCTCCAGCCACGTAATGTACACCATAAAGCTTGTATACTATACAGCTCCAGCCACGTAATGTACACTATAAAGCTTGTATACTATACAGCTCCAGCCATGTAATGTACACCATAAAGCTTGTATACTATACAGCTCCAGCCACGTAATGTACACCATAAAGCTTGTATACTATACAGCTCCAGCCATGTAATGTACACCATAAAGCTTGTATACTATACAGCTCCAGCCACGTAATGTACACCATAAAGCTTGTATACTATACAGCTCCAGCCACGTAATGTACACCATAAAGCTTGTATACTATACAGCTCCAGCCATGTAATGTACACCATAAAGCTTGTATACTATACAGCTCCAGCCATGTAATGTACACCATAAAGCTTGTATACTATACAGCTCCAGCCATGTAATGTACACCATAAAGCTTGTATACTATACAGCTCCAGCCATGTAATGTACACCATAAAGCTTGTATACTATACAGCTCCAGCCACGTAATGTACACCATAAAGCTTGTATACTATACAGCTCCAGCCACGTAATGTACACCATAAAGCTTGTATACTATACAGCTCCAGCCATGTAGTACACCATAAAGCTTGTATACTATACAGCTCCAGCCATGTAGTACACCATAAAGCTTGTATACTATACAGCTCCAGCCATGTAATGTACACCATAAAGCTTGTATACTATACAGCTCCAGCCACGTAATGTACACCATAAAGCTTGTATACTATACAGCTCCAGCCATGTAATGTACACCATAAAGCTTGTATACTATACAGCTCCAGCCATGTAATGTACACCATAAAGCTTGTACACTATACAGCTCCAGCCACGTAATGTACACCATAAAGCTTGTACACTATACAGCTCCAGCCACGTAATGTACACTATAAAGCTTGTATACTATACAGCTCCAGCCACATAATGTACACTATAAAGCTTGTATACTATACAGCTCCAGCCACGTAATGTACACCCTAAAGCTTGTATACTATACAGCTCCAGCCACGTAATGTACACCATAAAGCTTGTATACTATACAGCTCCAGCCATGTAGTACACCATAAAGCTTGTATACTATACAGCTCCAGCCACGTAATGTACACCATAAAGCTTGTATACTATACAGCTCCAGCCACGTAATGTACACCATAAAGCTTGTATACTATACAGCTCCAGCCATGTAATGTACACCATAAAGCTTGTATACTATACAGCTCCAGCCATGTAGTACACCATAAAGCTTGTACGCTATACAGCTCCAGCCATGTAGTACACCATAAAGCTTGTATACTATACAGCTCCAGCCATGTAATGTACACCATAAAGCTTGTATACTATACAGCTCCAGCCATGTAATGTACACCATAAAGCTTGTATACTATACAGCTCCAGCCATGTAGTACACCATAAAGCTTGTATACTATACAGCTCCAGCCATGTAATGTACACCATAAAGCTTGTATACTATATAGCTCCAGCCACGTAATGTACACCATAAAGCTTGTATACTATACAGCTCCAGCCATGTAATGTACACCATAAAGCTTGTATACTATACAGCTCCAGCCATGTAGTACACCATAAAGCTTGTATACTATACAGCTCCAGCCACGTAATGTACACCATAAAGCTTGTATACTATACAGCTCCAGCCACGTAATGTACACCATAAAGCTTGTATACTATACAGCTCCAGCCACGTAATGCACACCATAAAGCTTGTATACTATATAGCTCCAGCCACGTAATGTACACCATAAAGCTTGTATACTATACAGCTCCAGCCATGTAATGTACACCATAAAGCTTGTACGCTATACAGCTCCAGCCATGTAGTACACCATAAACCTTGTATACTATACAGCTCCAGCCATGTAATGTACACCATAAAGCTTGTATACTATACAGCTCCAGCCATGTAGTACACCATAAAGCTTGTATACTATACAGCTCCAGCCATGTAATGTACACCATAAAGCTTGTATACTATACAGCTCCAGCCATGTAATGTACACCATAAAGCTTGTATACTATACAGCTCCAGCCACGTAATGTACACCATAAAGCTTGTATACTATACAGCTCCAGCCATGTAATGTACACCATAAAGCTTGTATACTATACAGCTCCAGCCACGTAATGTACACCATAAAGCTTGTATGCTATACAGCTCTAGTCCTGTAATTATCCACACACCTGTACAGTAATACAATAATACCATACTGTAATGTTCATTGGTAAAATACAGTAGAGGAAACGATTAGTATGCATTATAGACTGGTCCCTAGAAAACTGTTCGGCACATCACTCAGTATTTATGCTGAACTAGCGACCAGCCCCGGCTACGGGAGCAGTTTTGAATTTATGGCGAAAGTCTTTTTTAAGCAACGTCTTAAAAGATTTCCTTGTAGACGACATCAGTCGCTTTTTCCCTCCTGACGTCAACAGGAAAAGATTTAGTTTTGACGCACCACGTAAAAGGGCCACGTACAGTTGACCATGAGAATAGTCTCCATTAAGGTCAACTAGAGGCACGTTACGTGTCTCTCCCTGTGCTTTAATTATTGTCATGCCAAAGTAGACTCTTACCGGGAACTGGTAAGAAATTAAAGAATTGTTTTCACATAAATAAAATAGGAACGGTAAAAAAAAAGGGAAAAACTGAAATGGTGTATCAGTAAACAGGGCTTACATCAATTTTTCTGGGGAAACCGGATAATACATATCAATCTCTAGTCTATATGGTATAAAATAAAGTTCATCACTGAGATAGATCTGTAACGGTTTAGGCAGCGTAAAGACCCCCATCTGCGATGGATTGCCGAGATCCTGCGATGCTGCAACTGGGCATCGCAAGATCGCAGAAATCCAACATGTTTCACAGATATGACAATCACAATCAAAAATTTATCGTGATTGTCAAATCGGTGAAATTTAACATGTGAAATTTCAGCGATCCTGCAACGGAACGCTGAACATCGATGGTCCCCGGTCGGCATTTTCGACCAGCGGATCGGCGTTTCCCATCTGATCGCAGGATCGCAAGATCCTCGATCAGATGTAAGGGGGCCTTTAGCCAAGGAAGTGCTTGGACGTCTGTCTTTTCAATGACTTGCTTCACTAAAATCGTCACTGCTCGGCTCCCTTATGTCATATATTAATGGTTCATACACCTTAACCAGGGGTGGCCAAACTCGGTCCTCAAGATCTACCAACAGTTCACGTTTTCCAGGTCACCCAGCAGGTGCACAGGTGTAGTCATTACTCACTGACACAGTTTGAATGATCCATAAGTTGGAGCTAATTATATCACTTGTGATTCTGTGAGGAGACCTGGAAAACGTGAACTGTTGGTAGCTCTCGAGGACCGAGTTTGGCCACCCCTGACCTAAACCTTCCTCCACAAATGCTCTATAGAATAGTGACAACAAAACACACCGACAGACGCCTACCAGGGACTTTATTTTATGTATAGATATACAGTAGGTGTATTTATTGGTGCTACTATCAGACTAATATTTCCCTCTGCAGGCGGGTAACACCCAACACACCGGACCGCAGGACAATCGCCTCAAAGTATTAAACAGAACCAAACAGAATTCCAATTTTCTGAAGCATATAATTGTGTATAACAATGTATGTAAGTAGGTATGTGCAAGCCTCTGAAGTGTAAGCTCTTGAGAACACGATCTTCACCACACTTTACATCAAGCCGCACAACTGTGTTTTGTACATTGCTATGGAATATGCTAGCGCCATGTCAGAAGCAAGCTAGAAGTATTCATACTTTGGGACAACAAACGTGATTCAGGTTGGAGACACCGGCGGGCGAAGGGGGCAGATGACCTACTACATTCCCATCCCACAGGGGTCCCAACTGCGTCACGCAGCCTTCAACCAGCCCAACGTGCCCCTCTCCCCTGCTATTTCCCTGGCTTTAGCCTGTTACCTAACCCTGACCTCCGTTCCCAGGGCTAATACTTCAATGATCTAAACAAAGCACCAGCATGGCAGCTATTTCTGGGCCCCGCATCATGCTTGGTAAACACTGAAAGGAATGTGGCAACATATGGCGCCCTAGAGAAGGCCCCTCAGTAGGTATGAAAAGTCGACATGGGCATTAGGGCGGCAAGCAATGTGTCATCATTCACAACGGTTGACATGGTTAAAATGTTGACACCATAATGCATATCTTAGCCTAACCCTAAAAATCACACACAAAAAAATGTACTGTTGACATTCTGGGTCAACATGTTAAATGCCAACATTATCAACATGCCAACATTTTAAACATGTCAGCATTTGTGAATGTCGACCTTTATTTGCTGAACTCCATGCAGACATTCTGACATTCAGAACCTGTTGACATTCTTGTGTTGACATTCTGACCACTGGGTTCAGCAACTAATGCAGAATTAATGGCTGTTCTGTAGCCCCTCAGGGAGAAGGTAACCTGCGCCTTGCAGGACTGGGGGTAGTTAGGGCTGGGGCAGATGTGGGTTGGTCCTGTGTTATATATGACAGGTTATCATTGTCCATGAAGTTGTTAAATATAGAATTGCCTTATAAATTCTCCTAATTTTTAGAACTCACGACACAAGAGACGATTTTATATGAGCCTATAATAAACTGTCACAGCAGCTGCAGCATTTAGCCAGGTATGAGGCCCCGAAATCCGAAGTCTCGCAGTGGACCTACTGTACCACACAACGACGGTGAGTGGCAGCAATGCTCATCAGCACAGGGAAGGACCCTCTGTATAAGAGCCTGAGTATTGATCTCTTAATAACTGTAATCAATGACATCCCGTCACTCGCAGACTCATTAAGTGCACATATGTACACTCCACAATACACAGGACCTAACTCTTGTTGTAAACCGGCTGCTGTATTTGTGACAGAGTTGTCACTACAAATGCTTGAAGCAAGTACAAATAACAGCACCTCATTAACAGGAGGCTGTCCCCCTTCATAAGACTTTGATGTATTGCTTAGATGCACCTGCAGCGGAAGCATTGCTTTATGTTTCCAGGATACCTCTGTTTGCAGTCACTCATTCTGTTGATCATCAGCCATTGGACACAGTAGCTCTGACAGACCATGTCTATGACGTATCCCATTCCTCTAGAACAGGGGTCTTCAAACTTGGCCCTCCAGATGCTGTGGAACTACACATCCCAGCATGCACTGTACATAGTTTTAGCATGCTGGGATGTGTAGTTCCACAGCAGCTGGAGGGCCAAGTTTGAAGACCCCTGCTCTAGAAAAGCCTGGCCCAACCAGTGGCTCTCCAGCTGTTGTGAAACTACAAGTCCCAGCATGCTTTACCAGCTGATCAGTGGGAGAGTATACTGGGACTTGTAGTCTCACGACAGCTGGAGAGCCACAGGCTGGCCAGACCTGCTCTAAAATGTAAGCTTGCACGAGCAGGGCCCTCTCTGCTATCTCCCCCGTAGCAGTGTTATTTTCTCAAATTGCAAAACAATTTCTCCTGATAATATAAACTGAAAGCTAAAATAACACAGAGCAAAGTTACAGAACAAGGTGTCTAGTTAAAGTTGCACGAGGGACTGCAGAAGCAGTACTGTACATTAAAGTCACCTGGAGGTAAGTGCCCACTCACCCAGTCCTGTAGGAATGCTGGTCAGCTCCTCACACAGGTAGTAATCTTCCGGATTGATGTACGGCATATGTTGCAGTATGCTCCGTTTGGGGATGAGGTACAAAACCTCAGCGATCTCCCCGTCCTCTATGATTGACATTCGCTTCACGGCGTTCCCAGGCTTGTTCTTGCTGGTGGCCACATCCTTGCTGCGGCCAGAGGAGCAGAGCCTCCCCAGGGCATTCAGACTCCTGGGGAAGGATGGCATTGCAGGGAGCGAGGCCTCAGCCTGCACGGAGACGCTGCCAGCCTGTGCCCTCACAGAGGGAGCCGAATGCCCCGGGATAACTGTGCGGCTATGCCGGCAGCAGTGTCAGAGCAGGCTAAGAGTCCCATTCTTCACTATGCGCCATCAAAACGCTCACATTCCGCCAAGAAGATCCGCAGAGCATCGCAGAGACGCGGATACTTAGGATTTCTGTTGCAGCCAGCACCTCTCTGGAGTCTGAGAGGATGCCTCCTCGCCAAAGGGAGATTAAAGCAAGATATACTTGCTGAGATTACCAGGAGGAGATTACCGACACAGGCCGGGTCAGCTGACCACATAAACTCATCTCAAACACGGATGAGTCACAGAGACGGAGCCGCAGGAGCTGTCCCCCCCTCTCCTGTCCTGTCCAGGGGCTTCTGATTACGTTATAGGAAAGTCTGGACATAGGTAAGGCTGAAGAGGATTAGTCAGAAACATCTTAAAGAAAAAAAAAAAAAAATGATATCCTTGAAGAGAGGGATTTATACACCGGACAGCGCACAGGACGCATCTGTGAGGATAATCCACAAGGATTTCAGCCCACAAAACTACACAGGAATCTAAAGACTGATTGCAGACTGATTAAAGTGCATCGCTGTGACATGGCTGCAGGTCCTCGGAGCACTGTAGTACAAAATGCCGACATCCGAATGTCGGCATCCACGATGTCAACAGACATTATGTCAATATGGTTGTAATGTCGTCGTCGCGGGTCAACAGTTATACTTAGAATATCGCAAAGGATAGCTCTCTCTCCCAAAGAGTTGTCCTTTGCGATGCCCCCTGGATTAAACAACCAGAAGCCCCTCTGGCGAAGGCAGCGGGCCGAGATGGGAGCGATCCGATTGGAGGTGCTGGGCATCCCCCAAGCTCTACCCTCACAGTGAATGCTTCTATTCCCCAGGCGGTGATCGGTCACTACTTTTCCCACCTGAGGGACACTGCACCCCGTGGGTGGGGATGGCTAAGGGGCATGCTGTTTTAGCTAAAACAAGCTAGCGGGAACACGAATATTTTATTCATACGATATTACAGATATGTCCTTAATAACCTATCCTCATATCGCACCAAATAGTCTCTTAACGCACCACGAAAAGTACGCGGAAACCTGTACACAACTAGAGGATTTGCGCGCTATAGCAGTGTGACAACGACACTCTGAAAAAAGTGTCAAGAGACCGATATATCTGAGCCGCGCCATGCGAATTTACCCTGCCACAATTGTGAGAAAAGTACAAAATCTAAACCCTCAGTACACTACAATCCTGCTTTGTGTGCGGCTGTCGAAAAACTGAGTTGGGAGTACAGCATAAAAGAGCAGGTTTGCACTTTGGCAAAACCATGCAGCACTAGGGATGGTCATTGACCATTGAAGGTTAACAAACGATGGCCGATGGTTTTGACATCGATGGCGGAGACCCAATGGTTCACCACATTCGATGGCACAGAGCCAAGCTATTTTTTTTTTCTTTCCGTGTGCTGGGGCACGGAGCTAAGCCCTGCCCCTGGCACACAAGGCCACGCCCTACTACCTGATTGGCCCACTCAGGGCCGGCGCTAGGCTTTGCTGCGCCCAGCGCCGTCCTGTGTTGCCGCCCCTTCCCTCCTCCACTCCCTCCCCCTGAAGATACATAATGACTATAGCGGCGGGAGGGAGTGTGGGCGTTTCCAGCGCCCGCCGGTTACAATGGCGCTCCGGGCGACGGCCCGGTTTGCCCGGGCCTAGAGCCGCTACTGGGCCCACTGCCCAGCCAGGGTTCAATGGTTTCAGAACATCGATGGTTAACCTACAGGTGGTCATCCCTATGCTACACTGAGGAAGGTAGAGATTTCATATGTACAGACAGATTTAGATATGGGAGGGACATGTCCAAACTCAAATCAAAATTGTAGTGTCAAAATAAAGCTGCCCAGCATTTATGGGCTACATGTAGAATCAGCGGTAATAAATGTATTCCCCCCCACCTTGCATTGCAGCATGGTTTGCTCCAGATACAAAGTCACCTGCTTTTTTTTTTTTTTTGCTTTGCTCCCAACTCAGAATAATCCCCTAAGGAAGGGGGGGGGAATTCAATTGTTTTTTGTGCTGCGATAATCATGGGGCGCATAACGGAGCATTTTAATTGTTGCTCCGTTCGTTTGAGAATGCAGCGGGTGGAATGCAGCGTGTAGACACATTTATGCTTACACCCTCCTGAGGTGGCAAGCAGAAATGTGCGAAAAGTCCTGGTTTGGGTTCCGAAACTGCTGTTTAGATGCGCTAACCAAGACTTTAGATGAGTTTAGCCATTTTACACGGCCAAACTTGATCTATATGGGTGCGACAGGCACAAAAAAAAAACAACAACAATTGAATATCGGTCAGTCAGTTTAGACGGGGAAAAAGACGCGACCGTGCGCACAAAAACAATTAAATTCCCCCCATAATGTCCTCTTAATGGGACTGAGGTTTTACGAATACAATAGCCTGCAAATTGCAGACACCAACTGGAGTTGCTGTTTAAATTATTGCCACTTTAAATCTACTGGCGAAATCGCCAAATCATGCCGCTACCGGTAACTGACAAGTGAAGTCGGCTCACTTGTCCATTCCATTGATTTTCTCCTTTCAGCCACCCTGTTGCATGATCCAAGCTTCTGATGGCCCCACATTTTCCTCCAGAAAGCTCTGGTATAAATAGGACTTAATGACTGTGAGACGTCTAAAGCTAGGTAGACACTATACGATGTATTGTGTGATATATCATTACGAAGCGGAACGGAACTATATATTGTACACAGAGTAAAGTGTGTGCGGCTGATCCATCCTTCCAGACAGTCGTTCATCGCATCATCCTATCTGCTGTTCTGCACGCAATGAACGATGCGGTCCAATTACATGCAACATGTAACAGTACGCTGCGCTATCGTACACCAGATCGTGCAGCATGTACGGCGTGCGCGATGTATCGTACATTACAATGTACCGTCGCTGGGTCATAACATCGTATGGCGTGTACCCATCTTAAGCTCTGTGGCTGTAAAACAACCACAAATTGCCAACCCTACGTTACCACCCATGAGGGTCTTGTAGGTACAATGTATTTGGGTTCCACCAAACATGTCATTAACAACAAACAATGTCACTTTGGCCCTGTCTGTCTGGAGCACTTTGTTCCAGGAAACTTTGGGCCTGATTCAGAGCCGGACGCTCTGACCAGAGCGCTCACTCTGAATCAGTGCCCTCCTACCTAAAAATGGAGCGGCCTTCTGGCCGCTCGCATAGCTGTGGGTGACCACCCACAGCATATGCGAGCGGCCAAAAAGATGGTTGCGATCGCGACCATCGGGCTTGCAACGAGACCCTGCGGTAGGGTCTCGGTTACCGCAAGCCCTGGAGTGATTTTGGCTCTATCAGAGCCAAAATCACTCCCACTGACATCACTAGTGATGTCAGTGGGGCCGGACCCAGACGGTAGGCGTTCTCATGGGAATGCCTCCGTCTGGCAGCCACGCCCCCGGCACGCCCACCAAAGGGGGCATGCTGTCAGTCACCATCGACAGCACGCCCCCTTTGGTGCGAGACCCGGAGCGACAGCTTGGCTGTCGCTGTCCGGGTCTCGCGCATGCGCATGACGGAGCTCCCTCCGTCGTGCGCATGCGCATTGGGGTACCATTGACCCGATTGCGAGCATCCTGCACTCGCGAGCAGGTCTGAATGACCCCCTTTGTTCCTTTCATTTTCCAATTCGAAATAATGTTTCTCTCCGCAGAATGATGGACATCAAATTGTTAGGAAATGAAGCTTCCAGCGGATGAGCAGCAACAAATGCTGCTCTCCAATCCTCGCAGATGTCTTTTCTCCTTGGCATGGTGTTAACGCAAACCAGTATGCTCCAGAGTCCAGACCGACCAGCCAAAGCCCGGGGCACTTCCTGGTGATATAATGAAATGAGCTTGATCAACATCTGATGGCTGGAACCACCTTCTGCATGGTTATGGAAGCAGCAAAGGTGCGGCTCCTTTATCACACACGGTTTATTCGAATGGGCTAGTTCTTTAGTTCAGGGCTCGACAAATCCCGGGGGCCAGGTCGCCATGACTACCAGATTTTGCTGCCAGGCTACTAGATTTTACAGTGAGGGAGGAAGCAGATCCTCATCAGCTCCGGCAGAGATTCGTGCCTATAGTATTGCGGTGTTTATATCATGGACAGGAGTGCATGTGCTGAGTGCCGCCTGTGGTGACTGCTGTGCCTCTGTCCGTCCCGGCCTGCGCTGACGACTCCTCTCCATCCTGGCCTGCTCTGATCCCTGCTGTCTGTCCCAGTCTACGCTGATCCTCCTGTACATCCCCGGCTGTCTACTGTCTCCTATCTCCAGCTGCATAGAACTCTCCGGTAGTAGGGTCTATGGTGTGACCATGAGGGGAGTTTTGTTGTACTTTCTGGCACCATTATTCTATGTGAAATGTGGTCCGTTATTACTGGAGGGTGGAGCAGGGGAGCTGTACAGAGCAGTGAGGGGGCCTCCATTTTACTGTATCCATTCAACTGTAACCATTTTGTGGACTAGTACAGTATGTATAACAGTTGCATAACACACAGAGCTGTGCTCGGAAGAGTAAGTGCTCCGGGAGCTGGCCAGCACCTTCCCACCCCGTCCCTCGCCCATAGCTGCCAACTTACTAAGCAAAAGTGAGCTGTCCGGGGCGGGGGATGACACGTTGTGCGCTGAATTGCGGCATTGTAGCCTCGCTCCCCGCTTTACAGTGCCTGTAGTATCAGTACTGTATTGGGGAGGCGGGGCCACAATGACGCCATCGAGCCGCCGCGCACCCCACACCTATGACGATTCCACGCCCCCTTGCTGTCCCGGAGGTGGGCAGCCAGAAAGTGGGTAAGTATGGTAAAACCTGGTAAGGATTTACCTGAGATTAGATTATCAAGTTTTAGGACTTGGTGAGGACTAGATGATTGTTCATTTATATCCCGACACTTAAAAACACAGATTTGAAAGAGGCTGTACTTTTATTTTTCACTCTTCTGAGTGTAGAACTTGGAGACCCAATTGCAGCAAGTAGGAGGGTGGGGCAGAGAGAATAAACTTGGCATCAGCCCATCAACAGAGAAATCTGCAATGCAGATCGATGAAAGAAATGATATTGAACCATCCAATGTCTACAGTCCCCTGCGTTCAGGCTGCTGTCCTGACCCAGTATATAACCTCGCTGTACAGTACAACACTTAGATCGCACGCCGCAGGTAAAATGCACAGCGTCCTATTGCCAGAGATAAGGTCTCGTTGCAGCTGGAAGACTCCATTCAGCACCATATAATAATATTTGATCAGCTCAGATGTTACCAGCCAGAAAACGGCAGGAGGCATAAGCTTCAGCTGTGCGTTCTCTCATTACTGATAGGGCTGACTGCTCAGTACTTTAGTGCAACATAAGGAAGATTCACACAATAAAAGCTGATTCAATAAAAGACAGAATTTCATAGAACTCCAGGTTAGCTGCAAGGTCTCCCATATTAATTTCCCACGAACAAGCACTTTGCACAGTCTATTAAATACAATTCGATAGCTGGATATCAAATTTGCAGCACACAACACTGAAAAACAACCTATTATATGTGCATAGTATACATAATGCAGATTTCATAAATAGATATTGTAACTGAATTAGCCTGGACATTATAGAGAGCCAGCAAACGTCTATTTATCTACTGTAGAGCCAAGGACAGGACAGACCAGCAGTAACAAGTTTATGGTGTAACCTTCAGGACACACATATTGCATCTTGCACTACTTTCATGACTGCGTAATAAGTCTTCAACCCAGAAATATGAATAAAGAGGCAACAAGCCATTAGGATTAAAGGCGCAACTGATGGCATGTAAAGGTTCGGCTGCAGTCACCTCTAAGAAGGCATCTGAAGAACAAATCACCCTGAGAATTGGGGACAGATATGCCACTTACCGCATTTAGGCGCAAATCTGCGCTACATCCACCAGCCCCAAACAGCCATATATCAGCCAAGTACAAGTTATCGCCTGATTGGTTGCTACGGTTTTAATGCATGTTTGTAACTTTGCACAATGACGGTAAATGTCCCTGAGCGACTTAGAAGCTCACAATGGCTAGAACTGTCAGATGAGGTCAGGCCTCTGCCCTGTGACTCTTACCATTGACTCCAAAGCAAGCCGTGATCTTCTGGGCATATTGGCATAGACCATCCTGCTCCTGCCCATCCTCAACCCGGCAGTATTCCGCCATCCTGCTCGCTGGCCAACACTACAGCCGAACTCTCCGCTGTCCTCTCACTGACTGAAGCCCTGCTCTCCTTTCTAGTTTCTGGTCTGAGGTCATTAATAATTGAGACGCTGAATAAAATCTGCTGAGTCTTCAACCTTGTAAATCCACTTTAAGGACTAATACATGACAGGCCGTTCGATACCATCAGGCAGGTCCCCTGTTAGCTTGTGTGCAACGCTCACTGTATTCCGGCGTTGCTGCAAGCTGTGGCTTACTCTATCACTCCGTACAGGCGCACTGTGGTCACTTCCCATAGACCTGTCACAGTAGCACTGCAGCTGGCAAACTGCACAGGAACACAGGTGATTGATAGCCGGGAATGCCGGCCTCAGGTTCCAGCCTGATGCCATCTCTCAGCCCAGACAAGTTGCAGTTTAGCCGTCCACTTAATGGAAAAAGAGGATACAGACTTAATTACATCATACAGAGTCTCAGGAAAAGGAGAATCACTTAAAGAGAGGCAATAAGTCAAACGGACAGGCTCCATACCAGGAGTTTCTCTTCCCTTCGCTATTAATGACTCCGTCCATAGTCTGAGTCTGAAGTTTCAGTGAGAAGTTTACCTGTCGACCACGAACCGGTCACCAGCTGCGTTGGCTTGTTCACTGTTAAAATGCGCCAACTAAAATGCTGGGTGTATTTGACTCTAATATTAAAGTCATACCTGGACGGTTGGCGTGGACAGCACGGTTGGCGTAGCGGTTAGCATCACTGCCTCAATTCCCGGCCCTGGACGATCTGTGTGGAGTTTGTATGTTTTCCCCATGTTTATATACATGACTGCTAATCAATGTATGTTAACAAATACACCAGTTGTGATTACAGGCAGAGCTCCTTGTTACACAGTAAAGACAGCATGAGAGGGCAGTTGGACCCAACTTACTGGGATGGAGGCAGCAGGTCGAAATTCAGAATGTCGACACCATAATGTCAGCATGGTCCGAATGATGACATTAGCGTGTCGACATGTTCAGAAAGGCAAATGACAACACGTTCAAAATGTCAACAATATAAATGTTGAAAGAATATTATTCACGTGTCGCCATTGTCAATGTCGACACCCTGGGGGGGAATTCAAATGTGTTTGCTGACGGCTCTGCCTAATGGGCGCCCGACAGAGCATTCAATCGTTGCTCCGTTTTTTGCACGATGGCCGCCGGTACCGGCAATTCTGCTCGCACCCTCCTGAGGTGGTGAGCAGATATGTCTAATAAGTTCTGGTTTTGGGCTCCCTAACCAGGACTTTAGATGGGTTTAGCCGCTTTACGTCTCTTTGGGTGTGACATGCGCGATACAGCATGGGCACCTAAAAATAGTTGAATATCGCTCCTCCATCTCCTATCACTTTAGACGGGAGATAGGGCGTGGTAAAACAATCGAATTTCCCCCTCTGAATGTATACATTCAGACCACGTTGACATGCTGGACATATGGGCCCTCATTCAGAGCCGTACGCTCTGAGCAGAGCGCACGCTCTGAATGAGGGCCGCCCTCCATAAAAATGGAGCGTCCTCCTGGACGCTCGTATAGCTGTGGGTCACCACCCACAGCCTATACGAGCGTGCAGTTTGATGGCCGCGATGGTCGTGACCATCGCGACCATCGTAACTGCGAGCCGGAGCCTGCGGTTGAGGTTTTCAACCGCAAGCTCCGGAGTGATTTTGGCTCTATCAGAGCCAAAATCACTCCCACTGACATCACTAGTGATGTCAGTGGGCCGGCTTCTGACGGGAGGCGTTCCCTTAGGAACGCCCCCGTCAGGGAGGCACGCCCCCGGCACGCCCACCAAAGGGGGCGTGCTGTCAATCAACATCGACAGCACACCCCCTTTGATCAGACAGTCCTTCGCTCGTCGCGTCTGGCGCATGCGCACGACGGAGCTCCCTCCGTCGTGCGCATGCTCAGTGCAGAACATCGACCCACTTGCGAGCGGACAGCCGCTCGCGAGTGGATCTGAATCAGGGCCATGGTGTCATATGCCAGCTCTTTATACAGATGTGTATATACAGTATACACCTATACTCAAATCACGCCACAAACGTTATGACTGAGGGGGTCTAGTTACTAAGCAGTGTTAGGAGACAGAGTGAAAAGTGATAAGAAAGTGATAAGGTGCCAGCCAATCAGCTCCCACCTGTCATCTCACAGGCTGTGTTTGAAAAATGACAGTTGGGAGCTGATTGGCTGGAACCTTATCACTTTCTTATCACTTTTCACTCTGTCTCCTAACACTGCTTAGTAAATAGACCCCTAAGTCACGCTATGCGCCTCATCACAAACCTCTTCACAAAGTATGCGTCTTAGTCACATCGCTAATGCGACAAAATTGCAATGGACGGTTACTCTGGACAATGGCGCAGACATTGCGTGCAGCTGCTGTGTGCGACTCGGACGCTAACCTGAGTAAAAGGCAAAAAAAAGATGAAGGACCAAAGCGAGTGAGACGCGCCATGCATTGCGCCGAGGACCGCTGTGCTTAATCTGTACCAATTCCTTTGTGCAACAAATCTACTAATACAAAAAAAAGCTATATAGTCTGTCACTGCGCTGCCTAGGAACTGCAATCAGTAAAAGTACCAATAACGTGTCACCCAACACATCAAAGCTAAACATACAAACACGGGAGATATAATACTCTTATATAGATGCGCTCAATTTATGAACATCGCCCTCATTTCGTATATATAAAGCAGGAAAGGAAGAAAAAAGGAAAACAAACAGATTAATACAATTCAATGAATAGTATTACAAATATCTCCATGTGTTTAAAAACCGGCGTCGCCCCATGCAATGCACCTATGTAAATAGAAGCGTGCACAACCACGGTGAAAAATATGAGCGCTATGCCAATGTCGCCCCCGTTTTCCTGGAGGGACAAGGCCAGGGTCTGCGTCTGTGGACGCAGATTCCTGGCCTCTCAAGTGACCAAGACCCGTCCAGGTTGCGGGAGGCGTCAGCTCCTGCTGCCAGATCAAATGAGCGCCCATCAGTCGCAGCCCTGGGAGCGCAAATGCAGCAAGAAGGTGTCTGACACTCTGCTTACGTGCAGCTTTTAACATGACAGTTAGGATCTGATTGGTTGGTACTTTATCTCTCTCCAACGCTTAGTACATCTACCCCTTAAACCACACCAGGTTTCATATGGTACAAAAAGGATTCATCTATATATCCCATTGTGAGGGATGCTGAATGCTCACTTGCCTAGGCTCCCGGTTTGGCCAGGAGCCTCCCGGATTGGCTGCTGCCCTCTGCCCCCGGTGCACCCACTTATCGAGCGAAAGTGGGCGGTCTGGGGCAATGACGTGATTCGCGCTGAATCGCATCATTGTAGCCCCGCCCCTTACCTTACAATGCCGGTTATCTCGGCATTGTAAAGCAGGGGGCGGGTCTGCGATGATGCACGCCCTGCTCACTTATGACAGCCCCCACGCCCCCTGCTACACCTACCTGCCAAGAAGTCGGTAAGTATGTCTCAGAGCATTGGCAAAGGGCATCCTGGAAGAAGAATAAAACCCACAGCCTACAGTACATCTTCATACCAGAGAATGGAGCTATTCCTTTAATGTATATGTATTCCGTAGAAAAGTGTAATGTAGAATCAGTGACAGTAAGTGCTAGAGTGTACCTATCGTGACTAGAAATATACAGTTTTATGTCATATTTTGTCATAGGAGCTTCCATAGCCTTTATTCCTTCCCCATTCACTAAAAAAGAACTTATCAGGCAAGAAAATCTACCAACAGTTTAGAGATTTTTTTTTTTTTTTTTTACTTTACTTTGCTGCAACAATATTGCTCCACTGTTCAGAACGAATAACCCCTTGTGCTACAGAGAAAATGTTTTTTATATGTACTATAAAGTGTGAGACGGCACATAAAACCCGCCAAAAACGGCTGAAACAACCTATAAAAAGATTGGCTGCTAATCATAGTTTGGTAAATGACATATAGTACATTAATATTGAAAAAGAGCAATCGATAGACATAATAGCCACAAGCAGTACTCCTAATGGTATAGTGTGGCTCAGCGGAAGGACTGCAATTAGAACCCTGTGATTTACCCTCAGGTGAACTAGAGCTAATTTATTTGAGCTTAGGGCCTGATTCAGACCCTGTCGCAAGCGCTGAGCGCTCGCAACCGGGTCGATGGTGACCCACAGTGCATGCGCACAACGGAGCCGGCTCCGTCGTGTGCATGCGCGAGACCCGGCTAGCGACGGGCACTCCGTTGCTCCGGGTCTCGCACCAAAGGGGGCGAGCTGTCGATGTTGAGTGACAGCTCGCCCCGTTTGGTGGGCGGGCCGGGGGGGGGGGTGGCTGCCCAAACGGAGGCGTTCCCATGAGAACGCCTGCCGTTTGGGAGCGGCCCCACTGACATCACGAGTGTCATTCCAGCTCTATGGGGCTTGCGATGGGCGAGACCCTACCACAAGGGTCTCGTCGCAAGCCCAATGGTCGCGATGGTCTTGACCATCGCGACCATCATTCTGGCCGCTCGCAATAGCTGTGGGTGGTCACCCACAGCTATCCGAGCGGCCTAGAGGCCGCTCCAAAAAAAAAAAAAGCCTGGCCCTGATACAGAGCGAGCGCTCTGTCAGAGCAAGCGGCTCTGAATCAGACCCTTAGTACAGTTCCATTGTATGGACGAGATGTACTAAACACAATAATACGGTAAACCCCCCAATAATGGAGTTTTTTTGGATTTTACTGCATACCTCATATATACAAAGCACCGTCAGGACATCATATCCAACCAGTCCCCCAGCTCTCCACCTCCTCCATTCCCGGATCACCCCTCCCCATCCATTTTACAGACTCTGACATCCTTCTCCCCTGTGACTGGAGAGGAAGTTAAGGCCCTTATCCAGTCCTCTCCCCCTTCCACCTCTCCTCTCGACCCTATCCCCTCCCACCTCCTCCGCTACCTCTCTCCTTCTGCCTGCTCCCATCTTGCCCACCTCCTTAATATCTCCCTCTCATCTGGCACTGTTCCTTCTGCATTCAAGCATGCCCGTGTTCCCCCCATTCTTAAAAAACCTAACCTTGATCCTAACATTCTCTCTAACTACCGTCCAATCTCTCTCCTCCCTTTTGCCTCCAAACTCCTTGAGCGTATTGTTTACAACCGCCTCACCACATTTCTTTCCTCCCACTCCCTCCTTGACCCTTTTCAGTCTGGCTTCCGTTCTCTCCACTCCACTGAAACTGCCCTCGCAAAAGTCAGCAACGACCTCCTTGCTGCCAAATCCAAGGGCCACTACTCACTGCTCATTCTCCTTGATCTCTCTGCTGCCTTTGACACTGTGGACCACCCTCTACTGCTGCATATACTTCACTCCCTTGGTCTACGTGACACTGCTCTCTCCTGGCTGTCCTCCTACCTCTCTGACCGTTCCTTCTCTGTTTCCTCTCATGGCGACTCCTCCCCCTCACAGTCTCTTACAGTAGGTGTTCCCCAAGGTTCTGTTCTTGGACCTCTCCTATTCTCTCTCTATACATCTTCTCTAGGTAAACTCATCAGCTCTTTTGACCTCCATTATCATCTCTATGCTGATGATACTCAGATCTACCTTTCCTCACCTGATCTTTCCCTCTCTATACTGACTCGTATCTCCAACTGTCTCTCTGCTATCTCTTCCTGGATGTCCCAGCGATTTCTCAAACTTAATATGTCTAAGACTGAGCTGATAGTCTTCCCACCCTCCCACATAACATCATGTCCCACTATTTCTTTATTAATAGATGGCATTACTATCTCATCTAGCCCCAAAGTGCGTTGTCTTGGAGTCATCCTGGACTCTTCCCTCTCCTTTAAACCACACATTCAGAACCTCTCACAGTCCTGTCGTTTCCATCTCAAGAATATTTCCAAGATCAGACCCTTTCTCACCCAGGATGCTACCAAAACCCTTGTACATTCACTGGTCATGTCCAGACTGGACTACTGTAACCTTCTCCTAGCTAGCCTCCCCAAATCCCATCTCTCTCCTCTCCAGTCTGTGCTCAATGGTGCTGCTCGGCTCATCTTCCTCTCCAAACGCTCTACATCAGCCTCCCCTCTTTTGCAAGCCCTCCACTGGCTCCCATTCCCTTTCAGAACCCAATTCAAGGCTCTTACACTCACTTACAAAGCCCTCACCCATTTCTCTCCCATTTACATCTCTGATCTAATCTCCCTTCACTCTTCTGTCCGCCCTCTTCGTTCACTTAATACACGCCGCCTTTCATGCCAATTGATTACTTCCTCCCACTCCCGCCTCCAAGACTTTGCCCGTGCTGCTCCTCACCTTTGGAACTCCCTCCCTCTCCCCATCAGACTCTGCACCTCTCTACCATCTTTCAAACGAGCTCTTAAGACCCACTACTTCATTAAAGCCTTCCAGCTCTCATCCTAACTTACTGCTACATCTTCCTTTCTCCCGGCCCACCCCATTCTGTGTCACTCCTGTTTGTCTTCCCCTCCCTTAAAGAATGTAAGCTCTTTCGAGCAGGGCCCTCTACCCTCTTGTGCTTCTCCCTACTGTAATTTAATTTATCTCTTACTAGCCACTAGGGCAACTAACACTTGGCTGCTTATGCGGGCGTTAATGTCACTAAAATAGCAATGTTTATCCATGTCCTGTCCTGTATTGTATTGTATTGTATTGTATTGTAAGTCAATGGTTACTTTTTTGTCTATGTACTTTGTAAGGCGCTGCGGAACACTTGTGGCGCCATATAAATAAATGATAATAATAATAATAATAATAATTATGTCATTGTTACAGCACCGCTAAAGGTTTCCTTTTCTATTTCTACGGGTTTCTTTTTTCTTTTCTTTAATTGTACTTGTGATTTAGCTTTGTAAACTCTTGATACGAGAGACCAGGGAAGCAATCGGGAAGCCGACTGCCTAAATACCGGCAGCCGGCTTCCCGACTGTCTTATCCCGGCAAGGGTGAAATGCCGGGCGTCTAGATGTAGACGCCCGCATTTCCCAGACGCTGGGAGACCGGCGCCCGGCATCCCGATCATAGTGATGCCGGGCACCGTGAGCGGACAGCCGCGGGGGGGGGAGGGTTAGGTTTAGGGCTCCCGGGGTTAGGCTAGGGGGAGGGAGGGTTAGGGTTAGGCACCCCCGGGGGGGGACTTAGGGTTAGGCACCCCCCCGGGGGACTTAGGTTTAGGCAGCGGGGAAGGGGGTGGTTAGGGTTAGGCACTTAGAGGGGGGATTAGGGTTAGGCACTTGGGGGGGAAGTTAGGGTTAGGCACCCCTAAGGAGGGTTAGGGGGGTTAGGTTAGTGGATACTTGTCTATCCACGTTCGGGATTTCCAGCGCTATCGGGCTTCCGCTGCGTCGCACTCTGCTCCTGTCGGGCTGCCGCTGACGGGAATCTAACCGCCGGCCATGCGGCCGACGGTATTTCATACCAATTCCGAGACCAGAACGCGAGCCCTCTGACCGATGCACAGCAGGCACAGCCCATAAGTCATGATAATCTTGCCTACCACCAGGAACCCGAATGAATGTAAGGCAATGTACAGGCTGATAAGCTTTGGGGGTATATTTACTAACAAGTTGTTTGCCAAAGCACCAATCATTGGCAGCTTTAACCAACAGTTTTAAAACGGCGACAGAAATGAATGTGAAACTAGACTTAATTAGCATTTATTTATGTTGCCGTTTTTTAAATCCAATGGTCAAACCGCTCGTTGGTCAAACCCTTTTGACGTAAATATTAGTGATGAGCGGTTCGGATTCTGAGGAATCCGAACCGCTCCGAACAGGTGGAATCCGAGTCCACCCGAACGCAAGTTCGGGTGTTCCCGCCTGACTCGGATTCCACCTCGAGGCCGAACGTCACCCGTCCGGCGTCGGATTCTCGCGAGAGCCGAGTGACGTTCGGCCTCAATAAAAAGGCGCGGCGCCCGGCAGTCGGCGCCATTTCTCGCGTGACGCGTAGTTAGGTAGTTAGCTAGTGCGCTGTCTGTTCTAGTGTTAGATAGATTAGAGTAGGCAGTGCTCTGTGACTTTACTGGGCATAAGCCCTTGTGTGTGCTCCGTGACTGGGCATAATAAGCCCACTGTGTGTATGTGTACTCTACTACTCACTGTATTATACAAGCTCCGTGACAACTGACAGGGCATAGCCCACTGAGTGTATTATACAAGCTCCGTGACAGGGCATAGCCCACTGAGTATTATACAAGCTCCTTGACAGGGCATAGCCCACTGTGTCTATTATACAAGCTCTGTGACAGGGCATAGCCCACTGTGTCTATTATACAAGCTCCGTGACAGGGCATAAGCCCACTGAGTGTATTATACAAGCTCCGTGACAGGGCATAAGCCCACTGAGTATTATACAAGCTCCGTGACAGGGCATAGCCCACTGAGTGTATTATACAAGCTCCGTGACAGGGCATAGCCCACTGAGTATTATACAAGCTCCTTGACAGGGCATAGCCCACTGTGTCTATTATACAAGCTCTGTGACAGGGCATAGCCCACTGTGTCTATTATACAAGCTCCGTGACAGGGCATAGCCCACTGAGTGTATTATACAAGCTCCGTGACAGGGCATAGCCCACTGTGTCTATTATACAAGCTCCGTGACAGGGCATAAACCCACTGAGTATTATACAAGCTCCGTGACAGGGCATAGCCCACTGTGTCTATTATACAAGCTCCGTGACAGGGCATAAACCCACTGAGTATTATACAAGCTCCGTGACAGGGCATAGCCTACTGTGTATATTATACAAGCTCCGTGACAGGGCATAGCCCACTGAGTGTATTATACAAGCTCCGTGACAGGGCATAAGCCCACTGAGTATTATACAAGCTCCGTGACAGGGCATAAGCCCACTGAGTATTATACAAGCTCCGTGACAGGGCATAGCCCACTGTGTCTATTATACAAGCTCCGTGACAGGGCATAGCCCACTGAGTGTATTATACAAGCTCCGTGACAGGGCATAAGCCCACTGAGTATTATGCAAGCTCCGTGACAGGGCATAAGCCCACTGTGTCTATTATACAAGCTCTGTGACAGGGCATAAGCCCACTGTGTCTATTATACAAGCTCCGTGACAGGGCATAGCCCACTGAGTCTATTATACAAGCTCCGTGACAGGGCATAAGCCCACTGAGTATTATACAAGCTTCGTGACAGGGCATAGCCCACTGAGTGTATTATACAAGCTCCGTGACAGGGCATAGCCCACTGTGTCTATTATACAAGCTCCGTGACAGGGCATAAGCCCACTGAGTATTATACAAGCTCCGTGACAGGGCATAGCCCACTGAGTGTATTATACAAGCTCCGTGACAGGGCATAGCCCACTGTGTCTATTATACAAGCTCCGTGACAGGGCATAAGCCCACTGAGTATTATACAAGCTCCGTGACAGGGCATAGCCCACTGTGTCTATTATACAAGCTCCGTGACAGGGCATAGCCCACTGGGTCTATTATACAAGCTCCGTGACAGGGCATAGCCCACTGTGTCTATTATACAAGCTCCGTGACAGGGCATAAGCCCACTGAGTATTATACAAGCTCCGTGACAGGGCATAGCCCACTGAGTGTATTATACAAGCTCCGTGACAGGGCATAGCCCACTGTGTCTATTATACAAGCTCCGTGAAAGGGCATAGCCCACTGTGTGTATACAAGCTCTGTGACTCCAGTTCATAGTGATAAAGTAATATGGATCACGAGAATGAACTGAGAGGAGAGCAGAAACAACATGTAAATGCTAGCATTGCAGCGGCTGGAAGTCCATCACTTTTATCTAAAGCTGATGCTCAAGGGCGTAGAGGCTTTAAAACCTTAGGGAACCTGAAATCAAAAAATTTAGATTTTACAGGGGTAAAGACAAAAAAAAAACCTCTAAAGACTACTACTTTTGCAGAGAAACAGAAAATTGGCAACATACCATTCACCACACGTAGCGGCAAGGAAAGACTCAGGCTTTGCCCTTTATTTCTGAGTGGTGGTTCTGCAGCTGTCAGTGAGGCATCTTGTGCCTCTCGTGATGATAAAAGACCTTTTCAATCAGACTATAGAAGTGTGAAAAAATTTAAAACCAATAAGGCAGTCGAACAAACTGTGTTTTTTGAAACACAAATGTCAGAAATCCCTGAGGAGAGTCTAAGTGGGTCCACAAGTGGCATTTCTATGTGTAAGCCTGACCTTTCAGAGAAGCCGCCCTCCACAGTTTCTTTTCCATCTGTAGTTGTGGGGATGAGCAGTATTGCCGAGGACATAGAAATTGAGGATGCCACCGTGGAATTGCAAGAGGATGAGAGGAATATATGTGCAGCTGATGCTGGCACTAATGAGGATGTTGAGGATGAGGATATTATTTGTATAAGTCAGGCACCAGTGGAAGCAGCTCTTGGCCAAGATAAGAAGGCCATTGCCATGCCTGGGCATAGAACCAAGAAATCCACATCTTTTGTGTGGAATTACTTTTACCCAAACCCTGACAACGTTTGTCAAGCCATTTGTAGCCTCTGTGAGACCACAGTTAGTAGAGGTAGGGACGTTAAACATCTAGGAACCTCTACGCTATTACGTCATCTGCAGCGAGCTCATGACAGGTGTTTGATAACAGAAACTACTGCAAAAAAAATAACAACAAGCAGTCCAGCATTAGCTAGATGCCTTCTCTCTACTAAATTCCAGCACCTGCAATCTCCGCCGACAACACCTTCCTCCTCAATATCCTCAGGAATGATCAGTGGTAGTACAACATCCAATTTATTAGTGCTAAGTCACGGTGACTCCTCCAATTTCCAGGACACCTCAGAAGAAACTGAATCTTTGAGCGCTAGGCCTGCTGCTGCTGCTGCTGCTGGTGGATCTTCATCCCAGAAGTGGACAAAGAAGACTACTAGTAGTATACCAAAAAATCAATTGACTGTTAAAGAATCTCTTGCAAGGGGAAGCAAGTATGACAGCTCTCACCCTGTCGCACAGCGGATCACTGACGCCATGACAGCTATGCTAATATTAGATCTGCGTCCAATATCCTCAATTAATGCAGTGGGATTTACACAGCTAGTTGAGGTCATGTGTCCCCGGTACCAAATTCCATCTCGGTTTCATTTTACCCGAAAAGCCATTCCTCGGCTGTACCAGGACGTTAAACAGAACCTAATTATTGGTCTGCAAAATGCTATTGTACCCACTGTCCACTTAACCACAGATATGTGGACAAGCGGTAGTGGACAAACTAAAGATTACATGACTGTGACAGCCCACTGGGTGGGTGAATCGCCTTCAGCAGCAGCAGTATCTAACAAACAACACCAGCTCATTCAGAGGCAGGCAACTCTGTGCATCACCGGATTCAATAAGAGGCATACCGCTGACAACCTCTTAGAAAAACTAAGAGATGTCATAGAAACATGGCTTACCCCACTTGGACTCTCCTCAGGATTTGTGATTTCTGACAATGCTACAAATATAGTGAAAGCATTACAGCTGGGTGAATTCCAACACATCCCCTGTTTTGCTCACACAATAAACTTAGTGGTGCAGGGTTTTTTAAAAAACGACAGGGGCGTTCAGGAGATGCTGTCTGTGGCCCGAAAAATTTCGGGACATTTTCGGCATTCAGCAACAGCGTGCAGGAGATTGCAGCACCTGCAAGAGCAGTTTAATTTGCCCTGCCATCAACTGAAGCAAGAAGTGGTAACGAGGTGGAACTCAACCCTGTATATGCTTCAGCGGATGGAGGAGCAGCAAAAAGCCATCCATAGCTATACGACAAGCCATGACATTGGGAGAGGAGGGGGAATGTACCTTACCCCAGCACAGTGGAGAGTACTTTCTGTCTTGTGCAAGGTGCTCAAACCATTTGAAGTTGCCACTTGTGAAGTGAGTGCTGACACTGCTAGCTTGAGTAAGGTGATTCCCCTGATTTCGCTTTTGGAAAAGCAGCTGGAGAAATTGAAGGATGATATTAAACAAAGTGATTCCGCAAAGTATGCTGGACTGATAGATCAAGTCCTTTGTTCGCTTCGCCAGGATCCACGGGTGGCCAAGATCTTGAAATCTGATCATTATATTTTAGCAACCATTCTTGATCCTAGGTTCAAGTCATATGCTGTGTCTTTCTTTACAACTGACCCAGATCTTAAAAGAACCAAAGCGCTCCTGGTGAGCAAGTTGGCAGCTGAAGTGACACATGGCACTACGATGACGTCTCCTCCTTCGGTTTCTGCAGCAGCAGCCAGAAAAAAATGCACCTTTTCCAAAAGACCCAGTGGTGATGCAGATAAGTCAAGTCAACATTTTGACATCTGGTCGGGTCTAAAAGATTTGCCCAACACCAGTGACACCTCTACCGCAACTCCATCTAATACGATTACCATCCAAAGAATGGTGGAGGATTATTTTCAGGACACCATACACGTAGACATGTCACAGAGTCCCTTCGAATATTGGAAGAAAAAAAAGGCAATTTGGAGACCCTTGTATAAACTGGCTTTGCATTATTTAAGCTGCCCACCCTCCAGTGTGTACTCGGAGAGAGTTTTCAGTACAGCCGGGAACCTTGTGAGTGAACGACGAAGGAGGCTACTTCCACAAAATGTAGAAAAAATGATGTTCATTAAAATGAACTGGAAATTTCACGAGGAAAACCTTTCCCACCAATCACGTCACAGTACAGATACTTCTGTAATGGTAGATTCCAGCGGGGATGAACTGATATTGTGTGAGGAATCGGATGATGTACACACTGATGAGGGTGAGGATGGCAATGATGGTGACATCATGCCACTGTAGACCTGTTGCCTTTAGTAGATTGGAAGATTTTTTTGTGGGGGCCCAAACAAACCAAGCACTTCAGCCACAAAGTGGCAGTACCTGTCGCTGAAATGCTTTGTTTGTTAAAGTGTGCATGTCCTTTTTAAGATCCAACATAAAGGGTGGGTGGGAGGGCCCAAGGACAATTCCATCTAGCACTACCTTTCATTTCTGCCACTGCTGTGTGGCATAGTTTCATAGATGTGCTTTAAACTGTGGTGTCTGTGCCACTGCGCCGCTGCTCTGACGCTTGGTCACCAGTCAGCTCACTGCAACCTTTGGCCAATAATGGTGAAACCAATAATTTAAGCTGTGAGGTGGTCTAAATTGACTGTAAATGACTGGAAATTAATGTTATTGAGGTAAATAACACTCTAGGAAGAAAAAAAAGCCCAATTTATGTAATTTTAGCTTTTTTTGCCAATTTTGGCAAAAAATCCAAATCCAAATCCAAATCCAAATCCAAAGCCAGTCACCGCAGTTTGGCAAATCCAAATCCAAAGCCGGATGACGAATTAGAACCAAATCCAAATCCGGCAAAAATGGTCCGGCGCACATCCCTAGTAAATATACACTTGGACAAACGGCAAATTTTCAGCAGCGTTCCTCCTAGATGATAAATCATTTGCCGGTACTTCAGGGCTATTGTAAGATATACAGTATATATGCCATTCATCATGGACAAAAGATGCACAAATATTAGGTCATGTTCAACTCAAGAAATACACATGTATTTTCTAATCAAGGTGGAGATGTCTCAAGCCTTGGGGCAGGATGTGTCAAAGCTAAAAACTTGATAAATAAGTATTCGGAGGTTTACCGCAATGCATATGACTTGCCATATGTATTAAAAAGGGTCTGAAGCAGATATCAGAGATATCCGCTACGGACCCGCGTCACAGCAGTCCCCATAAAATTCTAAGGGTGTATGATGTGCCAGAATATAGCAAGCTCTGGGGCTTTTGGGGCCTATTCATCAACATTAAAATAACGGTTTTAAGGACATTTTCCTTAATTACCGTTTTTTTTAGTATTCATAAACACAGGAGATATCGCTAATATCTCCTGGTTAAGTCTGGCTGCGTTAATTTCCACACTCCCCATACATTAGTACATTAGTAAGGGATTGTATGAAAATTATGTATTTTCGGAATTTGATGGTGTTACTATACGCTAGGGGTGTGCACCAGCCACTTTTCGTGTTTTGGTTTTGGATCTGGATCTTTCTTCGTGTTTTGGATCTGGATTGGTTTTGCCAAAACCACCCTTCCGTGTTTTGGGTTCTGGGTTTTGTGTTTTGGATCTGGATTTTTTCTTAAAAAATAAAAAAAAACGCTAAAATCACATAAAATGGGCCTTTTTTTGTTCCTACGCTATTAATAACCCCAATAACATTAATTTCCACTCATTTCCACTCTATTCTGAACACCTCACAATATTGTTTTTAGGCCAAAAGGTTGCACCGAGGTAGCTGGATGACTATGCTAAGCGACACAAGTGGGCGGCACAAACACGTGGCCCATCTAGGAGTGGCACTGCAGTGGCAGACAGGAAGCCAATCAGTGTTATGGTGCCCATTTGCATGTAGCACGAACCCGGGAGATCCGTGCTACATGCATCTGTGTGATTGGCACAGAGCAATGACAGGTCCGTGACCCGTCTGTGCTGCTGTGGTAAAAAAAAAAAAAAAAAAACCTGTGTAAAAAAAGAAAAAAATGGCGTGCACCCCCCCAAAAAAGAGCAACCAGCCCCGGGCATTAGTAACCCAGTGCTGGTTGTGCTTAAATACAAGGGACAAACGACGTAGGGGTCCCCTGTACTTAAGCACAACCACCACCGGGCTAGTCAGAACCAGCGCTGGTTGCCAAAATACGGGGGACAAATGACGTAGGGGTCCCCCGTATTCTGCGTAACCAGCTCTGGGCTCTGATCCGGTCCTGGTTCTGGAAATACAGGGGAAAAAATTTAGTAGGGTTCCCCTGTATGTTCCAGAACCAGCACTGGACTTTTTCTAGCGGGGGGTTGATGCCACAGCCAGGGGAGCCCTTTCACCGGGCCCCCCAGCCGCAGCATCAGCCCTGACCGCTAGTCAGCCCAGGCCGGGGATCCCTGGAGAGCTGGGAACCCCCCCAATAAAGGGGTCACCCTCTCCAGGGCACCCCAGGCCCAGGCTGATAGCCCGGGGCTATCCCCGCCACCCCTGGTAGCGGTGGGTGTGTGGGTGGCGGGTTGATTGTGTGGTGTGGTGTAAATAAAGAATATCAAACATTGTCTTTACAAGTAGAACTGCAAGTCCCAGCTAGCCTGCCCCGCATGCTGGTACTTGGAGAACCACAAGTACTAGCATGCAGGGCATTAAGGGCCCACTAGTACCTGTAGTTCACCTGTAAAAAAAATGTTTAAAAAAACACAGGACACACACACCGTGACAGTATAAGTTTATTAAACATACATACACACACACACACACGTACACATACTCACATATGTAACCTGTGGCATCGGTCCACTTGTCCGGTAAAGTATCCCTAGGGGACCTGTGAAAAAAAACATACTCACCATCTCCTATGCGAGGGGTTCTGTCCTCTTCGTTCCAAAGTAGGCATCCCCGGACTTGGCAAAAAAAAAAAACGAAAACGCGATCCACGAACTTAGTACCGTTCTATAGAACGGTACTTCCCGAATGAGAGCTTAGCGGCGGGGTATCACCATGGAAACCCCGCTGCTAAGCGTTCATTGGCTGACAGAGGTCATCTCCCGTCTCTCAGCCAATGAACGGCTCCCTCCATTGTAGTCAATGGTGGGAACCGCAGGGTAAACTTTAATAACCTTGCGGCTCCCACCATTGACTACAATGGAGGGAGCCGTTCATTGGCTGAGAGAGACGGGAGATGGCCTCTCTCAGCCAATGAACGCTTAGCAGCGGGGTTTCCATGGTGATACCCCGCCGCTAAGCTCTCATTCGGGAAGTACCGTTCTATAGAACGGTACTAAGTTCGTGGATCGGGTTTTCGTTTTTTTTTTTTGCCAAGTCCGGGGATGCCTACTTTGGAACGAAGAGGACAGAACCTCGCATAGGAGATGGTGAGTATGTTTTTTATCACAGGTCCCCTATGGATACTTTACCGGACAAGTGGACCGATGCTACAGGTTACATAGGTGAGTATGTGTACATGTGTGTGTATGTATGTTTAATAAACTTATACTGTCACGGTGTGTGTGTCCTGTGTTTTTTTTCAAACATTTTTTTACAGGTGAACTACAGGTACTAGTGGGCCCTTAATGCCCTGCATGCTGGTACTTGTGGTTCTCCAAGTACCAGCATGCGGGGCAGGCTTGCTGGGACTTGCAGTTCTACTTGTAAAGACAATGTTTGATATTCTTTATTTACACCACACCACACAATCAACCCACCACCCACCGCCACCAGGGGTGGCGGTGATAGCCCCGGGCTATCAGCCTGGGCCTGGGGTGCCCTGGAGAGGGTGACCCCTTTATTGGGGGGGTCTCCAGCTCTCCATGGATCCCCGGCCTGGGCTGACTAGCGGTCAGGGCTGATGCTGCGGCTGGGGGGCCCGGTGAAAGGGCTCCCCTGGCTGTGGCATCAGCCCCCCGCTAGAAAAAGTCCAGTGCTGGTTCTGGAACATACAGGGGAACCCTACTAATTTTTTCCCACTGTATTTCCAGAACCAGGACCGGATCAGAGCTCAGAGCTGGTTGCGCAGAATACGGGGGACCCCTACGTCGTTTGTCCCCCGTATTTTGGCAACCAGCGCTGCTTCTGACTAGCCCGGTGCTGGTTGTGCTTAAGTACAGGGGACCCCTACGTCGTTTGTCCCCTGTATTTAAGCACACCCAGCACTGGGTTACTAATGCCCGGGGCTGGTTGCTCTTTTTTGGGGGGGTGCACGCCATTTTTTTCTTATTTTATACAGGTTTTTTTTTTTTTTAACCACAGCAGCACAGACGGGTCTCACGGACCCGTCAGTGCTCTGTGTCAATTACACAGATGCAAGTAGCACGGATCTCCTGGTCCGTGCGTGCATCTGTGTCATTGAAATACACAGCAGCACAGACGGGTCTCACTGACCCATCTGTGCTCTGTGTCACTGTCAATCACACAGATGCATGTAGCACGGATCTCACGAGTCCGTGCTACAAGCAAATGAGCACCATAATGCTGATTGGCTGAGAGCCATGACAGACGGCTCTGTCAGCCAATCAGCACTTTGCCCATTAAAGGCAAAGGCATTTTTTTTAAATGGCCGCTCGAGGCAAAACCTCGAGATCCGACAGCAGATCTCGAGGTTTTGCCTCGGGAGAGGGATCCGGGGCAGAAAGGGAGATCCGAGCTTGGGCTCGGATCGCCCCGGATCCCCGAAGTTCGGGTGGGTTCGGTTCTCAGGGAACCGAACCCACTCATCCCTACTATACGCCACTCTCAGGTGGTGTACGGCGGGTTATACTTACCTGAGAGTGAGCAGGTCCTCCTCCGGGTTCCCTCCGTCACTCCCTGGTCCCTCCTCCGGTTCCCTCCGTCACTCCCTGGTCCCTCCTTCGGCTCCCTCAGTCACTCCCTGGTCCCTCCTCCGCTCCCTCCGTCTCTCCCTGGTCCCTCCTCCGGCTCCCTCCGTCTCTCCCTGGTCCCTCCTCTGGCTCCCTCAATCACTCCCTGGTCCCTCCTTCGGCTCCCTCAGTCACTCCCTGGTCCCTCCTCCGGCTCCCTCCATCTCTCCCTGGGCCCTCCTCCGACTCCCTCCGTCACTCCCTGGTCCCTCCTCCGGATCCCTCAGTCACTCCCTGGTCCCTCCTTCGGCTCCCTCCGTCTCTCCCTGGTCCATCCTTCGGCTCCCTCCGTCTCTCCCTGGTCTCTCCTTCGGCTCCCTCCGTCTCTCCCTGGGCCCTCCTCCGGCTCCCTCCGTCTCTCCCTGGTCCCTCCTTCGGCTCCCTCCGTCTCTCCCTGGTCTCTCCTTCGGCTCCCTCCGTCTCTCCCTGTGCCCTCCTCCGGCTCCCTCCGTCTCTCCCTGTGCCCTCCTCCGGCTCCCTCCGTCTCTCCCTGGTCTTTCCTTCGGCTCCCTCCGTCTCTCCCTGTCCCTCCTCCGGATCCCTCAGTCACTCCCTGGTCCCTCCTTCGGCTCCCTCCGTCTCTCCCTGGTCCCTCCTTCGGCTCCCTCCGTCTCTCCCTGGTCTCTCCTTCGGCTCCCTCCGTCTCTCCCTGGGCCCTCCTCCGGCTCCCTCCGTCTCTCCCTGGTCCCTCCTTCGGCTCCCTCCGTCTCTCCCTGGTCTCTCCTTCGGCTCCCTCCGTCTCTCCCTGTGCCCTCCTCCGGCTCCCTCCGTCTCTCCCTGGGCCCTCCTCCGGCTCCCTCCATCACTCACTGGTCCCTCCTTCGGCTCCCTCCGTCTCTCCCTGGTCCCTCCTTCGGCTCCCTCCGTCTCTCCCTGGTCTTTCCTTCGGCTCCCTCCGTCTCTCCCTGTCCCTCCTCCGGATCCCTCAGTCACTCCCTGGTCCCTCCTTCGGCTCCCTCCGTCTCTCCCTGGTCCCTCCTTCGGCTCCCTCCGTCTCTCCCTGGTCTCTCCTTCGGCTCCCTCCGTCTCTCCCTGGGCCCTCCTCCGGCTCCCTCCGTCTCTCCCTGGTCCCTCCTTCGGCTCCCTCCGTCTCTCCCTGGTCTCTCCTTCGGCTCCCTCCGTCTCTCCCTGTGCCCTCCTCCGGCTCCCTCCGTCTCTCCCTGGTCTTTCCTTCGGCTCACTCCGTCTCTCCCTGGGCCCTCCTCCGGCTCCCTCCATCTCTCCCTGGGCCCTCCTCCGGCTCCCTCCATCACTCACTGGTCCCTCCTTCGGCTCCCTCCGTCTCTCCCTGGTCCCTCCTTCGGCTCCCTCCGTCTCTCCCTGGTCCCTCCTTCGGCTCCCTCCGTCTCTCCCTGGTCTCTCCTTCGGCTCCCTCCGTCTCTCCCTGGGCCCTCCTCCGGCTCCCTCCATCACTCCCTGGTCTCTCCTCCGGCTCCCTCAGTCACTCCCTGGTCCCTCCTTCGGCTCCCTCAGTCACTCCCTGGTCCCTCCTTCGGCTCCCTCCATCTCTCCCTGGGCCCTCCTCCGGCACCCTCAGTCACTCCCTGGTCCCTCCTTCGGCTCCCTCCGTCTCTCCCTGGTCTCTCCTTCGGCTCCCTCCGTCTCTCCCTGGTCTTTCCTTCGGCTCCCTCAATCACTCCCTGGGCCCTCCTCCGGCTCCCTCCGTCTCTCCCTGGTCCCTCCTTCGGCTCCCTCCGTCTCTCCCTGGGCCCTCCTCCGGCTCCCTCCGTCTCTCCCTGGTCCCTCCTTCGGCTCACTCCGTCTCTCCCTGGGCCCTCCTCCGGCTCCCTCCGTCTCTCCCTGGGCACTCCTCCGGCTCCCTCCGTCACTCACTGGTCTCTCCTTCGGCTCCCTCCGTCTCTCCCTGGTCCCTCCTTCGGCTCCCTCCGTCTCTCCCTGGTCCCTCCTTCGGCTCCCTCCGTCTCTCCCTGGTCCCTCCTTCGGCTCCCTCCATCTCTCCCTGGGCCCTCCTCCGACTCCCTCCATCACTCCCTGGTCCCTCCTCCGGCACCCTCAGTCACTCCCTGGTCCCTCCTTCGGCTCCCTCCGTCTCTCCCTGGTCTCTCCTTCGGCTCCCTCCGTCTCTCCCTGGGCCCTCCTCCGGCTCCCTCCGTCTCTCCCTGGTCTTTCCTTCGGCTCCCTCAATCACTCCCTGGGCCCTCCTCCGGCTCCCTCCGTCTCTCCCTGGTCCCTCCTTCGGCTCCCTCCGTCTCTCCCTGGTCCCTCCTCCGGCTCCCTTCATCTCTCCCTGGTCCCTCCTTCGGCTTCCTCCGTCTCTCCCTGGGCCCTCCTCCGGCTCCCTCCGTCTCTCCCTGGGCCCTCCTCCGGCTCCCTCCGTCTCTCCCTGGGCCCTCCTCCGGCTCCCTCCGTCTCTCCCTGGGCCCTCCTCCGGCTCCGGCTGCTGCTCTGACTGTGTTCTCCCCGCAGAACACAGTAAAGTAAAATAAAAAAAAAAGAAACAACAATACATTTTTTGGGCTGACTAGCGGTCAGGGCTGATGCTGCGGCACTATAGATGGTGTTTCCTAAAAAAACGAATGTGCATCTTTACGCCGAATTCCCTGGAGAGGGATGGCCGATGGGCGCTCACGTGCAATAGGACTCCCGGGGTCATAAACCCGCAAGTCTTTTCATTGCAACGGACAGCTCTTATTGGAAGAGTGATCCCTGCAGGTAACTGTACCACAGATGCCGCTATGCGGGCGTAAGAGGATGGGATATATCGCCATTTTCATGTGAAAAGTGATACATCCCGCCCTATAAGAGAGATAAAATAGAGCAGTTACCCCAAGCAACCAATCAGCATCGAACTGTCATTGCACAGACTGTGCTAGATAAATGACAGAAGCTGATTGGTTGGTTTGGGCACGGCTCTCTGAATACGGCCAATAATAAACATTTGGATGCGTTTTTTCTGTATTTTTTTTTAAACAGATGTTTGTGACAAAGCAGGAAGTTTCCTGTGTAAACATCTCCCCCATATACCGTGGTACAGATATTTGGCATTGCACATCCATTTAGATGTACTTGCATCACTTTAGAAACATATGTTGTACATAACTTATATTTCTTATGTCTAGAATGTCACTGGAGCAGCTAAAACCTGGTTCTGGCAACAAAATGGCTGCCTCCTTTGTATGTATCTGACAGGCCACACACTGCATTCCCACCGTAACATGGAGCTTATTAGCCATGATGCCATCAGAGAGGGATAAACTGAACAGTATTACTGTGCCACTGACTCTGGGGGTCATTCAGACCCACTCGCAAGCGGCAGTACGCTCGCAAGTGGGTCGATGTTCCCCACTGCGCATGCGCACGACGGAGGGAGCTCCGTAGTGCGCATGCGCGAGACCCGGACTGCGACAGCCAAGCTGTCGCTCCGGGTCTCGCACCAAAGGGGGCGTGCTGTCGATGGTGACTGACAGCACGCCCCTTTTGGTGGGCGTGCCTGCCAGATGGAGGCATTCCCATGGGAACGCCTACCGTCTGAAGCCGGCCCCACTGACATCACTCGTGATGTCAGTGGGAGTGATTTTGGCTCTGATACAGCCAAAATCACTCCAGGGCTTGTGGCTGGGAGACCCTACCGCAGGGTCTCCGTCGCAAGTCCGATGGTCGCGATGGTCAAGACCATCGCGACCATCTTTTTGGACGCTCGTATATGCTGTGGGTGGTCACCCACAGCTATACGAGCGTCCAGGAGGACGCTCCATCTTAATGGAGGAGGGCCCTGATTCAGAGTGAGCGCTCTGGTCAGAGCGTCCGGCTCTGAATCAGGCCCTCTATCCACACAGAAAGCAATGGAATACGCATCACGGGACTAATGGTGAATACACACAGTCAGATTTTTCTGAGGTAAATAGTGCAGACAGCATATGAGGCATGACACAGGGATCTCTTTTGGATTTACCCAACCATACACCCGCATCAAAAACTATTTTACACATAGCCCAAGTATCCTATCTGGGTGCACTTCTTAAATGGAGCAAAGGCCTTTGTCTTCCCTGTGTATCAAGCAGTAACCTCGGACAGCAAATAGATCCGTGGACTACCTCCAGATTCAGCCTCCACGATGCAAAGCACAGGGAAGCCAATTCAAAAAGGATTGCGGTAGTACCCGTAACTCTGTAATACTTCTATCGCTAGCTCATTATATAATTTACTTCAGAAAAATGGCACGAATGCCCACATCAATCCTAGACTGGCCGGCGAAGCAGCAAGACACTTTTTATGGCGGTCAGCCAGTGTCGATGGGTAGCTGAGCCTCATTCATCTGCTCTGGCGATATTTTCATTGTAAATTGCTTTTTTTTGTCACTGGTATTTACTAAGTTATACGAGATACTGCACAGTGACATTCAGCAATAATATACATCTCTATATAAAACAATAAGCGAGGATAACAGAATAAAAAAAATTAAAAATTATGCATCATTCGCGCACAAGCGATTCTGGCCTCTTCCCGGTCTGCAGTCAGATTAAATTATCCACTTGACGTGGGAGAATCTTTCCACGGGGCTCTAAGCCTTGAGGAACTTATCACTGCAGCTGCCAGAAGCATATGTTCACTCTACGGAACCGGCCAGCGTCATCGGCCAGTCGTATCTAGCCGGTAGGGATTTGGGTGGTCTCCAGTTTGATAAGATGGACTTTCTAACACAGAATAACTCAGTTTTCAGGAGATATCTTCACATATCAGTATCCTCAGATGTACTATGGAGATATCTGCTGTGGTCCCCCCATCTCTGACAGCAGCCGCAGCCCCCGTGGGTTCTATGGGGGGATGCAAAGCTCTCAGATTTACCAAGCTCAGGAACGCTAAGTATTTCAGAGTTTGCCCCCCCCCCCCCCCCTGCAGTTTACCCCACCTGAATATGAGGGTTTACTGCTGTAGCCTATGGGCTTCACTTCACAAACTTTACCGGGAGAAGGTTTCTTCTGAACCCTCCCCGGCCTTGGCCGCCGGACATGTGTGGTCTGTAGACCACGAATGCGCAGGAGTGAAGGGACCACTGATGTGGTCACTTCACTCCAAGCACATCACAGGGGCGGAATCCTTTTGGAGCCCTTGTCCCTGGGTGTGGCACGTAATACATTTGGGCGCTATTATCGCATACTGCGCCCAGATCGAATTGATTATGCGATTATTGATAAATGGGCCCCCTAGTGAGAAAGCCAGGCCATTATTTTTAGAACGTAAGACCCCAGGGACAAGAACTGTATATAGTGGCATTACCACATACTAAGTACAGACCTCCATAGAGCCACACTCGTGGGCACAGAAAAAGGAGGGGCAGAGGGCCTGATTCAGAGCCGGACGCTATTTGCGCTCGCTCGTTCAGAAAAAGGGGCCGGATATTTTAATAGAGCGCTCGCTCTTTGCGGTCTGTTGACGCCTCTATGTCTGAGCGAGCGAACGAAATATGCGCTCGCTATTTTGTAAAGACGCCCCCTGGCCGTTCGCATCATACGTCATCTCCGCTATTTATTAGATTAATCGAGCACATCGAAAGGCGTCTGAACTGCTCGCAGTGCTTGTGGTTGGATTTTCCTACCGCAATCATGCGAACAGTTCAGGCTAAGAGACAACCAAGTGACGTGGCCGATGACGCTGCTTTGTTAATTATGCACACCCTTAAAACGCCCGTTTTGACCGTTTGGCACGCCTGCGTTCGCATCTCCACTCCCCGTTTTCAAGCACCTTCCCCTGTTACCACCCACAAACGCCTCATTCTGTCACAAAATTAGCAGGCACTCGCTACTTTGCGAACACACGATTTCCGACCGCACTGACTGGTTGGCGCATGCGCATTACGACCCATACACATGCGCAGATGTGCAAACATCGTTCGGAGCTTACGAGCGGCTCTGACTCAGGCCCAGAGTCTGATTACTTGGGGGTCCGGGCTTGTTTAGCTCTCAGCGCCCTAACCACTCTCACCTAAAGACTACCAGACAGACGATGCCCCACCCACCACAGCTGCGTCACATATTGTCACACAGAAACCAGCCTGTGCAAGCTGCGGCTTCTGGGAGTGAAACGGTCGCAACTGAAATATTCCACAAATCACCCGGCACTTCCCAGCAGTGACATTAAAGACGGTATTGATCTTCAGTGTCTATAACACCGCTCATTTATGGGGAGGGGCTCGGAGGAGACACAGAGAAGGCAAGGGAATAGCTGGTTTAGAATTGATGAAACGCCAAATGATGTGACTATCACGTTGTACATTTCCTTCACCCACAGCATCACACATGTAGAAATACAGAGCTGGGAATACGGAAAGAGTCCGGATAGACAAAGTGCCCACGGTCTACCCGTTCAGCCACAATGCTCCAAACAAGCTGTTCTATGTGGTAAGACTGCAGGGGACAAGTGCATATTACTTGTCCGGTTTCTTACAGAAGGTTGTGCTATCTGTATAATGGAATTCTTAAAATCTTTCTGCACGGCCGGACGCATGTGGACACCCCTTAGTGTATTTGGTCATCTCAGTCACACCCATTGCTAACAGGTGCCAAGTGAGGCGGGGGGAACTGGTACTAAATACCCGGGCCTGGGTTTGTAGGAGGGGCCCGGCATTGCGCCCCCCCCCACCTCTGTGCAGCGAGACATACTTTTTTGCCCCACATTTTTGTAGGGGGCGTGGACACGTCTCCACAATTAGGCCACACCCTCTACAGTACCCGGAACCACTCTCTGCGACCCTGAGCGTACAACCATGCCATCTCCATAGTCACACATTGGCAGCAGAATGGGCCGTACAGAAGAACTCAGTGGCTTTCAACATGGCACCGTCATATAGGATGCCACCTTTCCCAAAAGTCAATGCGTCAGATTTCTGCCCTGCAAGATCAGCCCCGGTCACTGGAAGTGCTGCTATTGTGAAGGAAGTGGATAGATCCCCTTCAGTTTTTGTACCCTGACGTCATCAGCTACTGTCCAAAGTCATTCCCTACTATCCAGGTGGGCATAGAGGGGGAATATAATCTTGTGGACAACTTTCTTTTTTTGGTGGACTGTATGGGCAGGGAACCGCACTTCCGCCCTGACTGCACGTCACTTCCAGGTACAGAAACTTTAATAATCGTGAAATATCCACCTGCCGCAAGCACCTGCAAAGTAAAAACACCTGGGGCATACTTGGGGACCACCCTGGAGCCTATTTCGCTAGTTTTTAAGTTTGTCCCCCAACTTTGAACTTTTTCGCCCCTAAAACAAAAGTACTTTTTGGGGGTGTTCTTAAGTGTTTTTTTTTTTTTTTACACAGTTTACCTTTGGGGGACTGTCTTAAGCCTGCACAGGGGTTCCCGCAACGTTGCACCCCAAAACCCCAATTCTGAACTTTTTTCCGCCTGCTATTCATAGGCAAATCTTATACGTCTAAACGAATGCATTGACTTTCCGCGTACGCGAAAAGTCTTTGCAATTGAATACGGCAGAAAGTTTCCGAAAGGCAAAATGATGTCATCGGCGAAAACTTTTCTCCGAGAACGGGCTTTCTTCTGCAATTGAATATGGGCCTAAGTAGCAAAAAATAACTAAGAACATGAACGACGGGTGCTGAAGCATGCAGCGTGTAACCATAGACCCTGCACATGACACACGAAGCTGGGTTTGGCGGATGCCAGGAGAATGCGCCCTTCCTGAATACGTACTGCCAACTCAAAAGTTGGGTGGAGTAGGAATAATGATCAGGGGCTGATCTTGGTTTGCTCCAGGGAAGGGAAATCAGAATGCCTCAGAATTCAGTGACCCTGCAGAGAATTGTGTGCTTTCATCTTTGTGGTAGAGTTTGGGGAAGACACTTTCCTGTTTCAGCGTGACACTGCCCAATACACAATGCCAGGTCCATCAGCATTCTAACGTGGCCGACTCTTGTTACACAGACCACGAGGCTGACTGCACACAACCCACACCCAAGCCCCATGGAATACCTTTGGAAAGCTGACCGCAGGCCGAGCCTGGTCACCCAACATCAGCACCTGGCATCCCTCATGCAATGTGGGCAAGGTCTGTTACTTCGCCCCGTCCTGCTGATTGGCAATATCTACACAAATAACAGCAAACAAAACCCTCACTATTCCCTTTCCCGGGACATTGGGGCATCATCTACAGTATAACGTCCTCTGGCCTCACCTTCCTGTAAGACAAATGACAACTCACTGCAGAGTTTTCACTATCCGAGGTCGCGGCGTTCTCTCAGCAGATGTCTGAGGACAGGTGTTTCCAGCGTCAGCTCTCAAATGTATGGACCTGGTGTTATGAGCATATGGCAGGCCCCCCATCAGTGTCCAATTACCGGGCTACACAACGCGGCCGACACTTGTTACACGGGCCGCGGGGCTGATTACATGGATGTTTTCCCCTCGGTAGATGTAGCGATTGTCATTAACATATCAAGGTTTAGCTCCCTCAGCAATAAACGCAATATTGTAGAGAAATGATGAACAGCATTACCCAATATGAATACAGTTTAAAAAAACCTGAATCTTCTATAGGAGATGTTTTCTAGTGTAAAATTAGCATTTTTATTTCAAGCTGCTAGTACAAACATGTCATTTGTTTTATCAATGGAAATAGATCACTCGGATGTATTTAATCACGGAACACAGGTAGGCACACCCCAACTTGCCTAGCTACAGTCCAATTTTGCAAACCACGCCTCCAAAGGAGTTGACCACGCCCACTTTTTAGGCGCCAAACAATCTGGAATTTTTATAGGGAATGACAAAGCAATATATTATTTTGCTTCTGTTTCTTTGAAGTAAGGGAGCAATCCCATAAAATCAATGACAGGCTATAAGTAGCAGCCTAGCAATGACCATATTCCCATGACTTGTTGCTTCTGGTTGCCATTAATGATTTATAAAGCAACACAGCTTCCACAGTGTCATAAGACTACCGTGGCAATCACAGTTATATGGTACATGATGCAGTGAGCAGAGAGCCTTCGGAATGCCACTAAGACCTTTGGGCCTGACTCAGACCCGGACGCTGTTTGCGGCCGCTCGCTGGCTAAAAGGGGCCGGCTATTTAAATCATGTGCTCGCACTGCATCGCGTAAAGCCGCCCACTAAGAAATAGCGAGCGGCCGCACTATGTGTTCGCACCTGTATAAAGACGTCCCTTGGCCACTCACAACACACGTCATTTCCGGCAGTTGTAGGATTACTCGGGAACATCGAGAGCCATCGGAGCTGCTCGCAGCGCTGGTGGCAGCCTATTCCCACCACAACATTGCGAGCAGTTCAGGCTAAAATACAACCCAGTGACGTGTGTAATGACGCTACTTTGCTAATTATGCACGCCCATTAAACGCCGTTCTGACGGTCAGGCACGCCTGCGTTCGCACATCCACACCCCTGTTTACAAGCACCTTCCCCTGTTACCACCCCCAAACGGCACTGTCACTCAAAATAGCGGCCCAACTGCAATGACTGGTTCACGCACGCGCAATGCGACTCATACGCATGCGCAGATTGCGAAATATTGCTCAATGCGAGCGAGCGCAGCATAGCGTCCGGGTCTGAATCAGGCTCTTTGTTCCCACTGTAACGTCCTCCCCCTCCTTCTTCCCCATCTGTCATCACATGACATGCTGAGAGCTGTGACCCTGTGTCTGTGTAGCAGCCTCTGGGGGAAGGGTATCAAACCTTCTAACGTGTGGTGAAGTGGGCAAGTGGAGAAGCTTCCCATAGCAAGCAATCAGTTACTAGCTAGAATATATCAAGTACATTCTATAAAATGATAGGAAGAAGCCCATCAGATGCTATGGGCAACTTCTCTACTCTTTAGAAAGTTGAATACATTTTCCCCTGTGTTTGTGCCTGGCAGCCATTTTTGTTGCAAGACAGAGAGCTTTAGAAAAGGAGATAATGATTTGTAAGCACGTTACCTACAACAGATTCAAGTTGGACATTGCCGCCAATTCCCAGTTATGGTATACAGAAGGGATTCTCAACTCCAATCCTCAAGCAACACCACCAGGTCATGTTTTCAGCATTTCTCTAATCATGCCTGTGGGTTATGCTGTTTCCCATGATGAATAATCACCCCACCTGTTTCCACTGACATAAATCCAGAAAACATGACCTGTTGGTGGTACTTGAGGATTGGAGGGATTTCAACAACAATTCTCAAGTACCACCAACTGGTCATGTTATCAGGATTTCCATCTGTGGAAACAGGTGTGATAATTACTGCAGTCCAGCATAGCACGTTACATATAACACACAGGGGGCTGGATGTACTAAGCATTGCATCTTATCGGTTACATACCGCATATAAATGTGATTTAAATAGCAAAGGACAGGTTTCCAGATAAGAGCTGTCCTTTGCATCCTGGATGCGCACACCGCGGGGGGGAAAATGGCTTCTATTGGGTAACGCCGCATGAAGATGGTATTACCCACCAGGACTTGGGGCCTGATTCAGGTTGGATCGCAATGCTGCGTTCGCACGCAGCCGGACAATATTTACATTCTGCGCATGCGTACAAGACGCAGTGCAAGTGCGCGAACCAGGCGGGAATGCGATTGCAACTAGTACTCACAGCCATCACTCAGTGATTGATAGGAAGTGCCGTTCGTGGGTGGTGACGTTGGGGGGGTGGTCGTGCGAACGCAGGTGTGTCTGTTCGTTTGAACGCCGTTGCAGGGGCGTGCATAAATTATTCACAGCGAACCCATAAGCAGTCTCACAGCATGCAGGAAGTTTAGCGACTTCTGCGGCAGGGTCATGTCAACCACAAGTGTGCGTTCAGCCCCGATGTTACCAATGATTTTGCGTACTTGCACATTAGTACAGAAGTGAGAAGAGGGTAAGGGGACGGCATTATGGAGTGCTGGGTGTCTGCATCTTGTGCTGCAGCCGCAGTGCTAATGCATTCATTAGCATATTTTCATAGTGGGCGGGTGCGTGCGAACGCAGCATTGTGATCCAGCCTGAATCAGGCCCTTAGCAAGTGGGTCGATGTTTGGCCCCTGCGCATGCGCCGCCTCTGGCGTATGCATGCGCGAGACTCAGCGAGCGACAGAAGTTCAGTCGCTCCGGGGCTCGCTACAAGACGGGGCGGCTGTCCATGGTGAGTGACAGCTCGCCCCGTTTTGTTGGCGGGGAGGGGGGGGGGTGTCTGCACAAACGCAGGCGTTACCTTAGGAACGCCTGGCATTTGTGGGCGGCCCTATTGACATGACTCGTGATGTCAGTAGTGCACTTCCTGCTCTATTAGAGCAGGAAGTCCACTCGGGCTTGCGGAAGCAGAGACCCTCCCACAGGGTTTCGACACCCACTGCTTTGCGAGCGGCCTGGAGGCCGAAACAAAAAAAAAAAAACACCCTGATACAGAGCGAGCGCTCGCAAACAGCAAGCGCCTCTAAATCAGGCCCTCAGTGCATACGGGAAATGCGGTAAAATCCCCGAAAACTGCATTTTTGGGGGGTTTACCGCATGTTTTAGTTTAGAACATCCCGCCCAGGTAGAGTAACAAGACATTCGGTGTGGACCAAACCGCAATCCTCAGATCAGTGCCTCTGAAATAGATGATTGAGCACATAGGCTCCACTGTCCATCCAATATCCAGGAAGAAAACTCTCAGCCAGTGCCAGAGACCTGGAAGCTCCGGAATGTGATATCACAAGGAGATTGGCTGCACCCAATTACACACTTCAGCTCCCCCATGGAATTCCCTCTCCTTAGAGAACCGGCCTCTCTCTTAGCAGAACAGAGAATGAATCTGTGGCTCTTGGTGAAGCCGCTCGGGAGTGAGGGACAGATAGTCTACTGCAGGTGAGCAACACGGATCTTTTACCTCATCACTATAATGATGAGAACAGCAATATTGAAGCTCCATATAAACGGCCCCCCGGAAAGGCAGGCAAGCCTCCCGGAAGCCTCCGACCCTCCCGTCCTCCCCCCTGAAAAGATTAGAAACCCCGGCAGCGGGGGAGCCGGTGAAGCGATTCGCGCTGAATCGCGTCATCGCGGCCCCGCCCCCTGCTTCACACTGCCGAAAATAACGGCATTGTGAAGAGGGGCGGAGCCACGATGACGCGATCGTGCGGCTCCGCCCCCGGATCCACCCCCAATGCACCACCAACTGGCTGGCCCGCCCCCGGCTCCGCACCCAATGACCGCCCCCGCCCCCCCCGCTGTTAGCCGACAATCAGCTCCCTCCCGGAAGGCTGGAGCTGATTGTCGGCAAGTATGGTCTAACACTTGGCTGCTTATCTGGGTGTTATGGTCGCTAATGTAGCAATGTATATTATCCATGTCCTGGTCCTGACGACATGGCTGCATGTGACAGGGGCAGTGAAATAATGTGAGGAGGGGAATACAGGCCGCAGTAAGCCACAGACTGAGAGTTATACAGTGGGAGAAGCAGGGTCCCCAGCAGCACAGAGTATATCAGGAAATGAGGGATGTGTTAGTGAGGACAGGGCTGGATGTGACTGGGGCTGTGCCATGATGTGAGGAGGGGAATGGAGGAGGCAGGAAGCCACAGACTGGGGACAGGATGTTTCATTGCTAAAAATGCAGTAATACCTGAATGCCACTAAGAGCTTTGTTTCCACTGTAACGTCCTTTCCCTCCTTCTCCATCTGTCATCAGCATTTAAAACCTCTTTAAGCAATAAAACTTTTACAGAAGAAACGTCAAGGAGTCTGATGAATTTCCGGCTATGCCAGCAATGCCCGGGAGTTAAACTGGGTACACATTAGCCGAACGCCTAATGCAGCGGCCGATGGACAATATGTCGTTCATCGGCACAATTGACCTTGCCAATGTCGGCAGCTGGGTCGCTCCGTCGTCCGTACATGCACGGACGACGGGATGGCCCCCGATATCGGGCAGCGGAGGTGCGCATAGTGGGTACTCACTAGACGATGTGCTCAATAGGTCAGCCTGCTTCTTGGGATTGGGCCAACATATCATCTAGTGTGTACCCAGCTTAAGCGTGCAAATATGCCGCACTTATGGTAGCCCCAGGATCACAGTGTTCCGTTGCTAGCGTTTCCATGCCATTGCAACGGCCCATCACGGGAACTGCCCGCAATTGAATCGACCAATATGACTGTAAGATGTGAACCATGGAGTAAAAGACACTGGGCCTGATTCAGACCCGCTCGCAAGCGGGTCGATGTTAGCCCAGTGCGCATGCGCAGGAGGGAGCCGGCTCCTTCGTGCGCATGCGCGAGACCCGGAGAGCGACGTCCAAGCCATCGCTCCAGGTCTCGCACCAAAGGGGGCGTGCTGTCGATGGTGAGTGACAGCACGCCCCCTTTGGTGGGCATGCTGGGGGCGTGGCTGCCCAGACGGAGGCATTCCCATGGGGACGCCTACCGTCTGGGGCCGCCCCACTGACATCACTAGTGATGTCAGTGGGAGTACTTTTGGCTCTGATAGAGCCAAAAGCACTCCAGGGCTTGCGGCCACGAGACCCTACCGCAAGGGTCTCGTCGCAAGCCCGATGGTCGCGATGGTCTTGACCATCACGACCATCATCATGGACGCTCGCATAAGCTGTGGGTGGTAACCCACAGCTATGCGAACGTCCAAGATTGCCGCAACAAAAAAAAACAAAAAACGCCCTGATTCAGAGCGGGCGCTCGTTCAGAGCGTCCGGCTCTGAATCAGGCCCATTGTTCAGTGTTACCCTGACAACCCACTGCTGCCTTACTTCATTAACAACAAATGTAGCTCCTCCCACATATTTAGGACAGTGGGCCTGATTCAGACCCGGTCGCTAAGCTGCGAACACTCGCTAGGGGCGATTATCGCACATCTGCGCATGCGCCAAAGTACGCATGCGCGAACCATTCACTGCAGTCGGGAATCATTCGCTCGTAGTACACAGACTGGACGCTACTTTGAGTGACAGATAGCGCCGTTTGTGGGTGGTGACAGGGGAAGGTGCTTGTGAACGGGGGAGTGGAAGTGCGAACGCAGGCGTGTCTCAGCGTCAAAACAGCGTTTAATGGGTGTGCATAATTAGCAAAGTAGCGTCATTGAACACGTCACTTGGTTGTTTTTTTATCCTGAACTGATTGCAGGGCTTGCGGAGGGTTAGGTGCTACCTCAAGTGCTGCGTGCAGCTCCGATGGCTCTCGATGGTTCCGAATGGGATCTCCTACAGGTAAAAAAAAAAGCTGTGACTGCCCAGGCCCCGTGAATTATTCCACCAATCTACACCCTGCATTTCAGCAAAACAAGTATGGCAAGCTGTCACTCACTCTCTGCCTGTTCGGTTACAGAAGCTCATTCCCTCTAACAAGCCACCGGCTGCAGACAGAGGTTCTGAGTCAGAGAGGCAAGGCAATGTCGATGTCGGATGCAGTGGAGCGATTTTTTTGCTACTCCGCAATGTACCAAAGCAGCACTGCGCACGTACGGCGATTTGTTAGCGACGGCGGTCGCAGAGAGGATTTATTCACAAATGGGTGACAGGTAATCAGCATTAGGGGGGAGGTAACAGAAGGGTGGCTAGAAAAAAGCAGGGGGTTTCGGGACCGTTTTCTGGGTGTGCACTAGTGAGCCTTTTTAAATTCGGCGACGCTCATTCTGAGACAGCATAAGCTTGCTCATAGGTTCGATGTGCAAGCGATGTTTCTGCTTTTGTACACGTAGGCAGCGGATGCGAGATTCCAGAAGTGGGTGTCTCTGAGCACAAGATGGCGGTCACGTCACTCTGAGCACATCACAGGGACGGGCTCATTTCGGAGCACCTGTCCCTGTGGGTGCTACTTCATACATTCCGGTGCTATAATCGCATTGATTGTGTGATTGTCGATACATGAGATATCGGAATCGGGAAGCCGACTGCCTATATACCGGCAGCCGGCTTCCCGACTGTCTTATCCCGGCATGGGTGAAATGCCGGGCGTCTAGATGTAGACGCCCGCATTTCCCCGACGCCGGGAGACCGGCATCCCGATCGTAGTGATGCCGGGTGCCGCGAGCGGACAGCCGCGGGGGGGGGAGGGTTAGGTTTAGGGCTCCCGGGGGGACTTAGGGTTAGGCACCCCCCCGGGAGGGTTAGGGTTAGGCTAGGGGGAGGGAGGGTTAGGCACTTGGGGGGGAAGTTAGGGTTAGGCACCCCTAAGGAGGGTTAGGGTTAGGGGGGTTAGGTTAGGTTAGTGGATACTTACCTATCCACGATCGGGATTTCCAGCGCTGTCGGGCTTCCGCTGCATCGCACTCTGCTCCTGTCGGGCTGCCGCTATCGGGATGCGGGCTTACGGCCGGTGGTATTTCATACCCATTCCATCGGACTCAAAGAAGAGGAAGACAGGAGAGGGGGCAGTGTGGGGCAGTTTATATACAGAGGGGTAATTATTACAGTATGTGATAAAGCTGCCCACTTTATTATTGCCCACTCGCTGACAAGACTGGGGAATGACTGTAGGACAATTGCTATAGTCAGCTTAGGGCTCTACCCTCCGGATGGCGTTATGTGGCCTCATCATTTTCCTGGATTAGAACAATGCTGCGGAGGGATAAATTATAGAGGACACGGAGCTGATAGAAATCAGATGAGTAATACCCAGCAGCCCCAGCGGCCGCCAGCCAACGGTTAGTCATGTAGAAGAGATGTTCTGGAACAGGACGGTAACAGAGACACTAACAGAAAACCTGGATCAATGCAAAGTCCTGATAACTCCCTTGTGCGCCAAGATATTCGCTCCCCGCACCCAGAATGGCCCTGTGGGGCGTATTCCCATGTTATTTCTTCGTACATAAATTCTGGATGTAGCATCTACTTGCTCGGCACATTCATATCCATTAATACTTAGCGGCCAGATAACGACTATGGGAAATGACAACACATTTTATTCATGCAGAAAAAAGCCGAATGTTTTTCCAGAATAAGGGGTCTATAGTCCTCATTCAGCAGTGCACCTCTGAACGCACATTCCCGATGAATCCCGGAATCTGTGCAGGCGCCCGTTCTGCGCGTGTGCAGAACGGGTCTGCGATCCCGCACATAGACTGCCGTCATTGATTGACAGTCTGCTGCTGTTTGTGGGTGGGGAGGGGGCGGCGATGGCCTCCGTTTCCCGTAATGGAGGCATGGCGCCGCCGTTGGGGGGGGGGAGGGAAGAGGCCAGAATCTCTATCGGCTGACTGAGATTTTCTGGCCTCTGCCTCTCATCTGCATCGGCTGGCTACGTGACCCCATGGGTCGACTTAGCTGGCCGATGTTCTGCAGAGTATTCGATGCTGCGTTGGACAGCTGTGGTAAGTAATGCAGCAGGAGGCGTGATGGCGCATTACCATATCTGCACAGACGGAATTGCAAAGCTGCCTGCGAACAGCTTTGCAATTCCGTCCGAAGCTGAATAAGGCCCTATGTACTAAACCTTGAAGAGAGATAAAGTAGAGAGAGATAAAGCACCATCCAATCAGCTCCTAACTGTCACTTTACAGGCTGTGTTTGAAAAGTTAGGAGTTGATTGGTTGGTACTTTACCTCTTTCCACTTTATCACTCTCCAAGGCTCAGTACATAGACCCCACATGTGATTCATAGCACGGGAAGGGCTTATTTATAAACTACAACCGACTAATCAGACAGTCATTGTCCTTATTTCTCTATCTTGTATTCAACTTGCTCTTTGGTTCTGCACATTTGCTCTGTCCTAGTAAGTAAGTCCCCCCTGCGCCTACCCTGGCGTTCCCATGTGGGCCGGTGTTCCCAGAAAAGTCCCCTGGCGATAGGTTCCTAGGACTGTTTTACATTATCTGAGGAGTAGAAAGGTTGCAGCTAATAGCAATGTAATGTTACTGAGAGCACTTTCCTACAGAGCAAATACGTCCATCGGAGAGTGCGAGTGATAATTCTAAAATCGCGATAGTTGGGAGGTATATTATAGCAAGATTACTCTGTATCCTGACGAAGAGACGACAGACGAAAAGGTGGACAGTGTATAGGTCGGCACCAAATTGTCGTCAGGCAATATGTTCGGCAAGTATAAAAGGTCGACACTGTAAAAGGTCGACAGACACAAGAGGTCGACTTACAAAAGGTTTACAGTGTAAAAGATCAACAGGTACAAACGGTGGACATGTTCAAATGGTCGACGCGCCAATATTCGACACACACACACAAAAAAAATGTTTCCAACATTTTTAAGGGTCAGGCAATTGGAGGTGGGGGGGGATTAGGTTTAGGCTGCCAGAGAGGGCGGTTAGGGTTAGGAACTAGGGGGAGGGTTAAGCTATGGTTAGGTTTAGGCACTGGGGGGAGGGCTAAGGTTAGGCACTTGGGGGGAGGTTAGGGTTAGGCACTAGGGGGAGGGTTAGGCACTAAGGAGGGGGCTAGGGTTAGGTTTAGGTACTTGTGGGAGGGTTAGGCTAAGGTTACAGTTAGGCACTAGGGGGAGGGTTAGGGTTTGGCACTAGGAGGAGGGCTAGGCACTAAGGAGAGGGCTAGGGTTAGGCTAAGGTACTAGGGGGAGGGCTAGGGTTAGGCTAAGGTTAGGGTTAGGCACTAGAGGAAGCGTTACGGTTAGGCACTAGGGGGAGGGTTAGGCACTAAGGAGAGGGCTAGGGTTAGGCTAAGGTACTAGTGGGAGGGTTAGGTACTAGGGGGAGGGCTAGGGTTAGGCTAAGGTTAGGGTTAGGCACTAGAGGAAGTGTTACGGTTAGGCACTAGGGGGAGGGTTAGGGTATGTGGGGAGGGTTAGGGACCAGGGGAGAGTTAGGCACATGGGGGAGGGTTAGGGTTAGGCACTAGGGAGGGTTAGGCATTTCTGGGGAGGGTTAGGCACTATGGGGAGGGTTAGGCACCAGGGGGACGGTTAGGGTTAGGCACTAGGGGGACGGTTAGGGTTAGGCACTAGGGGGAGGGTTATGCACAAGGGGGACGGTTAGGGTTAGGCACTAGGGGGAGGGTTAGGCACTAGGGGGAGGGTTAGGGTTATAATACAAAAAAAAGTGTGTCGACCATTGGAGTTGACCCTTTGGTGTCGACCTATACATTGTTGACCTTCTGTCTGTCAATCTTTTATACCACACGCAGATTACACACACACACACACGTCTGCTAAAATATTAGCACAACATGAAAATGACGGCATAACACATACTCTTGCAAATCAACGGAGGTATATAATCATATAGTACTGTATCTTAAATATCTGAAGTAAAACACAATACAGCACTGGAGGCAGCTGATAAGAGAATGATGACAGACACTGCGACTTGCAGCTTGCAGAGAATGGGGGAGATGTATCAAACCTCTTTACAGGCTGTGGGGCCTATTCATCAAATGATAAAAGTTACTGGGCTATTCATCATCAGGGGTCCGATAGGACCCCCTGATATTCAGCAAACTCCAAAAACTGAAAGTTTTCGGAGTTTACTTCCGACAACAAGCGCCGTCTTCATACAACGCTTGTTCTCGGATCCCCGCTCCATCCTATGGGAAGGAGTTCCGGGGATGCGAAGAGGAATCCGAGCGGATCCCTCTGCCGCCTCCTCACTACCTCCCCGGAGGCTTTGCGTATGTGTGACCTCGGGTCACGCATGCGTAGCTGGGCCGACGGGGAGGAGGTAAGTGACGCGGTAGCTGCGATAGTAACCGAGGGGACAGCTGCTTTTCCGAGCAGCTGTCCCCGCATCGGAGCAATGATGAATTGCTTCGGTGTCACGTGTTCCCCGCTGCGAGATGGGTACTTAATCATCGGGGGCCATACGGCTTTCGTTGATGAATAGGCCCTGTGTTTGTAATATTACATTTAGGTACTAAATGGTTGGTACTTTATTTCTCTCCACATTATCTCTCTCCGAGGTTTAGTACATTTCCCCCAATATAAGAAAAGTGAAGTGTCCATTAACAAGTAAAGCTGGACACACAGTTGTGCTGATTCTGTGGGTAGGACGGATCTGTGTAAATGACAAGCTTTGGCAAACAGCGCATGCGCAGGTGCGAATTTGTGAATATTTGCGTATATCTCCATCCTATTCTGAGTCGGACGAAACACAGTCCGATGTGTCTTTCCACAAAATTGGGTGTATCAGGGTGGCAACAGCGCAAGCGCACAGAACCGCCCTGATATTGGAATTACAATAAATAATGAAGAAGAAGGAAAAAAAAGGGTTCCCCTCCACAAAATCAGGAGAATAACCTAGAACCAAAGAGTGTACTTTGTACTGGGCTTTGCCAGCCTGGGCTGTTGGAACTGTGTATGGGGTACCCGCAGTGTTGGGTCCCCCCACCAGGATTCCACCTAGGGCCAGTTGGCGCCAGTGCTGGCTTTTCCAGGGTATTTTCGCCCACTACAAATGCGTGCAGGATCAACCCCTGGGAATAACAAGCTATGGTGCCTGCTGGGACCTGTAGTCCACCAAGAAAAAACGTAAAATAAAGACACACAGATTATCGAATGAGTCGCATACAGAAGTCACATGACATACCAGGGTCAGTATTCAGGGTAATCTTGCATTATATTTTGGTTGCATTAGTAATGTGAATAACATGTGAACATCTCCCTTATGTTTGGGAACGGTATGAAATACCGCCGCACGCATGTGGGAAAATAGAGTGCCCTGATGAGACTGAGGCTCCTATACCAGTCTGTAATGCTGTGATCTAATAACATAGGCCCTCATTCAGAGCCGTACGCTCTGAGCAGAGCGCACGCTCTGAATGAGGGCCGGGCTCCAATTTCATGGAGCGTCCTCCTGGACGCTCGTATAGCTGTGGGTCACCACCCACAGGCTATACGAGCGTGCATTGTGATGGCCGCGATGGTCGAGACCATCGCGACCATCGAAATTGCGAGCCGGAGCCTGCGGTTGAGGTTTTCAACCGCAAGCTCCGGAGTGATTTTGGCTCTATCAGAGCCAAAATCACTCCCACTGACATCACTAGTGATGTCAGTGGGCCGGCTTCTGACGGGAGGCGTTCCCGTGGGAACGCCCCCGTCAGGGAGGCACGCCCCCGGCACGCCCACCAAAGGGGGCGTGCTGTCAATCAACATCGACAGCACGCCCCCTTTGATCGGACACAACGAGCGAAGGACTTTCCTTCGCTCGTCGCGTCTGGCGCATGCGCACGACGGAGCTCCCTCCGTCGTGCGCATGCTCAGTCCATAACATCGACCCACTTGCGAGCGGACAGCCGCTCGCGAGTGGGTCTGAATCAGGCCCATAGTGTATAATGAGGCGGGAGCAGTGTATCACGTTCTCACTGATTATATCGGGCAGTATTTGCAGGACAGGAAGTTATTATACCTGTAATTTGTACAGTAGGAGGAATATTCCCAGGAAACAGCTCGGACATCACATCACATTATCCACGAGAGCTGCAACGATGCCTCAGACACAAACCTGACGCCTGCGGCTTCTGGTGCCCAAAAACTCTCCCGCTGCCCCATCCCAGGCTGGAAAAACACCTTCTGCATGGAAAAAAAAAATCACAGGATCTCCCATTCATGTTGCCATGGAAATCGACTCTTTGTTACGTTGTATATTTATCTATAATGAGGCCCATTACATTGTAGAAATTAAGTTTTGTATTTTGTAAAGGGATTTACTGTCAGCGGGGCTATGTACTAAGGGCCTGATTCAGACCCGGTCGCAAGCGCTGAGCACTCGCAACCGGGTCGATGGTGGCCCAGAGCACATGCGCACAACGGAGCCGGCTCCATCGTATGCATGCGCGAGACCCGGATAGCGACGGGCAATCCGTCGCTCCGGGTCTCGCACCAAAGGGGGCGTGCTGTCGATGTTGAGTGACAGCACGCCCCCTTTGGCGGGCGGGCCGGGGGGTGGCTGCCCAGACGGAGGCGTTCCCGTGAGAACGCCTACCGTTTGGGGGCGGCCCCACTCACATCACAAGTTATGTCAGTGGGAGAGCTCTCGGCTCTGTTTGAGCCGAAAGCTCTCCGGGGCTTGTGGCCACGAGACCCTACCACAAGGGTCTCGTCGCAAGCCCGATGGTCGCGATGGTCTTGACCATCGCGACCATCATCCTGGCCGCTTGCATTAGCTGTGGGTGGCAACCCACAGCAATGCGAGCGGCCAGGAGGCCGCTCCATAAAAAAAAAAAAAAAGACGCCCGGTTCAGAGCGAGCGCTCTGTCAGAGCGTCCGGCTCTGAATCAGGGCCTAAGAGTGTCCAGTGATCATAACAACTACAGAGGCTTTGTGCTTCATTTGCCTGAGGAAGAATTTCAGAAATTGAAATGCCTAACCTTGAGGCACGAGGCACTTGGTGATACTGATTGGTTATGACGGTGGGGATCAGCCTAGTGTTGCAAAGTATATTTCCATCTAGTAAATTATGAGTGATGTTCCAGGAGTCCTTTCTCTTTTATGGGGGAGATGTATAATGCCTTGGAGAGAGATAACGTGGAGATGTTGCCCATAGCAACCAATCAGCTTCTATCATTTATGTAGCACAGCCTCCACTTTAGCTCTCTTGAAGGTTTGATACATCTCCCCCATAGTGAGCTCTAATGGCCATGCAGAAAATTCTGAGCTTGGTTTTATTTCAGTTACCGTGCGCCCTAATCGGTACTGTGCCTGACATCATCACTGCCTCAGAATCAGTTCTACATCCTTCTAGAGTGTAAGCTCTTGTGCGTAGGGCCCCCTCTTCTACTGTCTGCTCTATGCAATGATGTAATCTGCGCGTTTCATTATGTAATGTATGTTTGCTATCCCTGTGTGAGGAAGCAATGTGGTGACAAATATAAGATAATGATTATGGTCTATGTTGGACGGACATTCTGTAACCATTGCCGTATTGTGACGCCCATACTGTGTATTAGCCTCTTTTCTCTAGATGGGAGAATATACATCAGAAATGAGCTTTGCACCAGTATAATGCAAGTTAGACAATTAAATCTCACGTCTGCCTGATTGATAATTTTAGCAGGGATATTAGATTTGGATGGAGGTCTCTTTTGTTCCTGTCTTCCCACCCTCCCTCCCTAAATTATTTGCTCTTTGATTGGTGTTTGGTGATTTCTTCGTTGGCTATTTTAGGCGGGAAAGAACGGCAGGTTACCTATTAGCGCTGTGAATATCGGTTTACTCTTTGTTTCGCTCACCTTCGTTGACTGTTTATGTCTGCTGGACCACCCCGCCGGGGGCAGCATCATCACCTGATCGGGTGGGTAGTCCAGGTAGAAGGCCTGAGTGTATGTGTTGTGGTTAGAGTGTTTATAGTGTTAGGATTGGGCTGTTGTTAGTTCTTTCTTTGCTACCATACTTAATGAAATTAGTTACTAAAATTTAATTATCTGTTATTTAAATAAAATAGCTAACAATTCTGCCAAATACAAGTCTCTGTGTCTTTATTTCAATTGAGTATGTTTTATTGTCACCGATTCACGCGCGGGTCAATCCTCAGACGATGGGAGGTTTATACAAATTATTCCCAGATCTCAGGACGAATTCTGTATTTTGATACCAAGAAAGCCAATTGTGATGTTTAATTTCACCCCAGCAGAGAAAGTAAAACAGCCGAGAACATAGGCAGATAAATGTTGCAGCACCAGGAAACGAATACCCCTTTTCCAGTGCCCAAATAACCCGGGTTGCAACTCGGTGTAAAAGGGTCCTTAAGAAATTAACCATGTTGAGTGACCTGGGAATCTGACCCTGGGTCAGTAGCTACCAGGGTCGAACCCGGGTAACAGTCTGGTGTAAACGGCGAGACCCGGGTTATACGACCGGGGTCATGCAAAATAACCGTTGATTGGAGCTTCATTGAGCAGTCACCACCCACTTTTTATGATCTCATCATTGTGAGCCTGAAAAAGGGCATTTCTAATGACATACACACGATTTGCAGGGTAGGCCCTGGTTCAGAGTAAACGGGGCTGACTTGGGACTAGCACAAATTGTGTCGTACTTCCCCCCCCCCGGTCTGCCCACTTGTGCCCTTTAAGTGGGCAGCCGGGGAGGGGGGGGAGGCACCATTTATATAGTCATAAAATTAAACATGCTTATAAAAAAGCAAAAAAACATTTGTAAACACCAATTAATATTGGGCCTGATTCAAAGATGTACGCTGTGCCGATGTTTTCGCAGTTGAACGATTATTAGCAATCTCTGCATACGTCTGAGTCGCACTACGCATGCGCCAAAGTCTATTACCGTAGTCGCAAGCAAAGAATGTTTACTCGCAGAGTGATTGACAGTTAAGGGCCGTTTGGGGAGGCATCAGGGTGTACCACCAAAAACACAGGCGTCCTTCGACCATTTTCCGGACATGTTACAGCTTGCATCTGCGATTCTGTACGCACAAAACATGGCTCCGGGGTTCAGGCGGGCTACAATCAGGTTACTCAGTAGGCCGATTATCGAAGGATCGGCGTATGCGGCTTTGTATTAGTACGGAGTTGCTTGGATTTACCTGGCGTCTGAGACATTAGCATATGTTTGTATATCCTCTGTGTACAAAATCTCAGCAGCGACGGCAGTAACGTACGTTTCTGAATGAGGCCCATTACCCTTTTAATATAATTCATAAATAATATTACAATTCATAAAATGAAACAATAACTCTCCGCCTAATAATATATGAATAAAATAGTATTTCCCTCATTATTCAATAAATAATGAAGCGGCGGCTTTATGGAGGTTTTTACGGCAGTTTGGTCAAAATCCCGTTAAAACACCACAAAATAGCTGTAATACAGATGGACAGACGACGAAACTCCATAAAATCCGCCGTATAGTAAATTCATTGCTTTGGCGCTCCAATTTGCCGGCGATATGCAGGGGTTTCAGAAATGGAGCGAAACTGAGGCTTAGTAAGGTGACCCCTAGAGCGCTGTATAATCTATAACAGCAAATGGTGAGAGACAGGAGGAGGATTGCACAGTCCCTGCTTATTGTGGCACCGAGCCGCGTGGCGAGACAATGGATGTGTTTGTATCACTAGCTCCTGCCGTACTCAGCAATCCCAGGGGGCGGTGAAGAACACGATAATACCTGGCATGGACCAGGGGATGACTTCTGGACCAATCTCTGCGTGTTGTATCATCGAAGTGACTGTTCAGGCCTTCATTAGTCATTTCTACATGATAAGAAGGAAGGAACAGTCTCTTCTCTTTGTTTTACACATCTCACCGTCACCCAGAGCTGGAACACTACAATGCTAGGAGACATAACATTTATTTTAGGAGAAAGAAGTGGAGCACGATGCCGTCTGTTCTCTCTTGGCCCCCTCTGGGCATCTGTAGGTGCCAGCGCCCCCAGCTCCGGGCACTGTAGTGGCAGTGAATCCAACGCCGATACTGTGAACCGTGCAATAACTAGACCATTTCCAGGTTTGGGACCTCAACTAATCTGATGACGAAGCGGAGGGAAGACGGTAACTTGGAATTGCAGAAAAGCAAACAACCAACATTTAGGCCCGTATTCAATTAGGTGCGAAAAGTCCCAGACTTTTCGCATGCCGGAGTTTTCGTCGTCGTTGCTGGTTTTGCATGCGGAAAAGTATCGCGCTCGTCCAGTCTTATCCCCGTATGCGATCAAAAATCTGCAAAAACGGCACCCGGCGAATTCCGACCTGGCGAAAAGTGCTGTCAGATTTGGGGAAATCAGCCTGACACCCCCCAAAATATGCACTGACATTGGGGATCACTATAGATACCCCCCTGCTGAAGGTATTTGGGGTACTTAAATGCTGTCAATAGTTGTTAATTAGCGTCTTTGCAGAAGTGGTGAAGAATAGCATTTAGCAGGGTTTTTTTAGTCCCAGCAAATTTGGGGTACATGAAATTGGGTGCTAGCATATTTTGAAGTTGCTAAAGTGAAGTTTTAAAAAACGTAAAGAATCCACCTGCCGCAAACACCTGCAATCTTAAAAACACCTGGGGCGTCCTTGGGGACCCCCCTGGAGTCTATTTTGCTAGTTTTTAAGTTTGTCCCCCAACTTTGTACTTTTTTGCCCCCTTTTTCAAAGTAATTTTTTAGGGTGTTCTGAAGTTTTTTTGAAACTTTTTTTTGACACAGTTTACCTTTGGGGGGACTGTCCCAAGGGTGCAGGGTGGTTACTGTAAATATGCACCCCAAAACCCCAATTCTGAACTTTTTTTTGACAGCTTTCATAGGCGAATCTTTTTGTGAAGCAAGCCATCATTAGGCTGAAAAATCAAAACAAACCCATCAGAGAGATAGCAAAAACATTAGGTGCGGCCAAATCAACTGTTTGGAACATTCTTAAAAAGAAAGAGAGCTTAGCAACACCAAAAGACCCGGAAGACCACGGAAAACAACTGTGGTGGATGACAGAAGAATTATTTACCTGGTGAAGAAAAACCCCTTCACAACAGTTGGTCAAATCAAGAATACTCTCCAGGAGGTAGGTGTATATGTGTCAAAGTCAACAATCAAGAGAAGACTTCACAAGAGTGAATATAGAGGGTTCACCACAAGATGTAAACCATTGGTGAGCCTCAAAAACAGGAAGACCAGATTAGAGTTTGCCAAACAACATCTAAAAAAGCCATTATAGTTCTGGAACAACCTATGGACAGATGAGACAAAGATCAACTTGTACCAGAGTGATGGGAAGAGAAGAGTATGGAGAAGGAAAGGAACTGCTCATGATCCAAAACATACCACCTCATCAGTGAAGCATTGTGGTGGTAGTGTCATGGCGTGGGCATGTATGGCTGCCAATGGAACTGGTTCCCTTGTATTTATTGATCATGTGACTGCTGACAAAAGTGTTTCGGGCAATATTATATGCTCATATTCAGTCAAATGCTTCAGAACTCATTGGACGGCGCTTCACAGTACAGATGGACAATGACCCGAAGCATACTGCAAAAGCAACCAAAGAGTTTTTTAAGGCTAAAAAGTGGAATGTTATGCAATGGCCAAGTCAATCCCCTGACCTGAATCCGATTGAGCATGCATTTCACTTGATGAAGACAAAACTGAAGGGAAAATGCCCCAAGAACAAGCAGGAACTGAAGACATTTGCAGTAGAGGCCTGGCAGAGCATCACCAGGGATGAAACCCAGCGTCTGGTGATGTCTATGGGTTCCAGACTTCAGGCTGTAATTGCCTGCAAAGGATTTGCAACAAAGTATTAAAAAGTGAAAGTTAGATTTAGGATTGTTTAGTTTGTCCCATTAATTTTGGCCCCTTAAAAAGTGTGAGGCACATATAGAAACCGTTGTAATTCCTACACCGTTCACCTGATTTGGATGTAATTACCCTCAAATTAAATCTGAAAGTCTGCAGTTAAAGCACATTTTGTTTGTTTCATTTCAAAGCCATTGTGGTGGTGAATAGAGGCCAAAATATGAAAATTCTGTCAATGTCCCAATATTTATGCACCTGACTGTATATACCTTATACACACAGCCTGTAGGTCATTTTATACAATATTTTTAATACTTTTGTGCCTTTAACAAAGTTTGTGTACATAGCACCATCCAAAATCAAAGCTTTCACTATCTCAGTCATGCCAAAAAAAATCCGTATTTTAGAATATAATATATGGGAGACTCAACCTGTAATAATAATATATATAGTCATACGCCTATAAAGCGCATTTCTGCTTGTTATGGAAGTGGCGTAACTGGGCTGTAGCAGGGCAGCCTTACAGAAGCAGGAGATGGCGCATTGACAGGATTGTAGGCTAAGCAATGGTATAGGGCTGGTATCGGTGTGCACTGCTGATGGTGACGGATATACGTAATACTCTGCGCACGGATAGGGCCGCTCCGGCCACAGAGATAAATACAACGCTGCATACGAGCGAAAATACGCAAAAAATAATACCGTTTACGCAATACAGGGAGCAATTAGTCATGCTCAACGACGCATCGGCTCCCGTGTATGTGATAACTAGCTCGTTATTCTTTTGGGCTGGATAAATGACCACGCCGTTCCCAACGCTCATCGCAAGTATAACAACGTTGATTAACGCCGTATGCTTTAAGAAAATCACAAAGGGCGTCTCTCCAAGTAAGAGCTGTCCTTTGTGTTTGAAGGACTTATGACCCTGAAGTTCTCTCTCAGGGGAAATTGCGAATATAGGTGGTCATTCAGACCCGCTCGTGAGCGGCAGTACGCTCGCAAGTGGGTCGATGTCCCCCACTGCGCATGCGCACGACGGAGGGAGCTCCGTCGTGCGCATGCGCGAGACCCGGAGAGCGACGGGCTCTCCATCGCTCCGGGTCTCGCACCAAAGGGGGCGTGCTGTCGATGTTGATTGACAGCACGCCCCCTTTGGTGGGCGTGCCTGCCAGACGGAGGCGTTCCCATGGGAACGCCTACCATCTCAAGCCGGCCCCACTGACATCACTAGTGATGTCAGTGGGAGTGATTTTGGCTCTGATAGGGCCAAAATCACTAAAGGGCTTGCGGCAGCGAGACCCTACCGCAGGGTCTCTGTCGCAAGCCCGATGGTCGCGATGGTCAAGACCATCGCGACCATCATCATGGACGCTCACTGTAGCTGTGGGTGGTCACCCACAGCTATACGAGCGTCCATGAGGACGCTCCAAAAAAAGGTAGGAGGGCCCTGATTCAGAGCGAGCGCTCTGGTCTGAGCGTTCAGCTCTGAATCAGGTCCATAAGCCCAAGGGCTTCTATTGGGCAACTCCATCAAGCTCTGGAATGTATCGTATTCCGGAGCTTGGTGCAGATGAGGTAAGCGGCCAAACCTCCGAAAACTTCATTTTCGGAGATTTGACTGTAAAATCAGCATTAATGCATCCTGCCCTTAATCATTTACAAAGAATTGCTGATGGCTGCAATGAAGCAAAAGAACAGGGCACATCACTATGGATTCCGACAAGGGAGAACTATGGAATTGTATAAAGACGTCTCAGCAACACAAAGAGATCCCAGCAAGACTGGAAGCTTTATGGAAGCAGCGCCCCCTTTCGACGACAAGGGGAACAGCAGGAAAATTATACAGCCAGTTAGCTTTGCAAGTACTTTATAGTTTTTGCTGCATTCAGAACTTAAAGTTGCAATAAATATGGATTATGAACATACATTTTATCAAGTTTTATTTGACATAAGGAATAATCCCACGTTCCTGTCCTATAAAGTGCTATAAATTTATATCGAAATTATTATTTCTTTAGCTCTCTGCAAACGAAGGGCCTGATTCATTTCTGCAGGGATCGCTATTGCGATTACGCACGCAGACGGGCGATTGTTGCTTTCTGCGCATGCATCGCAGTGACTACGCAGACCCATTGCAGAGTGATTGACAGGAAGTGACTCTTTGGGGGTGGTGACAGGGGTGTGGTTGGCAAAAACGCAGGCGTGCCAGTGCATTTGAATGCCATTACAGGGGCGTGCGTAAATTAGCCACTGCGATGCCATATTAGCATATTTTCGCAGTGAGACTGCGTGCGTAATCGCAGCCGCGATCCATACTGAATCAGGCCCTTACATGGTATAGATGGAAAATGGGGGAGCTTACATTGAGCCTGGAGGCCAGAATTAAAAAAAATAGGAACGCCTTGTTTCAGAGTGAGCGCACGCAAATAGCGTGCGCCTCTGAATCAGGCCCATTGTTTGTTCATGGTAAAATGATGAAAATATCGTGCTCTGCAGTTTGTGCAAGTGCAGTATAATTTAGTAATACATTTATTTTGCTTTATAAATGTGACCTAAATAAAGGTAAAAAAGGTATTTAGAACAAGCAAGCATCATTATTATTATTATTACTGCCTTGCCAGACACTATCCCACATCACCAATGCAGGCGACCTGATCAGAAAATCATTCTGTATTAGGCTGGGTACACATCTAATGCCGCGTATCCACTACGTGACATTACTGAGCGATTGCACGATTACGACATCGTAATCGTGCAATCGCTCAGTAATCGGTCACAAATCGCGCACATTAATGTTGGAAACGACCAGCGATGCGCGCTCCCGCTGGTCGTTTCCAATATTAATCATCGCCCGAACATGCTGGTCAACCTGACGATTACGTCAGGTTGAGCATGTTAAGGGATGATTGATGTGCCTACACTGAATGACTGATCGCTCAGTGTAGGCACAGCACCAGACTGTGAAACGACTGCACGATTACAATGTCCTAATCGTGCAGTCGTTTATATGTCAGCTAGTGGATGTGCACTTAACAGATATATCTGCAGGTGATTGTTGTTCAAGCACACTGAACAACCATCATCTGTCTTCTGGACGCGGGTCCCGCCCCAAACGGGCTCTGCAACAAGTGTACAGGTGGTCCGCTGCCAGCCCGTACACACAGCACGATGCCCCAATATCTGCAGATATATTGGGCATTGGCTGAGCAGCACAGCCGACGCAATATGTCTGTGAATGACATATCACTGGTACACACTGGCCGATGCACACAAGATATATTGGCCGATATATTGATCAATTGATCGGCCAATATATCTGCCAATGTATACCAGCATAAGTTTCTGATTGGACAGCCAATTAAACTGCCAGTATGTTTCTGCATTGTAGAAGGAAGCCAGAGCACCTGGGAGGAACCCATGCAAAGGCAGGGAGAACATGCAAACTCCACACACATATGTGCGTGGAAGGCAGACCTCACTATGTTGCATCCCTTAATACGGTTCAAATATTATCATTCACATTGCTGTTACTACACAACATATAGACAATTAAACTCTGAAAATAAACCTTTCATCCATTTCATACTGTAGATCAGGCTTATGACGGAATAAATGTAGCAATCTGAATGTAGTCGCTTTGTTGTCACCACTGTTACAGGGGGGAGGCCGGTAATACACAACTTACTTACAAAGAATCAACATGTTGCGATTGTGATTGGAATTCTAAAAGCTTCGCCCCTGGGAGTGGAAACAAACAAAACCGAGCGTAATTTTCACCATAATCTGAGATAATAACTTCCTGACACTGCACAGGAATCCCAGGACTGAGATGGGTAATAGCAGCTACAGAGCTATTATAATGAATGGCTGCAACTTTTCACCCTGCACTTTACAGGACGCGGCGTGTCTCATACGTGTTCTGCCACAGACGGCCGTTCATTGCTGTCTCCGGGCGTGTTAGCAGGCAGGGTGTGGATTGGAAACGTCGGATCCTGTGCCAACCCCCTCCAGTAACTACTGGCAAACAGCACAAGCCTCCTGCCATCTGCAGCTCTCTCAGAGGCTGACAGGCCAGAGACAGCTTTAAGCTGGGTACACACTGGCCGACATATCACCTACTTGATTGAGCAGCCTATAGATCGCGTGTGTCTGTGAACGACATCGCTGCCCAATATATCTGCAGATTATCTGCACATCGCGCTGTGTGTACAAGCGGTCAGCTGACTGCCCATACAATTGCTGCACAGGCCGCCGGTGACTGACATCACAACTGGGCGGGGTTATGTAAATGCCCGCCCAGTTGTGACTTCAGGCACCACACATCAGGCCGCCGATTAGTGTGTATGCACTTACCAATTGTCAGATAGGACAGGGGGGGGGGGGGCCTTCCTGATGTGCACCCAGCTTAAAGGTAATGTTATATCATAACTGACTAGAGCACAGCAGCCCCTACACTGTGACCTGCCTGACGGCCGTCGCACACGTCTGTCATTCCCTTCAACTGTGCAGATCAGTTCGGAAGCACAATCCGAAAACTAGCAATTTGTTTGCAACAGTTTATGACACAATGGGAAAAAAATATATAGTTTTTTAATAAAGAACATGTAAACTCCATGGGTCTGACGACGAGCTGGTGGTGGAGCGTATCTTGCATGTTTTCACACTGCAAATGCTCCGGAACCAGATGTACGCAAGCGTTCCCGCTAGACTGTTTCAGTGGAGCGCCGCGACCCGCCCAATTTCAAAAAGGCTAAAATGCACCCTGCCTTTAAAGGAGATGCCCCGCTGATCACAGCCCGACGTCTGCGGGCCCGCGGCACCCTGCTGTGTTGCTGTGTCTCTCCCAGTCCCATCTCCCCACCCCCAGTGGGCTGCAGTGTCCCGGGGAGGGGAGGAGCGGCTGGGTAACGAGCAGTGAACAGAGGGTGAATAGATGGCGTGCAATTTGCTGTTCTGAATGAGCCCAGCGCCATTTGCACACAGCTGCAGAGAGATTAATAAATTGGCCTACAGATTGTAAATACACGACATGGGGCCAAATTTAGAGTTGTGCGCAAATGCTGCCGCAGATTCCATTTTGAAAGCTGTGGATATGCGAAGATATGCTAATGCAACAGCCGCCGGGACATGTACGGACCGCCATCAGAGCCATCGCAGCTGTCCGCAACTGTGTACACAAACGCAGCATCGGACGCAGATCAGGCAAACATCGACTTCCGGAGCGAGTCTATGGTCACTCAGAATGGGCGCCGTAACCGAGATGCCAGAGCCGCCTTTACTGCCAACAGGATTGCAGTCAGCGGCTGGAACACGCCCCAAAAACGGTTGCGACGTGCCTGCGTTTTTCTCCACCCCCCGCTACCTATAACAAAATGGCTCCCATCTGTCAATCACTTGCTAATAAATCCTCTGGGCTAGAGTATTTGCAATTCAATCGCTGCGCGTGCGCATTGCAGTCAGTGATGCAGGCGCAGTCGGCCGATAATAACCTGCGAGTTACGGCAAGTGCTGAGTTTGTGACAATTTAGCCGCAAAACTTAAAAGCACAATTGTTGGGTTTTGCCTTTGAAAAAAAAATAAAAAATCCGCTTTAGAACTCGCAGCTAAATCGCCAGAATCTCTGCACCTGCAGCGACTCGCAGACTATTACATTGTGGCACCTGGTCCACAGTATAAGCCATCAATATACATCAAGGTCATGTGACAGGTATTTTATCATCTCCCTTTAGCAATGGCTGAATTTATGGAGGACACCCCTGTCCCCAGAGAATTTATTACGAGTTGGATCACTGTGCAACGCAATGACTGTTGCGTTAAAGGATGTTTTTTAAAAGAAAAAAAAAAAAAACTTCTAGACTACTGCACTGCAATTTGGAACTGTAATGGTGCATACACACGGTCAGATATGTCAGATGAACGATTTGACCAACGATTTGAACGACTGAACGATCTTTGCCTGTATTAAAATTAATGAAATCTGGGCCTGAAGCAGATCCGGTCGCAAGCGCTGAGCACTCACAACCGGGTGGGGCCGGCTCCGTCGTGCGCATGCGCGAGACCCGGATAGCGACGAGTAAGCCGTCACTCTGGGTCTCGCAACAAAGGGGGCGTGCTGTCAATGTTGAGTGACAGCACGCCCCCTTTGGTGGGCAGGCCGGGGGGCGTGGCTGCCCAAACGGAGGCGTTCCCATGTGAACGCCTACCGTTTGGGGTCGGCCCCACTGACATCACGAGTGATGTCAGTGGAGAATTTTGGCTCTGTTAGAGATCTCTCTGGGGCTTGCGGCAACGAGACCCTACCACAAGGGTCTCGTTGCAAGCCCGATGGTCGCGATGGTCTTGACCATCGCGACCATCTTCCTGGCCGCTCGCTATAGCTGTGGGTGGTCACCCACAGCTATGCGAGCGGCCAGGAGGCCGTTCGCTATAGCTGTGGGTGGTCACCCACAGCTATGCGAGCGGCCAGGAGGCCGTTCTAAAAAACAAAAAGACCGGCCCTGATTCAGAGCGAGCGCTCTGTCAGAGCGTCCGGCTCTGAATCAGGGCCTCTGACTGCAAACACATCAGATGTCAGATATCGTTCATCGTTGCAGTCACACATGTCAGATTTTCTTTCAGATATGAACGATTTTTACAATCGTTATTGTTCAGATCTGACAGAAAGTCTGACCGTGTGTATGCACCATAAAGGTGCATAAAGGTGCATAAAGGTGCATAAAGGTGCATACACACGGTCAGATTTGTCAGATGTGTCAGATGAACGATTGAACGATCTGAACAATTTGATGAACGATTTGACCAACGATTTTGACTGCATTAAAATGAATGGAATCGTCCAAATCTGACTGCAAACACATCAGATGTCAGATATCGTTATCTGACCATCGGGAACGCGCATCGTTCATCTGACAAACATGTCAGATACAGTATGTCAGACTTTCCTTCAGATATGAACAATTGAACGATTTTTAAAATCGTTGTCGTTCAGATCTGAAGAAAAATGTGACTGTGTGTATGCACCATTACTCTCTACTTATACCACTTTCAGACACAAAAATTACAAAAACCCGGCTTTTACCCAGCATTTGGGTGCCAGGTCGTTTTGCCGGTCCCAGCCTGAACCCCCGTTCTGACAGAAGAGTAAATTACCGGGTCAAACATAGGCCCTCATTCAGAGCCGGATGCTCTGAGCAGAACGCCTCCGTCTGGCAGGCACGCCCACCAAAGGGGGCGTGCTGTCAATCAACATCGACAGCACGCCTTGGGAACGCCTCCGTCTGGCAGGCACGCCCACCAAAGGGGGCGTGCTGTCAATCAACATCGACAGCACGCCTTGGGAACGCCTCCGTCTGGCAGGCACGCCCACCAAAGGGGGCGTGCTGTCAATCAACATCGACAGCACGCCCCCTTTGATCAGACACAACGAGCGAAGGAAAGTCCTTCGCTCGTCGCGTCTGGCGCATGCGCACGACGGAGCTCCCTCCGTCGTGCGCATGCGCAGTGCACACCATCGACCCACTTGCGAGCGGACAGCCGCTTGCGAGTGGGTCTGAATGAGGCCCATAATTTGCTAAATAACATGGGTATTACTTCTGTCTGAAAGGGTGAACCCGGGGGGAAATTCTCGGTTCTCCAACCCTGGTAATTTCTTGGGTCGAAGTCCCAGGAATTTTGACCCGGGTTGAACCAGTCAGCCAGAAAAAGGGCCCGTGTTGATCAGCAAATTACCGGGTAGGAATGTTTGCACCGGTAATTTGGTTTTCTGTCTGAAAGGGGTATTATTAATCTAAAGAGAATAGCCCTTAGCACCACATAGGCTGAGCTCCAGTTTGGGCATAAACCTCCCATTCCCCACAAAATCTCAGAAATGAAACCAGATTCTTCTATCGGCTGCCTGCAGTTCCTGGTATTGTTAATACAATTGTAACTTCCAAGGTGTTTATCAGAGAAGCTGGTTCTAAGTTTCACTTCGAGGATAAACTACAATATACGGAAGTGGGTGAAAGGGGGATGGGCTAGTAAGTTGCTTTTAATATCCAGACATAAGAAACAATTTGTCCTGTACTGGACTTTTTTCTAATGCGTGTAATATTCTGCCTGCAAGTTTGTATTTCCCAAAAGATAACCGAGGTTTGCATAGAGCAGAGGGCATATAAACCACTTGTCAGGGATGGATGGGGTTAATAAAGTGAAAGGAGGGGTTATCTAGGATTGACAGTTGTTAAAGTTACAGGGATAGGTTGTTTGTTGTTAAGGGAGGAGTGGTTACTGGGCTTATGGGTAATGTTTGTAAGGTATCCTACCACTTTGATTCTGTTCTCCCGCCCTCCCTTCCCGATTGTGTCTTGTGTCGGCTTTATTTCATGGCAGGGAAAAGACCGGCAATCTGTAAAGCGTCCAAATTATTGCAGTAAGGAGCGGTGCACACCCCTTCAATGCACTAGTTAGGCTGATATCACCCTACTGTGGTCAGAGGAGCCTCTCATCCGGGAGGGCCGAGGGCCGAAATGGTGCATTGGCATGGGTGTTGGATACCGCCTTACTTGCTTAGAAAGGTTGAGAGTTGGCCCTTGCAAGTCTTTTATATTGGCATTGGGTATTCAATACCGCCTCACTTGCCTTTGCAAGTATTTTATATGTCACTTACCATTAATTGGGATAATCGTCCCTGGTAAGTTTTAGGACATCTTTTGCCTAAGTCAAGTGGGCGCCGGTGGTTTTGCCGTTCTTTCCTCTGCCACCATACTCATTATTGTAAATAAATAAAGCTGACATATTATTTTGAACGGCATTAACTTGGTCTGTGTCTTTATTAATATGGTTTAAAGAATTTCTGGTTACATCCATCATCTGACAATAGAGAGTTTATAGGATTTGCAGATCATTTTCCAGCTTTTTCTCTGATAAAAATCATGCTTCTGTGTAGCATAAAGGGACCTAATTATCAAGTAATATTTCTGGGATATTCTCCTTAAACAGATGTTTTGGGGGGATACCCGCAAATATTGAGGGCGGGATGCACTAAGTATCGCATTAGCAATGCGGTACATCCCACCTATCTTCAGGTACAAACTGCGGTTGATAACCGCGGTATGTACCTAGATTATCGCAAAGGACAGCTCTCCAGATACATATGGGGAATGTGGATAAAGCTCAGAAAACGCCATTTTCGGGGCTCTTACTGCATATTCCCCTTTAGTACATCCCACCCTAAGAAATCCTGAATGTATAAAAGGAGAGATCAAAGCAGATATCTCCGGTTTCTGCTGAGGTCCCTCCATTTTTACAACACCAGCCACAGCCCCCTTAGGCAGCCACAGCCCCTGTAGGCAGCCACATCCCCCGTAGGCAGCCACAGCCCCCGTAGGCTTCTACGGGGGGGTGCGGTGATGTTAGATTTACCCAGCTCCGGAACGCGGAAATCCTGAAGCTTGCTCCCGATAGTATAACGCCATCACCAGATGGTGTTATCCCATAGTCGCCTATGGGACAACATATTGCAAAAATTACCAACCGCCACACATGCGTGGTCTGCTGACCGAGCATGCACAGACCGGCCCGGGCTCCTGATATGGAAGAGAAATTATTGCTTTTGCAATCATTTCATTTCTGTACACATCGCAGGGACGGGTTCCTTTCAGAGCCCCTCTCTCTGTCATTTTTAGTAAATTTGGAGAAATGTAAATTCCTTATCGCCATGAATAGAGGCGATAAGAAACTCTAATTATCGGGTCTAAAACCTGATAATTAGTAAGAATGTCCCAAAGGGTCAAGAGAGAACCAAAGCCTCAAAATGATCATCTAATTTTCAGTGAGGTGCGGTGAGGTGAATGGCTGGGGAGGCACACATTGAAATGGGTCTGGGTGCTGGGAGCCTGTCTCACCCCCTACTTACTGTAACTTTCCCCTCACTACACTAAGCTTCAGTGTCCATTGATTCTCCTGCCTGCATCACTGTGTCTTCTCTCGCTGCTGCTGCTGAATGTCGATCTCTAAACACTGCAGGTCACTTCCTGGTCACGTGACACATCCAAGGTGCCCATCAGTGCTGAAGGACAGGACTACTATTCATGGTCTCCATTGATGGTTTACATCAATGGCAAGAAATCATCAATGGTTTACACCATCGACAGCCATGAGTGCAGCAGCTGGAGGTACTCTGCAGGCCAATGATGGAAGGGGGCAGGGCTTCATAGGTCGCGTCAGGGTGTGGAGCTAAGCATAGCTGGGCTTTCTGCCATGGCAGAGAACCACTGGATCTCCGCTATCGCTGGCAAACCATCAATGGTTGTTAATCATCGTTTTTTGTTGGCCATCCCTAGTTTTTACTCAAGAAACATGGGGAATCTTTGTGTTCAACTCTAAATACTGATTCAATTATTTACTTTTCTTGCATCTCCGGAGAACCTAAGGAGCTATAGTGACTTGTGCAAAAAATGCCACCACCCCTGTGCTCCACAGAGGCTAAGAAGTAGCAGGGTGGGACAAGGGCACGGAAGCTAAGGGGATGCAATCGGAAAACCGACTGTTTTAATCCCGACAGCCGGCTTCCCGATTGCTTTATCCTGGCGTGGGATAAATGACCGGCGTCTATATCTAGACGCCTGTCATTTACCCAACGCCGGGAGATCGGCGCCTGGCATCCCGATCGAAGGGTTGCCGGACGCTGCCAGCGGACAGCCGCAGGGGGGAGAGGGTTAGGTTTAGGGCACCCAGGGGGGACTTAGGGTTAGGCACCCCCTGGGAGGGTTAGGGTTAGGCTAGGGGGAGGGAGGGTTAGGGTTAGGCACCCCCGGGGGGGACTTAGGGTTAGGCACCCCCCCGGGGGACTTAGGTTTAGGCAGCAGGGAAGGGGGTGGTTAGGGTTAGGCACTTGGGGAGGAGGTAAGGGTTAGACACCCCTAAGGAGGGTTAGGGTGTTAGGTTAGTAGATACTTACCTATCCACGATCGGGATTTCCAGCGCTGTCGGGCTTCCGCTGCCGGGATCTCTGCTTTTGTCGGCCAGGTGCTGACGGGATTCGAACTGTCGGCCACAGGGCCGCCGGTATTTCATACTGATTCCAAGCTAAGGAGGGAGCAGGGCTGCCTAGGGCGAACAGGACGCTTGCATCGGCCCAGCAGCAACTCTCCTCTCTCCCTCTTAATAAACCAGTTACCCCTTTATTAGTTGTAGTCTCATTTACAGCTTGTAGGGGACACTGCAGCGATTGAAACTTAGGGAAAGTTTATAGGGGTCTATTCAACAAACAGCTGCTATAGAACAAATTGAATATAAGATAGAAGATCTTCAATTGCTGCATTGCGATGCTGGCCTTACCACTTTGCCAGGCCATTGGGCATGCAGAGGTCATGCATGCGCTCTGGACTTGGTCTTAGGGTGCCACTTTAGCTGGCCCAGCGGTAGCTTTTGCCGGCATTGGCACTTGTTAAGTACTGTACACACGTTTTTGGCAGATTTAGGACTTGAAGAATGAGAAGCGGAACTGCTGTAGCCTATAATAAAGTGCTACATATCCCACTGAATATCACCATAACAAATATAATTAAATTTAAAAAAAAAAAAAAACAATTCACAAAACTGGGTTTCTCACAATAGAAAATACATTTTTTCTGAGACAACACCCAACAATCGCTGTGAAATAGGAGACTAGCGAGGGGATCAGGCACTTTGTTGTGAACCATTTTTCCAGCCCATCTACCTGCAGGAGGAATGCAGAACTTCCACCAAAGCATCCACAAACACACGTACGTAAGTAAATACAATGAGAGTGCGTATAAGTCCTATACAAGTCTATTTATCTAGAGATTATTTCCTAGCACGCAGCTCCTGGCACTCATGATGCAGCCTCGTGTATTATGCGACTGGTGACTTCTAACAACATATTGGGGCCCAAGGACACTGCTTACTGCAGACCAAATTATTCGCAATGGGGATTGCGGTCTGGTCCAATTGGACCAAGCTTCATCAAGGTTAAGTTTTTGGAGCTTAGGGTCTGATTCAGACCCTCTCGCTAGATGCGTTCGCACGCAGCAGTCAGCTGCCAAAGTATGCAAATCCCGTGATCGCACGGCAAGGCATTAGCACGCCCACTGTGCCCTGGCGTGCGATCATGGTGTGTATTTAGATGCCCACCAGCCTGTCTTAAGACGCCCACTTTCCCTTAGTAACATATGTCATCTCCAGGAAGTGTATGCAACAATCGGTAACATCGAGTACCATCGGACCCGTACACAACACTTGTGGCTGACCATACCCTACCGCAAGCACTGCGAGTGCTTCAGTGTGTAACACAGCCATGTGACGTGTATTATGACGTTGCGTCTTAATTATGCACGCCTGGGAAACGGCGTTAAGACGCTCAGACACGCCTGCGTTCGCACCACCACTCCCCCATTTCCATCGACCAACCCCTGTCACCACCCGCAAACGGCTCATCCTGTCACTCAATCTGGCGAGGCGTCTATGTACAAGGGGCGATCGCATGGACTGGTTCGCACACGCGCACTGCGTCTTATACAAACTTTGGACTATGGACTCCTAAAGAATAAAAAATATTTATCAACGAGTTTTATCATTCATAACGAGTAATAAAACTTGTCGCATATGATACATGATGCTCCAGCCAATCAGCTCCCAACTGTCATTTTTCAAACAGATGACAGTTGGGAGCTGATTGACTGGAGTCAATTATAAAATACATTGATAAATAAGGCTCAAAAATATGGAGACTCCTCCCTTAAAAAAAAAAAATGATTTCTGGAACTTCCAAGGTTCCTGTAAGCGCATGACACCCAAGCGCGCCCGACGGAGCTTTTCAGTTGTTGCTCCTGTCAGGCACGATGAGCTGCCGGCGTTGGGTGTAGCTGTTTTACAATCGGCGTGACTTTCTAATCAATCGAATCTCGCTCCGCGATCTCCTATCACTTTAGGCAGGAGATCGGGCGCGAGAAAACAATTAAATTTCACCCACAGCGTTAATTAAATAAATACTTTCCCTTAAGAGCCTGCATTATCCAGAATACAAAGCGTAAATGGTTTAAAGCCACGCTATATAAATAATTCTGCAAGGGTTTGGTACACAGGGTGAGGAGAAAGTGACCTGGACGGCGGGGACTGTTATGAGCTGAAATTGTTCCCATTTCCTGTTTTGCCTGATTAGAAAAAGCCATTGATTCATAAGATTATTAGCAACACAATGGTCCCTAATTTCCTTCCTGCGTTAGCACCGTAGTGATTGCGATGTGTTAATATGGCTTCTGATGATAAACCCGTTTGCTGTACGCACAGAGGGTGTCAGGTGTTTAGGGTGTGTGATTAAATGGCTGGTGACGAGACACTTAATCCTTAATGACTAGACGTGCTGATTACTCCGTACAAAGTGCTACATGACGTTAATCAGTACGAATAAATGTGAAGGACGCAGTGCGAATAAGGCAGGGCGATAGCTCCTGTAAATCAGAAAAATGTATATATATCTGTAATAGATGAGCTCCCCTAAGATTGTAAGCTTCTTGGGACAGGGCTGATCTTATTGTTTTCTAACGCTGGCTGCAGTTCCCAATCTGTATTTCTTCTACACGATCAAGGTGGTGCGGACTCGGGGCCTGATTCAGCAAGGATCACTGATGCGATCGCTTCTGCAATTGCGCACGCAGGTCAGCTGCGAGAGTATGCTAATAACTGCAATCGCAAAGCACTAGCACGGACAACACACAGACGCCCACTTCCCCTCTCGCACATCCATAATACCTTGCAATCCATCCAAAACATCAGTAACATCGAAGTACAGCGGAGCCTCTCGCACAATTACAGCAGGTCAGACCTTACTTATAAATAGCTAACTTTCCTGCACACAGTGAGCACTCAAGCTGCGTATGCCATCGTAGTGATTAATTTATGCACGCGTTCAAACGCACTGGCACGCCTGTGTTTTTCCGACCACCCCCCAAACACTCTCTGCGATTGCTCTGCCTGGTCTCCGTGATCACAGTGCGATCGCTGTGAAACATTCGCGCACGAGCACTGCGATGCATACGCACGTGCAGTGCGCAACAATCGGCCGTCTGTGTACTCGTTAGCAATAGCGATACTTCCTGAATCAGGCCCTCGATGTCCCCAGGGAAATTAATGTACACAATGACAGACAACAATCAACTGCGTAATATACCAATATAATCTCGTCGACAGTAATTATGTGCTTAAATAATTACCAATGATAATAAACTAACGGCTAGGAGATCATAATAGTCATAACAATAATAAATGAACAATTATCTTTCACGGGGACCCTGATGGGACAACAGGTCGGCGTTAGGAAGATGCTCGGAAAAATGGCGAATTTGCGCACATCTGCAAGGCCTCTGTATGGGCAGCATACGTGCCTGGTTTTACTACAGCGTAGATTTGCACCTGCCCCGTACTAGGTGCTAGAGGAGGCGTAAATGGGTGAGTGGATTCGGTTCTACTCGGTTCCGTTCGGATTTAAAAACTGAATCTTATTGGCTATCCAAAACTCGTGACAGCTGATAGCCAATAAGATTTGTTTTTTAAATCCGAACGGAACCGAGTAGAACCGAATCCGCTACCCGTCTCATAAGTGTAAATACACCCGCATGCTGGTCCGCAGGGGCTGGATTTGCGCACACAAGTCCTTCCTGAACTTTGACTACTGTACATGTGACTGATATGGAGACTTCAAAGACAGTTAGATGGGTAAGGATAGGCAAGCGCAAACAGTAACCACCACAAATAACCGCACTGCTGAATCCACTTCAATGTGGACCAAAGGGAAACCCACCGAAAATGCAGCGAATCAGAATTTCTATCATCAAATTTTATTTTTCCAGCAATAACCAACATAAAACTGCAATATGCGAATAAAGATCAGTTTAAACTTCCAGGTATTACTGTGTACAGTGCGGCGAGATACACCGACTGCACCTGGGAGGAGAGATGGAACACCTGCCATTTATAATGCCACCCCCTCCATTCCCCCAGGGGTTATTAACTATTCCTCCTGTACAATGCCCCAAACTTCTATCTATTATAATGGGAACAGCGAAGTACACCATGTAAGGGTTAAACAGACAGGAGCCGAAGTTACAAAAGCAGATGAAGGGGGTGGGGGGCGACTTTACAGCTACCAAAAATAAAAAAGTTACTAGTAAAAATAACATCAAACACTGTAATAGTCTCCTAGTCTGTCTCCAGCTGGAGGCACTTAGCTTAGGCAGGCACAGGGACTTTGCTAGTTTTAAAATAATAATTTTAACCATCTCACCCCCAAGCACTTTGACATACAGTTGCTCAAGCAAACTTGACAGGTCACGTCTTAAGGATTTCCCTCTTGGAGGACAAGATCACGTCAAAAAGGTTTTAAATTACCTGGCCAGCACTAACTGCCAGGGCAGTTTAAGAAAGGGTTAAAGTTTCACCCTATACAGTAATTTATTTATTTTATTTTCATTTGTCTGCAGAAAGGGCATGTTTGCCAGATCTCCTCACAGGTGGTATAAGAAGTGGACACAAGTGGATCTGGTGTAATCTCATCAATCATTCATCAATACAACCTGTAAGTAGGTCTGCACAGCGGGCACTTGGAAATGCACAGCACTGATCAAGTACCACAGCATCTGATTCACATAAGGATCAATCAGGTTAAGCCTTAAAATGTGACCTGCAGGCAGTGACAGGTGAGACACAATAGCACCAGCCTTGTACCAGTAGCAGGTCAGGAGGATGCACCTGTGATCTGGGTCCATGCAGAATAATATAATAACCCTCTTATACGTCACACATCAATGAGCTGGTCCCTGTCACCCTCTTATTCACGTGCAAATTGCACCATAATCCGGTGTAAGTGGGTATAATGCAATATCCAGCATGCAGACACTGCAGCAATGAATATAATGGATAATGTACACATCCTGCAGCAATGTATATACAGTAATTTGTAGTGACTGCAACGATGTCTATAGTGGATAACGTGTACAGGCTGCAGCAATCTATACAGAGGATGATGAGTACAGGCTACAGCAATGTATGTAATGTAGGGGATAATGTGTAGTGGCTGCAGCGATGTATATATACAGGATAATGTATAGTGGCTGCAGCAATGTATATATACACAGGATAATGTGTAGTGGCTGCAGCGATGTATATATAAAGGATAATGTATAGTGGCTGCAGCAATGTATATATACACAGGATAATGTGTAGTGGCTGCAGCGATGTATATATACAGGATAATGTGTAGTGGCTGCAGCAAGGAAGATATATGTGTAGTAGGTGCAGCCTGCAGTGTATATAGAGCTTAATGCATCCTCTGCATCAATGTCCCCCTCCCCTGGCACAGGGGCCTCTCCTTACCTTTTGCAGACATGTCTGTGGCTGGGTGAGAGCTCTCACACTCCCGGGATCCCCAGTGCAGAGGGTGGGTGTGCCCAGGCTGTCTCCTCCTGTGCTCCTGCTACATACAGTATGACACAGAGCCGGGAGGAGGAGGCTCAGCTGCCCATAGAACGGTGTGTGACTGCCAGGGGCTCTGATCAGCTCTCTGACTGCTGCTCATTTATCCAGCCTGATGGGTCTATTTACATTGTCTGCCTGCCCGATGTGTCCGTCTAAACTCATATCTATCTGCCCGACGTATCCGTCTGTCTACCCAACCTAATTCCAAAATATCTATCTATCTATCTACCCAACGTATCTATCTATCTTATCTATCTACCTACCCAACGTATCTATCTATCCAATCTATCTATCTATCTATCTATCTATCTATCTATCTACCCAAAATACCTATCTACCCAACGTATCTATCTGTCTACCCAAAATATCTATCTACCCAACGTATCTATCTGTCTGTCTACCCAAAATATCTATCTATCTATCTACCCAACGTATCTATCTACCCAACGTATCTATCTATCCATCTACCCAACGTATCTATCTACCCAACGTATCTATCTATTTATCTGACGTATCTATCTACCCAATTTATCTATCTACAAAACGTATCTAGCTATCAATCTATCTGACGTTTCTATCTTTGACATATCTATCTACCCAAATTATCTATCTATCTGTCTACCCAAAATAGCTATCTATCTATCCATCCATCTACCCAACGTATCTATGTATCTATCCATCTACCCAGCGTATCTAGCTATCTGTCTACCCAAAATATCTATCTACCCAACGTATCTATGTATCTATCTATCCATCTACCCCAACGTATCTATCTATTCAAAATATCCAGAGCCGTAACTAGACTTTTTGGTGCCCTGTGCCAGAAAGAGCATTGGCGCCCCCCTCATTTTTCAAAGAGACATAATGCACCCAAAAAAAGGCCATGGCTTCATGAGGATGGGCCAGGGAAGAGATAGGGGAGGCCAGGAGATGCTGGGGATGAAATACAAGGAAGCTACAAGCAAGAATGATAATAAACAGAAATTTGACAGGCCCAAACAGCGCCCCCTGACCTGTGGTGCCCTGTGCAATGGCACCGGCCGCACTACCCTAGCTACGGCCCTGAAAATATCTATCTATCTGTCTACCCAAAATATCTATCTACCCAACGTATCTATCTATCTATCCATCTACCCAACGTATCTATCTATATACCCAAAATATCTATCTACCCAACGTATCTATCTATCTATCTATCCAAAATATCTATCTATCTATCCATCTACCCAACGTATCTATCTATCTGTCTACCCAAAATATCTGTCTATCTGTCTACCCAAAATATCTATCTACCCAATGTATCTATCTATCTGTCTACCCAAAATATCTATCTACCCAACGTATCTATCTATCTATCCATCTACCCAATGTATCTATCTATCTGTCTACCCAAAATATATATCTACCCAATGTATCTATCTATCTGTCTACCCAAAATATCTATCTACCCAACGTATCTATCTATCCATCTACCCAACGTATCTATCTATCTGTCTACCCAAAATATCTATCTACCCAATGTATCTATCTATCTGTCTACCCAAAATATCTATCTACCCAACGTATCTATCTATCTATCCATCTACCCAACGTATCCATCTGTCTACCCAAAATATCTATCTACCCAACGTATCTATCTATCTATCCATCTACCCAACGTATCTATCTACCCAAAATATCTATCTACCCAACGTATCTATCTATCTATCTGTCTACCCAAAATATCTATCTATCTATCCATGTACCCAAGGTATCTATCTATCTATCTATCTATCTGTCTACCCAAAATATCTGTCTATCTGTCTACCCAATGTATCTATCTGTCTGTCTACCCAAAATATCTATCTACCCAACGTATCTATCTATCTATCCATCTACCCAACGTATCTATCTATCTATCCATCTACCCAACGTATCTATCAATCTATCTGTCTACGCAAAATATCTGTCTATCTGTCTACCCAAAATATCTATCTACCCAATGTCTCTATCTATCTGTCTAGCCAAAATATCTATCTACCCAATGTATCTATCTGTCTACCCAAAATATCTATCTACCCAACGTATCTATCTATCTGTCTACCCAAAATATCTATCTACCCAACGTATCTATCTGTGTCTACCCAAAATATCTATCTATCTATCCAACGTATCTTTGTATCTATCTATCCATCTACCCAACGTATCCATCTACCCAATGTATCTATCTAGTTATCTGTCTACCCAAAATATCTATCTACCCAACGTATCTATGTATCTATCTATACATCTACCCAACTTATCTATCACTCTAGCTGTCTACCCAACGTATCTATCTACCCAACGTATCTATCTATCCATCTACCCAACGTATCTATCTACCCAACGTATCTATCTATTTATCTGACGTATCTATCTACCCAATTTATCTATCTACAAAACGTATCTAGCTATCAATCTATCTGACGTATCTATCTCTGACATATCTATCTACCCAAAATATCTATCTATCTGTCTACCCAAAACATCTATCTACCCAATGTATCTATCTACCTACCCAATGTATCTATCTATCCATCTACCCAACGTATCTATCTATCTGACGTATCTATCTACCCAATTTATCTACCCAACATATCTAGCTATCAATTTATCTGCCGTATCTATCTCTCTGACATATCTATCTACCCAAAATATCTATCTACCCAACGTATCTATCTACCCAACGTATCTATCTCATATCTACCCAACGTATCTATCTCTTTATCTATCTGACGTATCTATCTACCCAACGTATCTAACTATCAATCTATCTGACATATCTATCTTTCTGACATATCTACCCAAAATATCTATCTATCCAACGTATCTATCTACCTATCTATCTATCTATCTATCTATCTATCTATCTATCTGTCTACCCAAAATACCTATCTACCCAACATATCTATCTGTCTGTCTACCCAAAATATCTATCTATCTATCTATCCATCTACCCAACGTATCTATCTACCCAAAATATCTATCTACCCAACGTATCTATCTATCTATCTATCTATCTATCTATCTATCTATCTGTCTGTCTACCCAAAATAGCCATCTATCTATCCATCCATCCATCTACCCAACGTATCTATCTACCCAAAATATCTATCTACCCAACGTATCTATCTATCTATCTATCTGTCTACCCAAAATATCTATCTACCCAATGTATCTATCTATCTGTCTACCCAAAATATCTATCTACCCAACGTATCTATCTATCTATCTATCTATCTATCTATCCATCTACCCAACGTATCTATCTATCTACCCAAAATATCTATCTACCCAACGTATCTATCTATCTACCCAAAATAGCCATCTATCTATCTATCCATCCATCTACCCAACGTATCTATCTACCCAACGTATCTATCTATCTATCTATCTATCTGTCTACCCAAAATAGCTATCTATCTATCTATCCATCCATCTACCCAACGTATCTATGTATCTATCTATCTATCTATCCATCCATCTACCCAGCGTATCTAGCTATCTGTCTACCCAAAATATCTATCTACCCAACGTATCTATGTATCTATCTATCCATCTACCCCAACGTATCTATCTATTCAAAATATCCAGAGCCGTAACTAGACTTTTTGGTGCCCTGTGCCAGAAAGAGCATTGGCGCCCCCCTCATTTTTCAAAGGGGCATAATGCACTCAAAAAAAGGCCATGGCTTCATGAGGATGGGCCAGGGAAGAGATAGGGGAGGCCAGGAGATGCTGGGGATGAAATACAAGGAAGCTACAAGCAAGAATGATAATAAACAGAAATTTGACAGGCCCAAACAGTGCCCCCTGACCTGTGATGCCCTGTGCGATGGCACCGGCCGCACTACCCTAGCTACGGCCCTGAAAATATCTATCTATCTATCTATCTGTCTACCCAAAATATCTATCTACCCAACGTATCTATCTATCCATCTACCCAACGTATCCATCTATCTACCCAAAATATCTATCTACCCAACGTATCTATCTATCTGTCTACCCAAAATATCTATCTATCCATCTACCCAACGTATCTATCTATTTATCTATCTGTCTACCCAAAATATCTATCTGTCTACCCAAAATATCTATCTACCCAATGTATCTATCTGTCTACCCAAAATATCTATCTACCCAACGTATCTATCTGTCTGTCTACCCAAAATATCTATATCTATCCATCTACCCAAAGTATCTATCTATCTATCTATCTATCCATCCATCTACCCAACGTATCTATCTAGCTATCTGTCTACCCAAAATATCTATCTACCCAACGTATCTATGTATCTATCTATCTATCCATCTACCCAACGTATCCATCTGTCTACCCAAAATATCTATCTATCCATCTACCCAACGTATCTATCAATCTAGCTGTCGACCCAAAATATCTATTTACCCAACGTATCTATCTATCTACCCAACATATCTATCTATCCATCTACCCAAAGTATCTATCTATCTATCTATCTATCCATCCATCTACCAAACGTATCTATCTAGCTATCTGTCTACCCAAAATATCTATCTACCCAACGTATCTATGTATCTATCCATCTACCCAACGTATCTATTTATCTGACTTATCTATCTACCCAATTTATCTATCTACAAAACGTATCTAGCTATCAATCTATCTGACGTATCTATCTCTGACATATCTATCTACCCAAAATATCTATCTACCTACCCAACGAATCTATCTATCTATCTGTCTACCCAAAATATCTATCTACCCAACGTATCTATCTGTCTGCCTACCCAAAATATCTATCTATCTATCTATCCAATGTATCTATGTATCTATCTATCCATCTACCCAACGTATCCATCTACCCAATGTATCTATCTAGCTATCTGTCTACCCAAAATATCTATCTACCCAACGTATCTATCTATCCATCTACCCAACGTATCTATCCATCTATCTGTCTACCCAAAATATCGATCTATCTATCCATCTACCTAACATATCTATCAATCTAGCTGTCTACCCAAAATATCTATCTACCCAACGTATATATCTACCCAACTTATCTATCTATCCATCTACCCAACGTATCTATCTACCCAACGTATCTATCTACCCAATTTATCTATCTACAAAATTTATCTAGCTATCAATCTATCTGACGTATCTATCTCTGACATATCTATCTACCCAATGTATCTATCTACCTACCCAATGTATCTATCTATCCATCTACCCAATGTATCTATCTACCTACCCATTGTATTTATCTATCCATCTACCCAATGTATCTATATATCCATCTACCCAACGTATCTATCTGACGTATCTATCTACCCAATTTATCTACCCAACATATCTAGCTATCAATTTATCTGACGTATCTATCTCTCTGACATATCTATCTACCCAAAATATCTATCTACCCAACGTATCTATCTACCCAACGTATCTATCTCATATCTACCCAACGTATCTATCTCTTTATCTATCTGACGTATCTATCTACCCAACGTATCTAACTATCAATCTATCTGACATATCTATCTTTCTGACATATCTACCCAAAATATCTATCTATCCAACGTATCTATCTATCTATCTATCTATCTATCTGTCTACCCAAAATACCTATCTACCCAACATATCTATCTGTCTGTCTACCCAAAATATCTATCTATCTATCTATCCATCTACCCAACGTATCTATCTATCTACCCAAAATATCGATCTACCCAACGTATCTATCTATCTATCTATCTATCTATCTATCTGTCTGTCTACCCAAAATAGCCATCTATCTATCCATCCATCCATCTACCCAACGTATCTATCTACCCAAAATATCTATCTACCCAACGTATCTATCTATCTATCTATCTATCTATAATATCTATCTACCCAATGTATCTATCTATCTATCTGTCTACCCAAAATATCTATCTACCCAACGTATCTATCTATCTATCTATCTATCTATCCATCTGCCCAACGTATCTATCTATCTACCCAAAATATCTATCTACCCAACGTATCTATCTATCTATCTATCTACCCAAAATAGCCATCTATCTATCTATCCATCCATCCATCTACCCAACGTATCTATCTACCCAACGTATCTATCTATCTATCTATCTATCTATCTATCTGTCTACCCAAAATAGCTATCTATCTATTCATCCATCTACCCAACGTATCTATGTATCTATCTATCTATCTATCCATCCATCTACCCAGCGTATCTAGCTATCTGTTTACCCAAAATATCTATCTACCCAACGTATCTATGTATCTATCTATCCATCTACCCCAACGTATCTATCTATTCAAAATATCCAGAGCCGTAACTAGACTTTTTGGTGCCCTGTGCCAGAAAGAGCATTAGCGCCCCCCTCATTTTTCAAAGGGGCATAATGCACCCAAAAAAAGGCCATGGCTTCATGAGGATGGGCCAGGGAAGAGATAGGGGAGGCCAGGAGATGCTGGGGATGAAATACAAGGAAGCTACAAGCAAGAATGATAATAAACAGAAATTTGACAGGCCCAAACAGTGCCCCCTGACCTGTGATGCCCTGTGCGATGGCACCGGCCGCACTACCCTAGCTACGGCCCTGAAAATATCTATCTATCTATCTATGTGTCTACCCAAAATATCTATCTACCCAACGTATCTATCTATCTATCCATCTACCCAACGTATCCATCTATCTACCCAAAATATCTATCTACCCAACGTATCTATCTATCTGTCTACCCAAAATATCTATCTATCTATCCATCTACCCAACGTATCTATCTATTTATCTATCTGTCTACCCAAAATATCTATCTGTCTACACAAAATATCTATCTACCCAATGTATCTATCTGTCTACCCAAAATATCTATCTACCCAATGTATCTATCTACCTACCCAATGTATCTATCTATCCATCTACCCAACGTATCTATCTATCTGACGTATCTATCTACCCAATTTATCTACCCAACATATCTAGCTATCAATTTATCTGACGTATCTATCTCTCTGACATATCTATCTACCCAAAATATCTATCTACCCAACGTATCTATCTACCCAACGTATCTATCTCATATCTACCCAACGTATCTATCTCTTTATCTATCTGACGTATCTATCTACCCAACGTATCTAACTATCAATCTATCTGACATATCTATCTTTCTGACATATCTACCCAAAATATCTATCTATCCAACGTATCTGTCTACCCAAAATACCTATCTACCCAACATATCTATCTGTCTGTCTACCCAAAATATCTATCTATCTATCTATCCATCTACCCAACGTATCTATCTATCTACCCAAAATATCTATCTACCCAACGTATCTATCTATCTATCTATCTATCTATCTATCTATCTATCTATCTGTCTGTCTACCCAAAATAGCCATCTATCTATCCATCCATCCATCTACCCAACGTATCTATCTACCCAAAATATCTATCTACCCAACGTATCAATCTATCTATCTATCTATCTATCTATCTATCTATCTATCTGTCTACCCAAAATATCTATCTACCCAATGTATCTATCTATCTGTCTACCCAAAATATCTATCTACCCAACGTATCTATCTATCTATCTATCCATCTACCCAACGTATCTATCTATCTACCCAAAATATCTATCTACCCAACGTATCTATCTATCTACCCAAAATAGCCATCTATCTATCCATCCATCTACCCAACGTATCTATCTACCCAACGTATCTATCTATCTATCTGTCTACCCAAAATAGCTATCTATCTATCCATCCATCTACCCAACGTATCTATGTATCTATCTATCTATCTATCTATCTATCTATCTATCTATCTATCCATCTACCCAGCGTATCTAGCTATCTGTCTACCCAAAATATCTATCTACCCAACGTATCTATGTATCTATCTATCCATCTACCCCAACGTATCTATCTATTCAAAATATCCAGAGCCGTAACTAGACTTTTTGGTGCCCTGTGCCAGAAAGAGCATTGGCGCCCCCCTCATTTTTCAAAGGGGCATAATGCACCCAAAAAAAGGCCATGGCTTCATGAGGATGGGCCAGGGAAGAGATAGGGGAGGCCAGGAGATGCTGGGGATGAAATACAAGGAAGCTACAAGCAAGAATGATAATAAACAGAAATTTGACAGGCCCAAACAGTGCCCCCTGACCTGTGATGCCCTGTGCGATGGCACCGGCCGCACTACCCTAGCTACGGCCCTGAAAATATCTATCTATCTGTCTACCCAAAATATCTATCTACCCAACGTATCTATCTATCTATCTATCCATCTACCCAACTTATCCATCTATCTACCCAAAATATCTATCTACCCAACGTATCTATCTATCTGTCTACCCAAAATATCTATCTATCTATCCATCTACCCAACGTATCTATCTATTTATCTATCTGTCTACCCAAAATATCTATCTGTCTACCCAAAATATCTATCTACCCAATGTATCTATCTGTCTACCCAAAATATCTATCTACCCAACGTATCTATCTATCTGTCTGTCTACCCAAAATATCTATATCTATCCATCTACCCAAAGTATCTATCTATCTATCTATCTATCTATCTATCTATCTATCTATCTATCCATCCATCTACCCAACGTATCTATCTAGCTATCTGTCTACCCAAAATATCTATCTACCCAACGCATCTATCTATGTATCTATCTATCCATCTACCCAATGTATCCATCTGTCTACCCAAAATATCTATCTATCCATCTACCCAACGTATCTATCAATCTAGCTGTCGACCCAAAATATCTATTTACCCAACGTATCTATCTATCTACCCAACATATCTATCTATCCATCTACCCAACTTATCTATCTACCAAACATATCTATCTAGCTATCTGTCTACCCAAAATATCTATCTACCCAACGTATCTATGTATCTATCCATCTACCCAACGTATCTATTTATCTGACTTATCTATCTACCCAATTTATCTATCTACAAAACGTATCTAGCTATCAATCTATCTGACGTATCTATCTCTGACATATCTATCTACCCAAAATATCTATCTACCTACCCAATGTATCTATCTATCTATCTGTCTACCCAAAATATCTATCTACTCAACGTATCTATCTGTCTGTCTACCCAAAATATCTATCTATCTATCCAATGTATCTATGTATCTATCTATCCATCTACCCAACGTATCCATCTACCCAATGTATCTATCTAGCTATCTGTCTACCCAAAATATCTATCTACCCAACGTATCTATCTATCCATCTACCCAACGTATCTATCCATCTATCTGTCTACCCAAAATATCGATCTATCTATCCATCTACCTAACGTATCTATCAATCTAGCTGTCTACCCAAAATATCTATCTACCAAACGTATCTATCTACCCAACGTATCTATCTACCCAATTTATCTATCTACAAAATGTATCTAGCTATCAATCTATCTGACGTATCTATCTCTGACATATCTATCTACCCAATGTATCTATCTACCTACCCAATGTATCTATCTATCCATCTACCCAATGTATCTATCTATCTACCCAATGTATTTATCTATCCATCTACCCAATGTATCTATATATCCATCTACCCAACGTATCTATCTGACGTATCTATCTACCCAATTTATCTACCCAACATATCTAGCTATCAATTTATCTGACGTATCTATCTCTCTGACATATCTATCTACCCAAAATATCTATCTACCCAACGTATCTATCTACCCAACGTATCTATCTACCCAACGTATCTATCTCATATCTACCCAAGGTATCTATCTCTTTATCTATCTGACGTATCTATCTTCCCAACGTATCTAACTATCAATCTATTTGACATATCTATCTCTCTGACATATCTACCCAAAATATCTATCTATCTATCCAACGTATCTATCTACCCAACGTATCTATCTATCTGCCCAACGTATCTATCTATCCGTCTGTCTATCCAACATATCTATCTACCCAAAATATCTATCTGCCCGACGTATCTATCTATCTCATATCTATCTATCTATCTATCTACCCAACGTATCTATCTATCTAATATCTATCTATCTATCTCATATCTATCTATCTACCCAACGTATCTATCTATCTATCCATCTACCCAACATATCTATCTACCCAAAATATCTATCTATCCAACGTATCTATCTATCTGTCTACCCAACGTATCTATCTATCTCATATCTATCTACCCAACGCATCTATCTATCTATCTCATATCTATCTACCCAACATATCTATCTATCTATCTATCTATCTCATATCTATCTATCTATCTACCCAGCGTATCTATCTATCTATCCATCTACCCACCGTATCTATCTACCCAAAATATCTATCTACCCAACGTATCTATCTATCTATCTATCTATCTACCCAACGTATCTATCTATCTCATATCTATCTACCCAACATATCTATCTATCTCATATCTATCTATCTACCCAACATATCTATCTATCTATCTATCTATCTATCTACGCAACGTATCTATCTATCTCATATCTATCTACCCAACGTATCTATCTATCTATCTATCTATCTACCCAACATATCTATCTATCTATCTATCTCATATCTATCTATCTACCCAAAATTATCTATCTATCTATCTATCTATCTATCTATCTGCCCGACGTATCTATCTGTCTGTCTACCCAACATATCTATCTATCTCATTCATATCTACCTACCCAACGTATCTATAGGGCGTATTAAGAGATGAGGAGGCCTGTGTTCACTCACCGTCTGGGGCCCCCTCCTCTGTCCCCAGCTGCCGTCAGCGAACTGACAGCAGCAGTAGACTCCAGGCACTAGATTGTCCGGAGTCTACTGCGCATGTGCAGATCACCGGGAAAATGGCACTGCAGCTACTTTCCCAGTGATTTCCTAGTGCATGGGCAAAACGCTGGGAAAATGTTTGTGGTGGCCATTTTCCAGGCGTTTTCTCTACTCTATGGGACATCGGAGAGGAAAGTATATAAAAAAAAAAGTATGGGTGCAGGGTGTGCGGGTCCCCCCTGTGCACACCCTGCACCCATTATAAATACATCCCTGGTATCTATCTATCTATCCCACTCATATCTATCTACCTACCTATCTCATATCTATCTACCTACCTATCTCATATCTACCTAATATCTATCTATCTATCTCATATCTATCTCTCTCATATCTATCTCTCGCATATCTATCTATCTATCATTCTATCTCATATCTATCTATCTATCTCAGTCATATCTATCTATCTCATTCATATCTATCTATCTCATATCCATCTATCTCTCTCATTCATATCTATCTATCTATCTATCTATCTATCTATCTATCTATCTCATTCATTCATATCTATCTCATTCATATCTATCTTATATCCATCTATCTCATTCATATCTATCTCATTCATTCATATCTATCTATCTATCTATCTCATATCCATCTATCTCATTCATATCTATCTATCTCATATCCATCTATCTCATTCATTCATATCTATCTACAGCATCTCATATCCATCTCATTCATATCCAGCTATCTCATTCATATCTATCTATCTATCTCTCATATCTATCTATCTATCTCATATCTATCTATCTCATATCTATCTATCTATCTCATTCATATTTATCTATCTCATATCCATCTATCTCATATCCATCTATCCCTCTCATTCATATCTATCCATCTATCTCATTCATTCATATCTATCTCATTCATATCTATCTCATTCATTCATATCTATCTATCTCATTCATTCATATCTATCTCATTCATATCTATCTCATTCATTCATATCTATCTCATTCATATCTATCTCATTCATATCTATCTATCTCATAGCCATCTATCTCATTCATATCTATCTACAGCATCTCATATCCATCTCATTCATATCCATCTATCTCATTCATATCTATCTATCTTTCATATCTATCTCATATCTATCTATCCATCTCATATCTATCTATCTATCTCATATCTATCTATCTCTCTCTCATATATATCTATCTCATTCATTCATATCTATCTCATATCTATCTTATTCATATCTATCTCATATCCATCTATCTCATTCATATATATCGATTCATTTATATCTATCTCATTCATTCATATCTATCTCATTCATTCATATCTATCTATCTCATTCATATCTATCTCATTCATATCAATCTATCTCATATCCATCTATCTCATTCATTCATATCTATCTACAGTATCTCATATCCATCTCATTCATATCTATCTCTCATATCTATCTCATATCTATCTATCTAATATCTATCTATCGCATATATATCTATCTCATATCCATCTCATATCTATCTAATATCTATCTATCTCATATCCATCTCATATCTATCTTATATCTATCTCATATCTATCTATCTCATTCATATCCATCTATCTCACACTTATCTATCTGTTTGTCTATATGTCTGTCCATCTATCTATCTCAGTCACTCTGGGCCCTTGAAGCTACATATTGCAATATTTACCAGGTGAATGATCAGTGAGAGTGGGCATATGCAGTAACGCATCGGGGGTCCCACAGCAGACAGTAAAGCATCAGCCTCCATATTACTTTACACACTGCAGGGATGGGCTCCTAGGCGCCGGACTTAGAGCAAGGGCACAAAAGGGGGCATGACCAAGGAAAAGGGGGCATGTCTTTAAAACGCGTCCCATTTTCGGCACTCTAGGGGGCGTGCCCGGCACTTACGGACATGTTGGGCAACCACCAAGTGCCGCGGTCACTGTGAATGGATGCCGGGCGCATGCTCTGCCGTTTTCCCCACCCGCGGGACATTGCACCCTACGGGTGGAGGACAGAACCCGCAGGCTGTTTCAGCAGGTCGCCGTACTGGAGGGCAGGGTTATTCTGCCCTTCAGAAATAGGGCAGGGCACTGCGCCCCGCTAAAACAGCCTAGCGGGAACGCTAGGCTCCTATCCAGGATGAACATAATTTCTTATTGCTGCAAGTATAACAATTATTGGGTCTAAAGTCTTTATGGCTGGGCAAGTCCATTAAACCCACCTGTGATAATGGGTTGGGTACGAGATGCTGGCGCTCAAGATCCCAGTAGTCAGAATATCGACGCTGGCATCCCGACTGGGTCACAATCCCGACAAAGTAGGTAAGTATACTAACCCTACCCCTAACCCTCACTCCCCGCAGCCTAAACCTACCCCCCCCTGCAGCCTAACCCTAACCCTAGTGCCTAACCCTCCTCTTAACCCGAATACTTACCATCGGAATGCTGGTGCCGGGATTCTGACTCGTGTCGGGATTCCGGCATCGGGATAGTGACTACATCCCGTCACAGTACTAGAGCTTTCAGGCACAATCTAGATCAGTGGTCGGGGAACAGGGGTAAATTACCCCACATGGGGTAAAAATGAAATTCCTGGGGGTAATGGACGAACAGCCGGGCATGCATATGAATCATTCTATAATTTAGAATGATTCATATGCATGCCCGGCTCTGCCGCAGGGAGGCTCTAAGCCGGATGCCCGCTGAGATGTTATTACCAGCGGGCGCCCGGCTCCTTCCCTGCAGCGCCGCGTTAGCCGGAGGCTGGAGTTCTCTTCTGAACTCCGGCTTCCGCCTCTCTCCATGCGCACTATAGTTACGAGGAGCAGCCGGGTGGACAGGACGTTGGCGGATGCAGGAGCGGGGATTAAGGGAAGTGTATTTTTTTTGTACAAGCGGCACTACAGGGGCATTATATGGGGGCACTACTACAGGGGCATAACTATGGGGGCACTACTACAGGGGTATTATATGGGGGCACTACTACAGGGGCATTATATGGGGGCACTACTACAGGGGTTTTATATGGGGGCACTACTATAGGATTTCCTTCCTTTCAAATCAAGGGGGTAACGTCGGCGTATCTAAATATATTTTGGGGTAAAGGTTAAAAAAGTTCCCTGACCCCTGATCTAGATCAATCAATTTATTATAACTGCAAAAACATACATTAAAGAATGCATTTAAAGTGTAATTACAATGCATTTAAAGTGTAATTACATATACCACACCATTATACAGTATATAATGGTGTGGTATATTGAAAGAAATACAATCAATATGATTGAACACACTAGATCAAATGACTGTGCATTATTTCCCAATGACCACACACCTCACACCTAATCTACTCCCTACTGTTATCCAAGCCCAATAACAAAGCCACAGCTGTATCACTCCACAAGTGTAATACCATCTCTCACAGAAACACTGCTCACAGAAAAGCAGCACATCACTGCCTCACTGACAGCAATACACATCACTGCCTCACTGACAGACATACACATCACTGCCTCACTGACAGACATACACATCACTGCCTCACTGACAGCAATACACATCACTGCCTCACTGACACACATACACATCACTGCCTCACTGACACGCATACACATCACTGCCTCACTGACAGCAATACACATCACTGCCTCACTGACAGCAATACACATCACTGCCTCACTGACAGCAATACACATCACTGCCTCACTGACAGCAATACACATCACTGCCTCACTGACAGACATACACATCACTGCCTCACTGACCGCAATACACATCACTGCCTCACTGACAGCAGCATATCACTGCCTCACTGACAGACATACACATCACTGCCTCACTGACACACATACACATCACTGCCTCACTAACACGCATACACATCACTGCCTCACTGACAGCAATACACATCACTGCCTCACTGACAGCAATACACATCACTGCCTCACTGACAGCAATACACATCACTGCCTCACTGACAGCAATACACATCACTGCCTCACTGACCGCAATACACATCACTGCCTCACTGACAGCAATACACATCACTGCCTCACTGACAGCAGCATATCACTGCCTCACTGACAGCAATACACATCACTGCCTCACTGACAGACATACACATCACTGCCTCACTGACAGACATACACATCACTGCCTCACTGACAGACATACACATCACTGCCTCACTGACAGACATACACATCACTGCCTCACTGACAGACATACACATCACTGCCTCACTGACACACATACACATCACTGCCTCACTGACAGACATACACATCACTGCCTCACTGACAGACATACACATCACTGCTCCAGGACACGGTTTGGCCAATCAGCAGAGCAGGGGGAGGAGAGTGTGATTTACTACTCTCCCCCTGTTCCAGGAAACGGTCTCACCAATCAGTAGAGCTGGGCAGGGGCGGATTGGGATGGAAAACCAGCCCGGGAAATTTCTGGAAGCAACCCTAATTGGGGTGGGGGAACAAAAAAAAGTGTATGTGGCGCTGAAGCACACAGCAAATGATGATAATTAAATCTCTTTAATATATAAAAAAGTAACATGAATGATACAATAAAAGCAATGTGTAAAACTCCCAGGAATGGAAAAACAACAATTAAACAACAATGAAGCAATAAATGCTCATATATCCACCAATGTAATCCAGCCGAAATCGGGTATCTCCCAGCTATAATAGTTCCATGCACATATATCCATTGAAGGCTTATACTCCAATTCCTATATGGGTACGGCGATTATCCTTGAATATGGATAGGCCACTAAAGGGCAACAATTGTAGCACTGAATAAGAGTGATAGCGCATATGAAGGTATATTTTGCGGCTTTTTAGATTAAGCAAATCAAGGCATTTAAAATGTCAACCAGTTGGTATATAATCAGATCAGTGATCCACAGTACTCACTGGCCTTATGGTGTGATACCGCTCCAGTACGTCTCATGCTACACAGAATGTGATGATGTGAAGATTCCTCCCGGCACAGTTTACAAGCGTCCCTCTCCACGAGTCTCCCCGCCCGCAACTCCTTGGTCTCCCACTCCCAAAGGGCTGTATCGGTCACGTGGTTGGTCGGCTGCTGCAGATGGGTTTCACAGTGAGGGTGTAATGAAGGTTTAGCTGGTATTAGCAGTAGTCACAAAGTAAACTTTGTTTCCTCAACGCGTTTCACCGCACACTGGCGGCTTTTACAAGAGGCGGGTATACTAGTTAGTGTGCAGTATCCTGACTAAATAGAGGCATTAATTAGCTTAGTTAATTACAGGTGATGATGTTTTAGATAAGCTGTTCAGTGCACATAAAATATTCATAGACACTAAATATGGAAATATGTAAAAGATATAAAATAAAAATTAGTTTTGTTACTCATAATTATAAATAAAAATTTGTATGAATAAAGAAAAATCTGTACAGATAAATCTATACAAACAGAGATCCACACACAAACAACATTTTATGTAAACAAAGATTTCACTTGACATGCTATACCTACATTCATCGATATCAAACCAGAAGCTCTGGAATTTCCCTAAAATACACAAATGGCCAAAAATGTATGGCCAAGAATAGTAAATAGTAAAATGGCACACATACCTTAATTATAAATCACACAGTTGTGGGAGGATCTTAACATGCACTTTACAGTTGAATATAGATAAAAATAGCCAAACTGGCCATACTGCAAAAGCTACAACCATAATCAAAATTCCATACTTCGTCTCATACTCACACATAAGTTTTCGCAAATACAAGAGGAAAAATGAAAGAACCCTTCCTAAAAGGGAAAGCAAGATTAACAGAGAAAATAGGACAACCACAAGAAAAATGCTGGTGGTTCAACACAGGGAGCACCAGGTATGGGGAAAGTAGCTCTATACAAGATTCCAATCATATAGCATATAGGGATAGAGATAGTTACTAATTAATAATTGATATTCAATAATTAATAATAAATAGAAACAAAAACGTCAAACTAATTGCAATGGATTATATAAATTCCAGATCGATTGTTTCATTGAGCCCCTGAGGCTTTATCGATTGCATCTTCAAAATCCAGGCTGCTTCCTGTGACATAATGATCTGAACCTATCTCCCCCCTATCTGTATTGGGGATATGTTCTAACCAGTGGCGGGCTGGGCCGGGGGGCAGGGTGCCATGTGCCCCCCGGGCCGCAGCGTCATGCGTGCCGCGGGCCGATGCAAGCTGTGTCACTGTGACACAGACTGCACCGTGTGTGTAGCACTGACCGGACGGAGATCGGTCAGCACTACACTGACAAACACACAGCCGCTGGCTCCGGCAGCTGTGTGTTTGTTGTAAGCAGCAGCCAATGAGAGTCTGTCTGACTACAACTATTGGGGGCACTACAAGGGGGGGACTACTACTAACGGGGGGACTACAAGTGGGGACTACTACCGGGGGCACTACAAGGGGGAGGGGACTACTACTACTGGGGACTACTACTACTGGGGGCACTATAAGGGGACTACTACTACTACTGGGGGCACTACAAGGGGGGTGGGGGACTACTACTGGGGACACTACAAGGGGGGGACTACTACTACTGGGGACACTACAAGGGGGGACTACTACTGCTGGGGGCACTACAACTAATGGGGGCACTACAAAGGGGGGGACTACTACTACTACTGGGGGCACTACTGGAGGCCTGCATAAGGGTGTTCTCTCCTGTGGCACACGGGGGCACTGCATATGGGCACTACGACAGGGGGCTGCCCTAATCTTTATTTTTACCTTACATTAATCCCATATGGACCCGCCTCCTCCCTGGAACACTTGAGGGGGGGGCGCGGTAGCACGCATATTCTTCGGACACCCTGGCTACACGCTACTCCTCTGCCAGGGCCGCCTGCATGCATTTGCCCCCCAGGCTAAAAGTTGCCAGCCAGCCCCTGGTTCTAACCCTATAAGATGCAAACTTGAGGGATCCCCCTTATGGCATTCCAAAAAGTATCTAGGCACACTATGGTTCGTACATTTATTTTGAACATTTCTCCTATGCTCCATAATTTGCGGCGTGGTCTTATGAGGGGGCGGGTACTATCAAGGGGGGCAGGATTCCTCCTCATACAGCCTGATTCTGCGTTGGATGCAACTATTATATATTCTAAAATCAAAGCACAAGAAGGGGGCGCCCCCATGTGCATCAAATAGTAAAATAATTTATTGCAATCATAAAACACTGAAAAACGGCATGCTTACCAACTAGTATACTAGATTCATGTAGTCATCATCCTGGGGGTCCAGACGGTAAGTATTAGGTTTAGGGGTTAGGTTTAAGGTTAAGGGTTAGGCACTAGGGGGGAGGGTTAGGGTTAGGCTGTGGGAGGGGGGAGGTTGGAGTTAAACTGGGTACACACTAGACGATATCTTGAGCGATTTGGCCGATTCAGACGCATCGGAACAACAAATCATTGATATTGTTCAGTGTGTACGCACGTTGTCGGTTGTCCATCGCATCCTCAAATCTTTTGTACATGCAGAAAGATCTGAGGATGCTGCCGAATGCAGCATGGCCGCCGATACCCCCCGTAGTTGCTCTGTCGCTGCCGGCATCGGCAAGTGTGTATGCACTTACCGATGCCAGAAACCCCGCCAGGTCCCATTGCTCATGAGATCGTGCTGGGTACACATCGCCTAATGTGTACCCGGCTTTAGACTGCGGGGAGAGGGTTAGGGCTAGGCTGCGGGGGGGGGGAGGGGGGCGGTTAGGTTTAGGCTTCGGGAAAGGTGGGTTAGTGGGAGAGTTAGGGGTCAGGGATAGGCAATCAGAGATACCTCCAGCAATACATCAAGCTTCTCTGGGCAAACACGTCATAGGATCATCACTGCAACATCACAACGTCAAGTCACGCTTGGAGCAGTGATAGATAGATAGATAGATAGATAGATAGATAGATAGATAGATAGATAGATAGACACAAATTTTCTATAAATAGCATAATCACCTCTAAATAACTAATTACTACATGTGCAACCTACATAAATGTCAGTGTGCACGTGTGTGTGTATATGTATATATATATATTATATATATATATATATATACACATATATACACACACACATATATATATATATAGATACACACACACACACAAATTGTGGTAGTTATTTAGGTGATGCCTGAGATGTGATGTGATCATAATATTATAATCACATCACATCCTAGGCATCACCTAAATAACTATCATGACAAAACTTGCACAACTTGTAGGATGTGATTATATACTGTATATAGAGTCATATGTCACATCATGTGGATAAGTTGTGATTCACTCAGTCACTGCCAGTCGCGGCCACTCGCTCCAGTCCTGAAACAGCCCTGCCCCATCTCCCCTTCCCGGATCCCGCACTGGACTGGTGGCTGCTGGAGGCGGAGCCGTGAGGTGTCACTCACGTGCTCCGCAATGCCCCATGGGAGGAGCTGCTGCGGCTCGGTATGCACAGGAGCCCTCCCTCACTTGTGAATGAGCTTCTGCGCATGCGCAGAAGTTCATTCATGACTGCTGCCTGTTAGAGCCGCCAGCTGTGTAAAGCTGCCCAGCAGGGGGAGAGGGAACTTTCCCGCAATCCCGGTGGCCCAATCTGCCCCTGGAGCTGGGGAGGAGAGTGTGCTTTAATACTCTCCCCCTGCTCCAGGACACACTCTGGCCAATCAGCAGAGCAGGGGGAGGAGAGTGTGCTTTAATACTCTCCCCCTGCTCCATGACACACTCTGGCCAATCAGTAGAGCAGGGGGAGGAGAGTGTGCTTTAATACTCTCCCCCTGCTCCAGGACACACTCTGGCCAATCAGCAGAGCAGGGGGAGGAGAGTGTGCTTTACTGCTCTCTCCCTGTTCCAACACATGGTCTGACCAATCAGTAGAGGTGGGGGAGGAGAGTGTGCTTTACTACTCTCCTCCTGTTTCAGGACACGCTCTGGCCAATCAGCAGAGCAGGGGGAGGAGAGTGTGCTTTAATACTCTCCCCCTTGATTCAGGACACGCTCTGGCCAATCAGCAGAGCAGGGGGAGGAGAGTGTGCTTTAATACTCTCCCCCTGCTCCATGACACACTCTGGCCAATCAGTAGAGCAGGGGGAGGAGAGTGTGCTTTAATACTCTCCCCCTGCTCCAGGACACACTCTGGCCAATCAGCAGAGCAGGGGGAGGAGAGTGTGCTTTACTGCTCTCTCCCTGTTCCAACACATGGTCTGACCAATCAGTAGAGGTGGGGGAGGAGAGTGTGCTTTACTACTCTCCTCCTGTTTCAGGACACGCTCTGGCCAATCAGCAGAGCAGGGGGAGGAGAGTGTGCTTTACTACTCTCCCCCCTTGATTCAGGACACGCTCTGGCCAATCAGTAGAGCTGGGGGCGGAGAGTGTGCTTTACTACTCTCCCCCCTTGATTCAGGACACGCTCTGGCCAATCAGTAGAGCTGGGGGCGGAGAGTGTGCTTTACTACTCTCCCCCTGCTTCAGGACACAAACTCTGGGGCTTGGTAAATCTGACAGCGTTGCATCCCCTATAGAAATGGGTGTTTTTTGGGGGAATATGCCGCAAAAAGTTAATGATAGATGGGCCCCATAGTGTGTGTAGGGAGATGTATCAAACCTTCGAGAGAGAAAGTGTAGTAGTTACCCGTAGCCACCAATCAGCTGTCAGTTTACAGGTTCTGCTAGATAAATGACAGAAGCTGATGAGTTGCTGTGGATAACCTCTCCACTTTATCTCTAGATACATCTCCACTTGTGTCTTATGGGGGGCATCCACTAGACGATTTTATCCCTGTCCAACCTCTTAACGATTTTCCCTTGAAGTTTCCCTTGAAATATGATCTTCCACTCTGAACAATTTGCAAAGGATTTGCAAAAGATTTGCAAAGGATTTGCAAAAGATTTGCAAAGGATTTGCAAAAGATCTGCAAACGATTTGCAAAAGATCTAACAATAAACTATGTTGTTTTAATCTGTAATTGAGAGCTTTCAGCTATAGTGGGCAGACAGTGGTTCATCGTTTGATCGTTCAGCATGAACAATGTGTAAACGATGTGTAAACGATGTGTAAACGATTTGTAAGCAATCAAGTGAAATTGACCTGCATGTTCAGTCGATGGAGGAGACGATCAAACGACCAGCGGGAGCGCGCATCGTACATCGTTAGAAACAATTACTGCACGATTTGCAAACGATGTTCAAACGATGTTTGAACGATTATCGAACGATTTTGTCATTATCGTTCAATCGTTCAACTTTATCGTCTAGTGGATACCCCCCTTTAGATTTCAAACTGAAACATCCATCTTGGACAACACATATTCCAGCTTCTTTGTACATACATTTCACTGCCGGATATTCACAAAAGAGCAGAGCGGTAGAGGGAATGAGTCTCTGCGATATCTCCCCCCTACTTTTGAGGAAATGCACCCAATTTATGTGGAACATAAGGACATTCAGGCAGGCAAACGCAACCTTAGTACAATAGGGACGTATTCACATCATTGCAAATAGGGGCAGACTTGCATGCAGACATATCAGTAACCGCATCCATCGCGGGTGTCTGTGGGCTGGTACAAATTCATCCTAATGAGGTTGACGATCGCCAAAACTAGATAGCCGCTTCTGATTGGCTGATTGCAGACTCGCCTCTGAAGCGGATAGGTGCTTACTTCATTGTCGTACCTATATTATATGAGTATTTTAGGTGGCGTAATACACTAATTCCAATCATTCACGAGAAAGACGATTATGCGCCAGATTCAGTGGTGAACGCAAACGCTACCGCATCTTTTGGCGGTTGCCCATCTGCAACTTTATGCAAACTGACGCATATAGGGGTAAATATGATATTTGCTATGTGTGGGTTTAACAGCTTTTATATATTTCACACGGTATGCATCCCTTGACCTCTGAACCCAGGCTTCTAATAGATCACGTGGAAGAGTAACAGGACACAACCCTCTGGTGTGAGAGTTACACAACATTTCCAGGGATTTTGTAATTATTACTGAAAATGTATTAAAAAATAAATATCTGTTGTCATCGGCTTGTATGATGGTTCTTATTATCACCTGCAGCTGTCAACACGGAAGGTTCCTCCTGGAATTATTCATTATTGCTGCAGATCTTTGTCTCTGGCAAATCATTGTCACCGAAAACCACACTCGATGGTTACACAGGAATAACGATACAGGTCCTCATTCAGGGTTGTACGCTGTGCCGAAGTTTTCGCAAATGGAGCCATTTTTTTTCCACTGTGCATGCGTCTGCGTGGCACTGCGCATGTATGAAGGCACATTACTGTAGTCACACGCTGCGTTTATTTATTCCCAGTGTGAGTGACAGGCAGGGAGCGTTTAGGGGAGGCAACGGGGAGTGTCGGCAGAAAACGCAGGCGTGTCTCGACCATTTCGGGGGCGTTTTACATTCTGCGTCTGCGATCCCATATGCAGGACACATGGCTCCGGTGTTTCAGTTACAGCGGCCATTATGAGTGACCATAGACTTTACTCAAGGAGTCGATGTTTGCCTGATCTGCGTCCGATGTTGCCTATGTGTACACAGTTGCGGACAGCTGCGATGGCTCCGGTGTGCGTCTCAGTACAAGTCTCGGCCGCTGTTGCATTAGTAAATTTCCTCACATCTATAGCTACGAAAATAGCTGCTATGGGAGCTGGCCCACAGCTCAGTCACATCCAACCTTCAGTCATTTCCAATTGCGTTGTTTCAGAGGAAGGCAGAACCAGCTCTCAGTATGACAGTATTGTCCTTTCTGACCCACAACTGGACTGGTGAGCAGGGCCGGATTAAGGATTAAATTGTGGGTGCCCCCACAAAACCACACAGAGCCTACTCCCCCCTCTCCACGGAGCCTACCCCTACCTCCCCCCCACGTGTGTGTTAAACACGCACACACACATATACTGTATATATATATATATATATATATATATAATCAATCCAGATAAGCTGCACTCAATTGAGAGAGTGTAAAGTCCAGGGTGCTCCATTAGAGACAATAAAGTCCAAATCCAATAAAGAAAATTGGGCATAAATATCATACCAAAGCCGACGTTTTGGTCCAAAAAGGACCTTTGTCAAAACAGTTCACCATCACACAGCTACCACCAAGGAGACCTATATATATATATATATATATATCAAATGTATATATTATATATAACATACTAACACACACATATAAAGTATACAAACATATACATACACAGTATACACACACACTAACACATACATACACATATATACACACTAACACCATACTTGCCAACATTCAGCTCCCTCCTTCCGGGAGGGAGCTGAATATTTGCGCACAGCGGGGGGCATGGCCAGGTAATGGTGACATTTGGTGGCGTCATTGTGACTCTGCCCCCTCTTCACAATGCAGAACATAACGGCATTGTGAAGCAGGGCCATGATGACACGATTCATCGCAAATCGCTATCAGAAGTCGGGAGGGGGGGCAGGCGGCAGCTGGGAGGCTTGCCTGCCTTTCTGGTGGTCCGGGAGCGACACCCGATATTCGAGAGGCTCCCAGCCAAATCGGGAGGGTAGGCAAGCCTGACTAACACATACATACATAGAAAGTAAGCTCTTACGAGCAGGGCCTCTACCCTCTTGTGCTTCTCCTTACTTTACTTTCGCCTACTTCTTACCCCCCTCCAGGGCACCTAACATTTGATTGCTTACGCTCTGTTGCATATCTAGGTGTTATGGTCACTAATGTAGCAATGTATATTATCCATGACCTTGTCCTATTTTGTACTGTAAGTCAGTTGTCAAATTATTTGTTTATGTACTTTGTGAGGCGCTGCGGAACACTTGTGGCGCCATATAAATAAAGGATAATAATAATAATAATACACAGTACACACATACTGTATATACAATAACACATACACGTATATACACAATAAAACAGTACACGGACACACTTACATTTGTATGCAGCAGCTGCAGGTTGCTAATGGGGACGGGCATTTCACATCATTAGGCCACGCCTCCTCATATCATGCCGCGATTCGTGGTTGATATGGGGACAGGTCTTGTCTTATTGGCTCCGCCCCCATTATGACTAGTGAAGGGGGGAACTGGTCCGTCAGGGGGGGTTCTAGGTACACAGAAATCCCCCGTGTGCTCTAGTGTGGGGGACGACTGCCCCTGTTGCCCCCTCTTAATCCGGCTCTGCCGGTCAGCCCTATAGATACTGTACAGTGTGGGCTCACAGCATATTAGTGGGGTTTAATGCTGGCCTGTTACTGACAGTAAGGGAGCAATGCTGAGTCTTGGGGTTCCCTTACTGTTGGTAACCAGCTGTTAGTGACCACTCCTTTGGGTGTTACTCAGCCCCTGGACAGTCAATGCCAGGTCCTTCCGCTGACAGCTATGCCAACTTGTATATGCACATATGCAACAGAACTGTCAGAGAGACAGCCCAGACATACAAACCATAATCCTCTGCAAAAGATACATGGATGACATCTCTCATATGCGGAGGGAGAGAATCGAAGCGCAACAAGTGTAATAAACCAGAGGACCTGATTGAGGCGGACGCATCCAAGGGAGCTCCTGTGCCTGGAACCGGCAGCCCACTTGGTTGCACCAATCCCTGTTTTTCCGTTTGCAGCCACAATCATAAACATCATTAGTATCGGCACTTTTACCAAACCCTATCCTGGGTGCAAAAGATCCTTCAGAAACAGTTGTTCCGTCTGCGTACGGATGCCTCATACAAGCACGTAAGTCTGGCTACCCGCCCACGATGCTCCCATGAGACACACCTGTTCCGTGCGTCCGAATAGTCACTGCCCAGGTGCCGCTCAGAAATGCTCACTTCATGTTAATCTCTGTCCACTGGAGATGCAGCTTGCAGGGAGCTGCTAGCGAGGGCTGACATAGCGTGGAACTTGTGCGCAGTCCCTGTATTCAGTTTCAGACACATGTGCAGTTGGCCATTGCAAATGAAACTTTTACATCACTGAGGAACACAGCGCCACTGACATAAAGACTTTGCGCTGTTCATTGAAACTGAAATATCTATTCCGAAACCTACTACAGACCTGTGGACAGTAATAATTATCCCCTTAAGAGTAGCAGCCACCAAAACACATGACCAAACAACAAACCTTACCTGCCTCCAATATAGACACATAAAAAGGAGCCGTACAAGCATAACCGCGTACATCAACCAAGCCCAAGGCATGGCGACTAATTTCAAATAATGAGGATACAGAATACCGTCACCATGCCGACATTCAAAATGTTCACATCACAATGTTAACGGGAAACAGTCAGCTTCCCGACTGCTAAATCCCGGCAAGGGTTAAATGACAAGCGTCTGTCATTTTACCTACTCCGGGAGACCGGCGCCCAGCATCCCGATCAGGCGCGGACAGCCGCGCGGGGGGGATGGTTAGGTTTAGGGCTCCGGGGGGGGGATTTAGGGATAGGCACCCCCCCCGGGAGGTTAGGGTCAGGCTAGGGGTAGGGGGGGGTTAGGGTTAAGCACCCCCCAGGGGGACTTAGGCTTAGGCGGCGGGGAAGGGGCGATTTAGGTTTAGGCACTTGGGGGGGGGGTTAGGGTTAGGGGATAGAATAGGTTAGTTTATACTTACCTTCCGACGTTCGGGATTTCCACCTGTGTCGGGCTGCGGCCGGCGGTAAATCATACCGAACCCATGTCAACAATGGAATGTCGACATTCTCAGAATGTTGACAGATAGGGTTAGGTGCCATTGGGTGAGTTAGGGTTAAGCTGCGGGGTGGGTGTGGGGGGTGGGCTAAGCATTAGGGGAGGGTTAGGCGTAGGGATTAGGGACATAGGAGAAATACTGGCCGTGCTGCTCACATCACCGCTGGGACCCAGAAGACGACACTGAAGACATCGCTGCCATCAGGAACAGGTAAGTGACTAATGGGTCACCAGGGATAATAGGTCGACATTCTTTCATGTCATCCGTGTTAACATGTTGCATGTCAACATACGAACTGTTGACCTAACATACCACACCCGAGGATACAGCTCTACCATTCTAAAGAAAGCCATGACCAGAGTGGGACCAAATCAAGAGGTCCATACACCTTAGCCTAAACACCACAGGGAGAGACAGAGGGTGACAGGGAGAGACAGGGAGAGACAGAGGGTGACAGGGAGAGGCAGAGGGTGACAGGGAGAGGCACAGGGAGAGAGAGGGTGACAGGGAGAGACAGAGGGTGACAGGGAGAGACAGAAGGTGACAGGGAGAGACAGAGGGTGACAGGGAGAGACAGAAGGTGACAGGGAGAGAGAGGGTGACAGGGAGAGACAGAGGGTGACAGGGAGAGACAGAAGGTGACAGGGAGAGACAGAGGGTGACAGGGAGAGACAGAGGGTGACAGGGAGAGAGAAGGTGACAGGGAGAGAGAGAGGGTGACAGGGAGAGGCAGAGGGTGACAGGGAGAGAGAAGGTGACAGGGAGAGGCAGAGGGTGACAGGGAGAGACAGAAGGTGACAGGGAGAGACAGAGGGTGACAGGGAGAGACAGAAGGTGACAGGGAGAGACAGAGGGTGACAGGGAGAGACAGAGGGTGACAGGGAGAGACAGAAGGTGACAGGGAGAGAGAGGGTGACAGGGAGAGACAGAAGGTGACAGGGAGAGAGAGGGTGACAGGGAGAGACAGAGGGTGACAGGGAGAGACAGAAGGTGACAGGGAGAGACAGAGGGTGACAGGGAGAGACAGAAGGTGACAGGGAGAGACAGAGGGTGACAGGGAGAGACAGAGGGTGACAGGGAGAGAGAAGGTGACAGGGAGAGAGAGAGGGTGACAGGGAGAGGCAGAGGGTGACAGGGAGAGAGAAGGTGACAGGGAGAGGCAGAGGGTGACAGGGAGAGAGAGGGTGACAGGGAGAGACAGAGGGTGAAAGGGAGAGACAGAAGGTGAAAGGGAGAGACAGAAGGTGAAAGGGAGAGACAGAGGGCGACAGGGAGAGAGAGGGTGACAGGGAGAGACAGAGGGTGACAGGGAGAGACAGAGGGTGACAGGGAGAGACAGAAGGTGACAGGGAGAGACAGAGGGTGACAGGGAGAGACAGAAGGTGACAGGGAGAGACAGAGGGTGACAGGGAGAGACAGAGGGTGACAGGGAGAGAGAAGGTGACAGGGAGAGAGAGAGGGTGACAGGGAGAGGCAGAGGGTGACAGGGAGAGAGAAGGTGACAGGGAGAGGCAGAGGGTGACAGGGAGAGACAGAAGGTGACAGGGAGAGACAGAGGGTGACAGGGAGAGACAGAAGGTGACAGGGAGAGACAGAGGGTGACAGGGAGAGACAGAGGGTGACAGGGAGAGACAGAAGGTGACAGGGAGAGAGAGGGTGACAGGGAGAGACAGAAGGTGACAGGGAGAGAGAGGGTGACAGGGAGAGAGAGAGGGTGACAGGGAGAGACAGAAGGTGACAGGGAGAGAGAGGGTGACAGGGAGAGACAGAAGGTGACAGGGAGAGAGAGGGTGACAGGGAGAGACAGAGGGTGACAGGGAGAGACAGAAGGTGACAGGGAGAGACAGAGGGTGACAGGGAGAGACAGAGGGTGACAGGGAGAGGCAGAGGGTGACAGGGAGAGAGAAGGTGACAGGGAGAGACAGAGGGTGACAGGGAGAGGCAGAGGGTGACAGGGAGAGAGAAGGTGACAGGGAGAGAGAAGGTGACAGGGAGAGACAGAGGGTGACAGGGAGAGACAGAGGGTGAAAGGGAGAGACAGAAGGTGAAAGGGAGAGACAGAAGGTGAAAGGGAGAGACAGAGGGCGACAGGGAGAGACAGAGGGTGAAAGGGAGAGACAGAGGGTGACAGGGAGAGACAGAGGGTGACAGGGAGAGACAGAGGGTGAAAGAGGGAGAGAGAGGGTGACAGGGAGAGACAGAGGGTGACAGGGAGAGAGAGGGTGACAGGGAGAGACAGAGGGTGACAGGGAGAGAGAGGGTGACAGGGAGAGAGAGGGTGACAGGGAGAGAGAGGGTGACAGGGAGAGACAGAGGGTGACAGGGAGAGACAGAGGGTGACAGGGAGAGACAGAGGGTGACAGGGAGAGACAGATGGGTGACAGGGAGAGACAGATGGGTCTATTCCTGTAGCAGTGAAAAGCCCTCATCATCAGTGATAACCGGTCTGTTCATTGCTTCGTCCTATTCACAGAAGGGGTTACCGTGGAGAAGTCTCAGATCTCCCCAGCGGTGCCCCAGCTCTGTGTCAGGATCGCTTCCCTATACACTAGTATGAGGAGAGCGATTCATAGAAGCACTGATAGCTCAGTTTTTTGTTTCACTTCTACATTTTATTTCTCCATCTCAGGATGAGGTAATCTGTCTCCTGAGGGGAGAAGAGCGGGGAAGACAGCTGTATCCCCGCCCCCTTCCCACCAGCCAATCAGCGGTGCTCAGGGATTAAATGAGAGGGACAGGTGTGTTACAGGGAAGTTCCGTAGTATAGTGAGGTGACCCATATGCCTATGCCAGGTCACATCACTCAGCTGACTTGCCCGTGCTTCCACTGCCGGCTCGCTCTCCCCTCACCCCTGCTGCCGTGCTGTCCTGTTCTGCTTGTGCTGCTGGCGCAGATGAGAACTTTAATTCAACACTGAACTGCAGCTGAAAACTGGGATTGCCGGTGCCCTGGATCTCACATGGCTTCACCAGAAAGGTGAGTATTTATGAATTGCTACTTAACTCAGCTATAGATCACATCGAACCGTTAAGATATATAATGAGGAGTAGCAATTCATACCTCAAGATGTACATGAATAGACCCCAGAGGGTGATGGGTAGAGGCAGAGGGTGACAGGGAGAGGCAGAGGGTGATGGGTAGAAAGTGGGTGATGGGGAGGCAGTGGGTGACGGGGATAGCCAGAGGGTGATGGGTAGAGAGTGGGTGATGGGGAGGCAGTGGGTGACGGGGATAGCCAGAGGGTGATGGGTAGAGAGTGGGTGACAGGGAGACGCAGAGGGTAATGGGTAGAGGCAGAGGGTGACAGGTGGAGGCAGTAAGCGTCAGAGAGAGGCAGATCATAGATCACATCTATCTGAGGGCTACAAATAGATTTTCACTAGTCATGCCCACCTGAAGTAATTCCCCGCAGATCATGTCTGTTCTCTTGAATACACCCCCTTTTTACTTATTTTACTATTTACTTGCCTGGGCCCACACTAGAACTGCAGCATGTGCAGATCCTCTTATCCCTGAGTTTTTGCACAGGGGACAGTCACGAGATCGTGACATCAGATCCCTGGCAGTAAGAGCAGGCACTGTCCCAGAGAGTGGCGGTACTGGCACTGGCACTGTCCCAGAGAGTGGAGGCGCTGGCACTGTCCCAGAGAGTGGAGGTACTGGCACTGTCCAAGAGAATGGAGGGACTGGCACTGTCCCAGAGAGTGGAGGGACTGGCACTGTCCCAGAGAGTGGAGGGACTGGCACTATCCCAGAGAGTGGAGTTACTGGCACTGTCCCAGAGAGTGGAGGTACTGGCACTGTCCCAGAGAGTGGAGGTACTGGCACTGTCCCAGAGAGTGGAGATACTGGCACTGTCCCAGAGAGTGGAGGTACTGGTACTGTCCAAGAGAATGGAGGGACTGGCACTGTCCCAGAGAGTGGAGGTACTGGTACTGTCCAAGAGAATGGAGGTACTGGCACTATCCCAGGGAGTGGAAGTAATGGCACTGTCCCAGAGAATGGAGTTACTGGCACTGTCCCAGTAAATGGAGGGCTGGCACTGTCCCACAGAGTGGAGCTACTGGCACTGGCAATGTCCCAGAGAGTGGAGGTACTGGTACTGTCCCAGAGAGTGGAGGTACTGGTACTGTCCCAGAGGGTGGAAGTACTGGCACTGGCATTGGCCCAGAGAGTGGAAGTACTGGCACTGTCCCAGAGAGTGGAGGTACTGGTACTGTCCCAGAGAGTGGAGGTACTGGCACTGTCCAAGAGAATGGAGGGACTGGCACTGTCCCTGAGAATGGAGGTACTGGCACTGTCCCAGAGAGTGGAGGTACTGGCACTGTCCCAGAGAGTGGAGGTACTGGCACTGTCCCAGAGAGTGGAGGTACTGGCACTGTCCCAGAGAGTGGAGGTACTGGTACTGTCCCTGAGAATGGAGGTACTGGCACTATCCCAGAGAGTGGAAGTAATGGCACTGGCATTGGCCCAGAGAGTGGAGGTACTGGCACTGTCCCAGAGAGTGGAGGCGCTGGCACTGTCCCAGAGAGTGGAGGCGCTGGCACTGTCCCAGAGAGTGGAGGCGCTGGCACTGTCCCAGAGAGTGGAGGCGCTGGCACTGTCCAAGAGAATGGAGGTACTGGCACTGTCCCAGAGAATGGAGGTACTGGCACTGTCCCAGAGAGTGGAGGTACTGGCACTGGCACTGTCCTAGAAAGTGGAGGTACTGGCACTGTCCCAGAGAGTGGAGGTACAGGCACTGTCCCAGAGAGTGGAGGTACAGGCACTGTCCCAGAGAGTGGAGGTACTGGCACTGTCCCAGAGAGTGGAGGTACAGGCACTGTCCCAGAGAGTAGAGGCACTGGCACTGTCCTAGAGAGTGGAAGTAATGGCACTGGCACTGTCTCAGAGAGTGGAGGTACTGGCACTGTCCCAGAGAGTGGAAGAAATGGCACTGTCCCAGAGAGTGGAAGAAATGGCACTGTCCCATAGAGTGGAGGTACTGGCACTGTCCCAGAGAGTAGAGGCACTGGCACTGTCCCAGAGAGTGGAGGTACAGGCACTGTCCCAGAGAGTAGAGGCACTGGCACTGTCCTAGAGAGTGGAAGTAATGGCACTGGCACTGTCTCAGAGAGTGGAGGTACTGGCACTGTCCCAGAGAGTGGAAGTACTGGCACTGTCCCAGAGAGTAGAGGCACTGGCACTGTCCCAGAGAGTGGAGGTACTGGCACTGTCCCAGAGAATGGAGGTGCTGGCACTGTCCCAGAGAGTGGAGGCGCTGGCACTGTCCCAGAGAGTGGAGGCGCTGGCACTGTCCCAGTGAGTGGAGGCGCTGGCACTGTCCAAGAGAATGGAGGTACTGGCACTGTCCCAGAGAGTAGAGGCACTGGCACTATCCCAGAGAGTAGAGGCACTGGCACTATCCCAGAGAGTAGAGGCACTGGCACTGTCCTAGAGAGTGGAAGTAATGGCACTGGCACTGTCTCAGAGAGTGGAGGTACTGGCACTGTCCCAGAGAGTGGAGGTACTGGCACTGTCCCAGAGAGTAGAGGCACTGGCACTATCCCAGAGAGTAGAGGCACTGGCACTGTCCTAGAGAGTGGAAGTAATGGCACTGGCACTGTCCCAGAGAGTGGAGGTACTGGCACTGTCCCAGAGAGTGGAGGCACTGGCACTGTCCCAGAGAGTGGAGGTACTGGCACTGTCCCAGAGAGTGGAGGTACTGGCACTGTCCCAGAGAGTAGAGGCACTGGTACTGTCCCAGGGAGTGGAAGAAATGGCACTGTCCCAGAGAGTGGAGGTACAGGCACTGTCCCAGAGAGTAGAGGCACTGGCACTGTCCCAGAGAGTGGAGGTACAGGCACTGTCCCAGAGAGTAGAGGCACTGGCACTGTCCCAGAGAGTGGAGGTACAGGCACTGTCCCAGAGAGTAGAGGCACTGGCACTGTCCCAGAGAGTGGAGGTACTGGCACTGTCCCAGAGAGTGGAGGTACTGGCACTGTCCCAGAGAGTAGAGGCACTGGCACTGTCCCAGAGAGTGGAGGTACTGGCACTGTCCCAGAGAGTAGAGGCACTGGCACTGTCCCAGAGAGTAGAGGCACTGGCACTGTCCCAGAGAGTGGAGGCACTGGCACTGTCCCAGAGAGTGGAGGTACTGGCACTGTCCCAGAGAGTAGAGGCACTGGCACTGTCCTAGAGAGTGGAAGTAATGGCACTGGCCCAGAGAGTAGAGGCACTGGCACTGTCCCAGAGAGTGGAGGTACTGGCACTGTCCCAGAGAGTAGAGGCACTGGCACTATCCCAGAGAGTAGAGGCACTGGCACTGTCCTAGAGAGTGGAAGTAATGGCACTGGCACTGTCCCAGAGAGTGGAGGTACTGGCACTGTCCCAGAGAGTAGAGGCACTGGCACTGTCCCAGAGAGTAGAGGCACTGGCACTGTCCCAGAGAGTAGAGGCACTGGCACTGTCCCAGAGAGTGGAGGTACTGGCACTGTCCCAGAGAGTAGAGGCACTGGCACTATCCCAGAGAGTAGAGGCACTGGCACTGTCCTAGAGAGTGGAAGTAATGGCACTGGCACTGTCCCAGAGAGTGGAGGTACTGGCACTGTCCCAGAGAGTAGAGGCACTGGCACTGTCCTAGAGAGTGGAAGTAATGGCACTGGCACTGTCCCAGAGAGTGGAGGTACTGGCTGAGAGGAAGAGCAGGGGATAGATGAGAAGATCCCTTCTTTGCTACGACCCGTGGTGCAGCTACACTGGCACTATCCCAGAGAGTAGAGGCACTGGCACTGTCCCAGAGAGTGGAGGTACTGGCACTGTCCCAGAAAGTGGAAGAAATGGCACTGTCCCAGAGAGTGGAGGTACAGGCACTGTCCCAGAGAGTGGAGGTACTGGCACTGTCCCAGAGAGTGGAGGTACTGGCACTGTCCCAGAGAGTAGAGGCACTGGCACTGTCCCAGAGAGTGGAGGTACAGGCACTGTCCCAGAGAGTAGAGGCACTGGCACTGTCCCAGAGAGTGGAGGTAGTGGCACTGTCCCAGAGAGTGGAGGTACTGGCACTGTCCCAGAGAGTGGAGGTACAGGCACTGTCCCAGAGAGTAGAGGCACTGGCACTGTCCCAGAGAGTGGAGGTACAGGCTCTGTCCCAGAGAGTAGAGGCACTGGCACTGTCCCAGAGAGTAGAGGCACTGGCACTGTCCCAGAGAGTGGAGGTACTGGCACTGTCCCAGAGAGTAGAGGCACTGGCACTGTCCCAGAGAGTAGAGGCACTGGCACTGTCCCAGAGAGTAGAGGCACTGGCACTGTCCCAGAGAGTGGAGGTACTGGCACTGTCCCAGAGAGTGGAGATACTGGCACTGTCCCAGAGAGTGGAGGTACTGGCACTGTCCCAGAGAGTGGAGGTACTGGCACTGTCCCAGAGAGTGGAGGTACAGGCACTGTCCCAGAGAGTAGAGGCACTGGCACTGTCCCAGAGAGTGGAGGTACAGGCACTGTCCCAGAGAGTAGAGGCACTGGCACTGTCCCAGAGAGTGGAGGTACTGGCACTGTCCCAGAGAGTAGAGGCACTGGCACTGTCCCAGAGAGTAGAGGCACTGGCACTGTCCCAGAGAGAGGAGGTACTGGCACTGTCCCAGAGAGTAGAGGCACTGGCACTGTCCTAGAGAGTGGAAGTAATGGCACTGGCACTGTCTCAGAGAGTGGAGGTACTGGCACTGTCCCAGAGAGTGGAAGTACTGGCACTGTCCCAGAGAGTAGAGGCACTGGCACTGTCCTAGAGTGGAGGTATTGGCACTGTCCCAGAGAGTAGAGGCACTGGCACTGTCCTAGAGTGGAGGTATTGGCACTGTCCCAGAGAGTAGATGCACTGGCACTATCCCAGAGAGTAGAGGCACTGGCACTGTCCTAGAGAGTGGAAGTAATGGCACTGGCACTGTCCCAGAGAGTAGAGGCACTGACCCAGAGAGTGGAGGTACTGGAACTGTCCCACAGAGTAGAGGCACTGGCACTATCCCAGAGAGTAGAGGCACTGGCACTGTCCTAGAGAGTGGAAGTAATGGCACTGGCACTGTCCCAGAGAGTGGAGGTACTGGCACTGTCCCAGAGAGTAGAGGCACTGGCACTGTCCTAGAGAGTGGAAGTAATGGCACTGGCACTGTCCCAGAGAGTGGAGGTACTGGCACTGTCCCAGAGAGTAGAGACACTGGCACTGTCCTAGAGAGTGGAAGTAATGGCACTGGCACTGTCCCAGAGAGTGGAGGTACTGGCTGAGAGGAAGAGCAGGGGATAGATGAGAAGATCCCTTCTTTGCTACAACCCGTGGTGCAGCTACAGGATGCTATAATGAATCAGTATAATGCAGCAGCTGAGGAAAAGGCAGTTATACTGCTCAGGGAGACAGACAATTTTCAGAGGGTATCAGAAATGTGTCGGAAAAGTGCTGGGCGCTCCTGGGCGGTGGCTGGTAACGTACACAAAACTGGTCCATTCTGTGGGTGCATTATGGGAGTGTCGCGGGTGTGTCAGTGCAAGTAGCTGCGTTCACAGCGGCATTTGCATAAAGTCGCAGAGTATGTAGCACCATTTGCATAAACTCGCAGAGTATGTAGCGGCATTTGCATAAAGTCACAGAGTATGTAGTGGCATTTGCATAAAGTCGCCAAGTATGTAGCGCCATTTGCATAAAGTTGCAGCGTATGTAGCGGCATTTGCATAAAGTCACAGAGTATGTAGTGGCATTTGCATAAAGTCACCAAGTATGTAGCGCCATTTGCATAAAGTTGCAGCGTGTGTAGCAGCATTTGCATAAAGTCACAGAGTATGTAGCGGCATTTGCATAAAGTCACAGAGTATGTAGCACCATTTGCATAAAGTCACAGAGTATGTAGCGGCATTTGCATAAAGTCACAGAGTATGTAGCACCATTTGTATAAAGTCACAGAGTATGTAGCACCATTTGCATAAAGTCACAGAGTATGTAACGGCATTTGCATAAAGTCACAGAGTATGTAGTGGCATTTGCATAAAGTCGCCAAGTATGTAGCGCCATTTGCATAAAGTTGCAGCGTGTGTAGCAGCATTTGCATAAAGTCACAGAGTATGTAGCGGCATTTGCATAAAGTCACAGAGTATGTAGCACCATTTGCATAAAGTCACAGAGTATGTAGCACCATTTGCATAAAGTCACAGAGTATGTAGCGGCATTTGCATAAAGTCACAGAGTATGTAGCACCATTTGTATAAAGTCACAGAGTATGTAGCACCATTTGCATAAAGTCACAGAGTATGTAACGGCATTTGCATAAAGTCACAGAGTATGTAGTGGCATTTGCATAAAGTCGCCAAGTATGTAGCGCCATTTGCATAAAGTTGCAGCGTATGTAGCGGCATTTGCATAAAGTCACAGAGTATGTAACAGCATTTGCATAAAGTCGCCAAGTATGTAGCGCCATTTGCATAAAGTTGCAGCGTATGTAGCAGCATTTGCATAAAGTCACAGAGTATGTAGCGGCATCTGCATAAAGTCACAGAGTATGTAGTGGCATTTGCATAAAGTCGCCAAGTATGTAGCGCCATTTGCATAAAGTTGCAGCGTATGTAGCGGCATTTGCATAAAGTCACAGAGTATGTAGCGGCATTTGCATAAAGTCACAGAGTATGTAGCGGCATTTGCATAAAGTCACAGTGTATGTAACGGCATTTGCATAAAGTCACAGAGTATGTAACACCATTTGCATAAAGTCACAGAGTATGTAACGGCATTTGCATAAAGTCACAGAGTATGTAACAGCATTTGCATAAAGTCACAGAGTATGTAACGGTATTTGCATAAAGTCAGAGTATGTAGCGGCATTTGCATAAAGTCGCCAAGTATGTAGCGCCATTTGCATAAAGTCGCAGTGTATGTAGCGGCATTTGCTGCTGCCTGCGCCTCTGCATCCACTTCTGAATCGACCCTCTGATTCCAGCGATGCGGTTTTTATTTTTCCCCATGGAAAACAAATTAGAAAGTTTTTGGTTTACACACAAACACCTTTTACAGTATCATGTCTACATATGGGCAGCTTTCAAAGGAGGATAATAAATGTCTCTGACAGGTGGACACAGAGGGTTGTAACACACTTGTTATTGGGATCAGTGTACAGAGAACTGTATGTATACACTGTGCTCGCCTGGAAGGCACACCCTCAGGCAGCCGGCAGAGCAGACACAGCCTCACAACGAGTCACTCAAATGACGCTGTGCTGCTGATCTCCACGGGTCAGAGGAGCATGTGATGGGCTCCTCCAATCAGAGCTCAGCAGATGCTCCTCTGACCCTCTGCAATGTGCCTCAGTCCTCTGTGTGTAGCTGCTGGGGCCAAATTCAACCAGCCAACCACCTGCACCAGGGCAGTCAAAACAGTCTAGATGACTGCCCAGCAAGCACAGTAGCCTGCACCCTGCTTTAGTGAATGATGCTTTGTGCAGGGGCCACTAGCGTATGTGCAGATCTGGTCCTGCAATGTCAGTGACATGAGAGAAGGAGGCACCACTATGGCTGAGGGTACAATATATGGGTCATACACACCAGGTACATTGCACAGGGACTAGAAATTATGACTAAAGACCTCCCAGACCCTGTATAGGCGTAGCCACGGCACTTCTTAAAAAATTAGAAAAATAGTATGTGCCGTGCACTGTACAAGGGGGCACCAGTGGCTGCACAGGGGGCATTTGTACTCCTCAGTAGCTATTGCACCCACAGGATGGCGGGGAGGTGAGGACGGGGTCGGGTGCATTTAGGAGGAAGTCTCTCCCCATAGGTGACGGCTGCTGTGGGCGGGGTTGTGTGTACAACCATGTTGACGTTTTAGTATCGTCATGTTAAAGGTCAACATTTTGAATGTGTTGACCATTTAACCATGTCAACATAAATACATGTCTACATGTTGACGGTCAATATAATGACCATGTCGACCCTTTGACTGTTGACATTCAGAATGTGTCCACACACAAAAATGAAAACTGCCCCTTAATGGTGCACAATGTGAGTAGATCGTATTTATAAGTTGGAATAAACCTATTATTATGTACATATTGAAGCAGCTACATAAGGACTGGGCAGCTCCTAATTCCGCTGTCAGAGTAAAAAGGTAAATAATAAAAGAATAAAGCAGACTAAAAACATATAGTAGTACTTATATTAATTCTCAATGTCAGGTAAAAATGCTACCGTAATAACCATGTTAACCTTATTAATAAAATATATAAATCATTTTTTAATACAGAGTAAAATTGGTACAAGAAGGGAATTCCCTAGTCAATGTAATATAAAAATGCCAACACTTACACGGGTTCTAGATATACACCTGGGTTGTCCTATTTGATTTTGGGATCCTGTGAAAAGAGGTTTCCTGGCCCAACATCAATGCTTATTTAATTTCCATGTTGCAAGATGCAGCTCTGCTGCCCTCTACTGTCTCAGTCATGAAATGCCGAGCGCATAGTAAGAATTCAGATCTCATTTCCAGGGGTAAAATAATGCCCTTGTAGATGGAGCAGTTACAGTCACTGACCGGCAGCCTCTTCCCCTGGGGACACCCAAATAGCTGCAGTTCTCTTTTACAGCTAGAGACATTTTTTTATAGATGCAAAATGACGTTCCATCCACAGAACAATGGAGGTGGATGAATAGTCAGTGGAAACTACATATGATATGTGGCTACATACAACATGCTACCTTATTTAGGATACATGATCCATTCTATCCAGGGAGGATGCATAGAGATTTTATACGACAATGGTTCGCAAAAGGTTTTGGTAAAATTGCCTCATTGGCGCATTCCAGGGTCCATAACTAGTGACCGAGGACCTGGGGAGCTGTTGGATATAAAAAGAAGCTTACATTGCTCATACCATCCCGGACTTCTGGATTTATGGAATGCATAAATTAAAATATTGAGGCAAAATGGCCCAACATTGTGAGGAAACAAAATGGCCCTGGCCAGAGGCACTTCTACTGGTTTTGGAGACCATAAGAGCCTCAACTAACCAAAAATATAGACTTAGGGCTGATTCAGAGGCGGACACAATTCTTGTGCGGCTGTGATTTCTTTCAAATTTTCAATAGTGAAAATATACAAATGCCAGTTTCAGCATTCACCTTCTGTAATAGTGCGAGACGGACTAAGTGGAGACGCCCACTTCCATTATCTGAAGACAGTGCAGAGCGGCTTGTGGTTAAGAACACTCCACCATTGACAGCTCGCACAACCTATGGGCCTTTTTTAATGACACTGATCCCTGTGTCATTAAAATGCAACTCCAAAAATGCAACTCTATTGTACAGTTAAGTTTGCGCGTGCAAAATACGGGTCTCTCTGACTTTTTTCGTCTGCGCAATAGCAGAACATTGGCACTGCATATATTACCCCCAGTTACTTAACTGGGTGAAATGGATTGACTGCGGGCGGTGGCTGCAGGTTGGAGGTTGGTAGTTCCTTCCCGGATGCATGATCAGCCTATTAGGGTTATTAATTACATTCTACCTGCATTTCATCATTGTTATCCATCTATCTATCTATCTATCCATCCATCTATCTATCTACAGATGTGTTCTTGCTCATCTAGGGGCAGATGTATTAGGCTCTGGTAAGTGATAAAGTGGAGAGTGATAAATGACCAACCAATCCGCTCCCCACTGTCATTTTTCAAACACAGCCTGTAACATGACAGTTAGGAACTGATTGGTTGGTCGTTTATCTCACTCCACTTTATCACTTCCCAGAGCTTAGTACATCTGGCCCCTAGTCTCAATACGCCACGCAGGGTGACATGCCTTGTGTGAGTGAGCCGCCAGGTCCCATGCAATTCTGCTAGCGTTAGGCATTTTTTATTGTTTTTGCAGTAAATATGTCTGTCGCAATGCGATGCCACTAGGATGCACCAGGAGACTGTGCTGATTAATGTGATATGTGACACTTGTATATCTGTGTGCTACTGAGGGCCTGCGTCACTATGGATTGCAATATAGCGTACGCACGCAATTCAACTGCGATAGTATGCTAATCAATAGCGATCGCAATGCCGCCGCACCACTACATAAGGATGCCCACTTCACCTACACGCATATCCGTAATGGTTAGCAAGACTGCGAAAACATCGGTACAATCGAGTAACATCGGACCCATACGTAGAGTTAAGGCAGACCTCACTCAGGAATTGCTTACTTCAGCGCACGCTATGGAGGCCTCAGGCTGCGTTCTGCCAACCACCCCCCCATCACCACCCACAAAAGGCACTTCCTGTCAGTCACTCTGCCGTGGGTCTGGTAGCCGCCGTGGCCGGTACGTCCGATTGCGTGCGTATTAGCATCTGCGTTCCTTGCTGAATCAGGCACCGAGTCTGTAAATGGAATCATAGCACTCCGCATACTGATACAGAGACTCAGGACCTCATTCAGAGTCGGTCGTTGCGGCTGCACGGTCGTACACAGCCGGTGTTCGCTAAACTGCGAATGCATAAAGTTTGCAATGCGCGTGCGCAAACTGTTACGGTCAGAAATTTCTCTCTCCTTGAACACAGCCATGTCGGTAGTTTGACAGAATGAACCGTTTGTGAGTGGAAACAGGGGAAGGTGCTTGTGAACGGGGGAGTGGAGATGCGAACGCAGGCGTGTCTAATTATGCGAACGGCGTTTAATGGGAGTGCATAATTAACAAAGTAGCGTCATGGCACACGTTACATGGGAGGTTTGTACACTGACATGATCGTAGAGCTTAAGAGAGGGTATGGTCAACCTTAAGCTCTACGACCAGCTCCGATGGTTCCCGATGGTCGCGATTAATCCTTATATCCCAGGTGATGACGTGTGTTGTGATTGAGAAGGGGGCATGATTTAGTCTTACGTCCGCTTCTTACCCTCGGTCGTTCAGCTAACGATCTCATCTTAGGACCGCAACTTGTGATCGCTTCATTTGCATATCCGGCCCCTTTCCCCTACGACCGTGCGGCCGCAACGACCGAATCTGAATGAGGTCCTCAGTCCTACCAATATATACAAGTGTCACATATCAAATTGATCAGCACGGTCTCCTGGTGTATCCTAGTCACATCACATTACGACTAAGGGCCTTGTTCAATTAGAGACGAAAAGCCATAATTGGCGAAAAAGTTTTGCATATTGCCGCTTTTCGCACGGTCGGAACTTATCTCCAAATTGAATTCCAGACAGATTTCGCCTAAGCGGAAACTCATTGCAATGTAATAGGCGAAAAAGATTTGCCTATGAATAGCAGGTGAAAAGACGTGCAAAATCTTTATTTTGGGGTGCAAACGTGGGGAAACGACCCAGAACCCTTGGGACAGCCCCCAAAGGACAAATCTGGCAAAAAAAAAAAAAAAAAACATAACACCCCAAAAAAGTACTTTAATTTTAGGGGCGATAAAGTAAAAAACTAGCGAAATAGACTTCGTGCGGGTCTGCGGGTGCGTTTTTGTCATTTTTTAAAAGTTCACTTTAGAAACATTAAAATATGCTTCCAGCCATTTTCAAGTACCCCAAATTTGACTGAACTACTTATTTTCACCAAAAAATACAGCTTTATGCCATTCTTCACCACTTGTGCAAAGACGCTAATATGAAGCAATTTAAACTACTTAAGTACCCCAAACACTTTTATTAGGGGTTTTAATACACATCTACATTGATTCCCTATGTTAGTGCATCTTTTTTTGGGGTACAGACTGATTTCCCCACTTCTGACAGTACTTTCCGCCTGTTCCACATTCGCCTCTTTCTGTTTTCGCGTGGTCTGGAATTGGATAGGGCGAAAAGCGGGGACGCGCACGAAAAGTTTTTGCCTCTGAAATAAGCGAAGGAGGCGGAAAGTCAGACAGGCGAAACCTTTCTGACTTTTCGCCTCTGATTGAATACGGGCCTAAGAGTCATTTTAATAAAAAAAAATACACGAAAAATACATCCGGTGCTAGTAGAGTCGCGCAGGACCTGACGCACCAAGAGGGTCTATTTGGTGTGACTACCCAGTCAGAAGGTACATTAATAGATATAGTTGATAGCTGACAGTTCTATAGCAAGTCACATGATCAGCCTATTAAGGTTATTAATTACATCATACCTGCATTTCATCATTGCTATCTATCTCATTATTTTCATATATAACATTTAGATTAAAATAAACATACACCTTACATTGTGAGATGTCATATCAGCTGATACAGTTGATGACTGACCATTCTCTACAAAATGGTGACCTTCTTCCAAAGCCAAGTGACATCACAAAGGCTGTATATGATGTAAGCAAGTCACATGGTCAGCATGCTGAGGTGAAAAATCACATTCTCCATACATTTTGCCATTACTATATATCTATAATCTATCATCGTATCATGTAAGTGAAAATAAGCTTACACTACACGGTCAGTAGCATAGTAACAGATTGATAACGGACAGTTCTATAGCAAGTCACATGATCAGCCTTCATGTTACCTTCCACCAATGCTATCTATCATTTTCATATATTACACATAAGGTGCATACACACTAGACGATATGCTCCCTGAGCGATATCGTCTAGTGTGTCCCCGGCAGGCTGTGCTCAATGTCGTTCATGACATTGAGCACAGCCGCTGAACGATATCATTAGCGATATCGTTCAGCGCCGGGCTCTCTCACCCATTCCCTGACATGCAGCAACCTGACGAGGTCGTCAGGTTGGCCTGCATGTCAGCGCGATGAACGATGATGACGAACGACCCGCGGGAACGCGCGTCGTCGTCATCGTTCATCTTTTTTGTGTTAAAAATGGACGATAAAGTGGACGACTGAACGATAACGATATCGTTATCGTACAGTCGTCCACTTTAATCGCCCAGTGTGTACGCACCATTAGGATAAAATAAGCCTAACTTACACTGTGACAGGTCATATAAGCAGATACAGCTGATGGCTCACAGGGCCTCATTCAGAGGCGGTCGGTAGATGCAAGCGGTCGCTCTGAATCAGGGCGGCCGCTTGCATCCTGAACAGCCGCCTCCTTGTCGATCGTTAAGTTGTGGGTTGACACCCACAGCTCTAACGACCGACATGGGTGATGGTCGCGATGGTCAAGACCATCGCGACCATCTGGGCTTACGACCAGACCCTAGGGTAGGGTCTGGGCACTCGTAAGCCCCAGGGAGCTACCTGCTCTGTTTGAGCAGGAAGTTCCCCACTGACATCAGCAATGATGTTAGTGGGGCCGCCCCCAAACGGCAAGCGTTCCGACTGGAACTCCTCCTTTTGGCCGGGCATGCCCCTGGCCCGCCCAGCAAACGGGGCGAGCTGTCACTCAACATCGACAGCTCGCCTCGTCTGCCTCGAGCCGGCGCATGCGCTGTGGGGCAACATCGAGTCGGTTGTGAGCACTCAGCGCTCACGACCGACTCTGAATGAGCTCCACAGTTCTCTACAAAAAATGGTCAGATGGAGCCACAGCTCCAGGCCTCCACAGCCTAGCCGGTCACACGGTCAGCCATAAATTATTAAAATAGTTTTTCTAGTTTTCGCACACAATTATGCATTAAAAAAAAAAATTGGAAAAAAAATTTGCATGTAGGGAGACAGTGGGGCTGATAGTGTATGGGGTGTACAAACCCACGTGGCTCTGACCACATCCACGTGGCACTGGCCACACCCACATAGCACTGTCCACAGCTCCTCCCATTCTCAGTACAGATCCTTGAACATTTTCAGCCGCAGGTCCCATGTGACCCCTAAGCCGACCCTCCTTGTGGTGTAAGTGTAACCTTCAGCATGGAGGGGGTGTTAGGAGAGAGAGCTCTGCGTGGTCTCTCTCTCCGGACACTAGGACCCCCGTACTGCCAAAGTCGTGACCCCTGACCATGTGTGCCACTGCGTATGCGCGGTGTGTGCGTGTCTTCAGCTCCTCCATTTTAGTAGGACGTTCCTCCGAGAGTCCCAGCGACACCGCAATAGAGATGGTGTTTCCCAGGTCAGTGACCCCCAAATACTTCTACTACACCGCAACTGCTGTATATGTACAGTCTGTGTGTATATTCCCCTGCCAGCGATGTATGTACAGACACAGGTGTGGGCTCCTACCTGTCGCACACCCCCTGTGCTCCCCTATATGTTCCTGGCTGGATCTGGAACAGGCTGGCTGGTTCCTGTTCCTGTTACACATACCTGCTGCATTAACCCGGTGTCATCCTGTAAAACTGTTCTGCCTGGTGAATAAACCAAAGACCTGCTTAAGTAATCTACCGTGTGGACTAACCTCCAGCACACACCGCTGCCTCCTGTACCATCTATAAGGTCTGCCAATAAAACTGACTCGTCTTCTAGCACTAAACACTATGGCCGGTATGAGCACATTGCTATAAGGCACCATTTTATTATGGGCTGTCATGTGACCAGAGACAGCCTTGTCTGACGGGGGTGTTGGAGGAGAACTCTCCCCCTTTATCCTCAGGTCCCGTTCCTATACTAATGGAGGCGCACTATACATAGGTTCTGACAATAAACACTTTTAAAGTTGCTTCCACAATGGATACATAAATACATAATCATAGACATAAGCCATAGGTTCAGTTTTGCAGATCTCTTGAAGATAATGCAGGAAGGATAGGAACTGAGGCACCTACAGCAGCACTTTTGAAGAACAGGCCAGATATTTACTGTGCAGATTTATTATTTAAAAAAAAATAAAAAATACAGAGAGGATGCAGATTATCTCAACACTTAACAACCTTAGTGTTCTGGATATGAAACAGCATAATACAAGAGGTGTTGGGATTATTTAGTGTACTTATCTAAATTTTATGTCATAGAAGACATTTTATTATTAGAATTTTCTACAATGTTTGTAGAAAATGATAATGACAACGATGATACTGACAGACTAGCCCTGGCTACCTGTACAAAATCTTAGAAAAATCAGACCACACAGTTGGAGTAGCATTCCCTCGCTTACAGAAACTTGCTAATATTGTAATATTGTTGATTGATTATATATATATATATATATATATATACACACACACATCATATATACACACAGTATATATTTTATATATTGTTTCATATATTGATATTGTGTACTTCAAAGAACCAGTAGACTTGTCACAATATTTGGTTTATTGTAGAAACTTGTTACAATCGGTTACGTTCTTCCACTGTCAACTGCACAATACAAAGGACTTTTTCACAAGTAAAGTTAATCTAAACTGATCATCGAAACCGTCTAAACGGTGGAAACCGTAGACAGTTAAATCAGCCATTAAGCCCAATGGTCAGATCCATTTCAAAGAGGAACTAAAGCAATGGCTGAAGGAGCAGACTCTTTCTATAATGTAGTGTTCCCACTAGCCTGTTTAGCAGGGCTCCCTGCATTGGACATATTGCAAATATAATTTGCTGACCCTACGTGAAGAATTAGCGAAGCTGTACTCACTGCACGGAGCCTCAAGAGACAAAACAATTACACTGTGCTGCAATATAAGAGTAAATACTGGAAGTATTGCTGGTAGTATATTCGACTGGTGCTATATTTGCTTTGGTGAGGAAAAAAAAAACAACTGCTGTAATTTTCTTACGGAATGTAATATGGGTGGGTCGCGGGTTGTTAATTTATATGTTCAGTGATGTGTTGGTGAGGGCCATTTATATATTGATGGTGCGATGGCGGCAACTATTAAATAGTATGGTCAAAATGGGGCCCATTCATTTAAGGTGGGGTGATGGGACAATTCATTTAATGCTGAGGGCGCTTGCGGCATCTGTTCTGCTCACACAGGACATTGGCCCGGCTCCAGGTACTGTTGGGAGGTATGTCCCGCTCCGGAAGAGGCAACTTTAGAAACACGCCCAAAAATTTGCCCTCTTCGGTTATCAATACCATGCTTGAAATAAAAAAATCCCAAATTGATCAGCTAATCTATAGTTCCACAAGACCAGATACCGGTCATTTCCCTAGCTCAGAACAGGAAAATGGCTAATTTCCTGTGTGGCGTTTCTGATGTTTTAGAAGAACCGATTTCTGTGTAAAGCATTTCCCACACTCATCGCATGAAAACGGCTTCTCACCCGTGTGACGTCTCTGATGCGCGATGAGAGCAGACTTCTGCGTAAAACACTTCCTACACTCGGAACAGGGAAAGGGCTTCTCGCCGGTGTGGTGTTGCTGATGTACAATGAGACCGGATTGATTGGTGAAACATTTGCCACACTGGGGACATACAAATGGCTTCTCGCCCGTGTGAAGTCGCTCATGTATAATCAGGACAGATTTCAGCCTAAAACATTTCCCACACTCTGAGCAAGAAAATGGCTTCTCGCCCGTGTGTCTCCTCTGATGTGTAACAAGGCTTGACTTCTGGTTAAAACAATTCCCACACTCAGAACAAGAAAATGGCTTCTCCCTCATGTGAAGAGTCTTGTGCTTAACCAGGTCTGCATTCCGCATAAAACATTTGCCACACTCCGAACAGGAAAATGGCTTCCCGCCTATGTGAATTCTTTCGTGCATAACTAGAACCGATTTGTATCTAAAATATTTCCCACACTCGGAACATGGAAACGGTTTCTCGCTTGTGTGACAAATTTTGTGTTTACTAAGAGCATATTGCTGTGTAAAACATTTCCCGCACTCTGAGCAGGAAAACGGCCTCTCACCTGTGTGAATTCTCTGATGTTTAACCAGACTTGATTTCAGTGAGAAACATTTCCCACACTCAGAGCATGGAAATGGTTTCTCACCGGTGTGAAGTCTCAGATGTGTAGCCAGATGTGATTTGTAGCCAAAACATTTCCCACACTCAGAACATGGAAACTGCTTCTCACCTGCCTTAGCTGGCTGATGGGTACTAAGCGTACTGTTGTGTGTAGAACCTGTGGCATCTGTAGGACAGGGTAATATTTCATCTACTGTACAAGCAGTAACAGATGGAGCAGCATCAGGAGAATATTCCTCATGATTAGAGGGAGCAGGGGATATATCTGCACTGTTCAGTACTGGATGTACAATTGGAGTAACAGGGTTTTCTCCGGGAGAATCTGGGATGAGGATGTTCTCTTCTATTTTGCAACCTGGAGTTAAAATGAGACGATCTTCGGAGACATTACCGTGGTTACATCCACCTGCTGGGAATAAAATAAATATATGGATATACGAATGTTTTCATAAGTTTAATTTTCTGATAAAAAGTAGGAGAAAGTTCCCAAAGTACCATCAACTGGGTAAATTAAAAATTCACTGTCTATATAAATGTATGTAAAATATCGATATATGGACCTTTTTCAAAGCCGCTAGACTTATACAAAATCAGCTTTTTTTTTTTTATTATTATAATTTTATTGCCATTTTAAATCCAGTAGACGAGGCGACTTTGAAAAGCGCCACTTAGTAAAAGTTACTGCAGGGTCTCAATTCATTGATCAGTGATGTCATCCCCATTTGCTGATGTATGAGGATCGCCGCAGAGTGTCGGGAGCAGACTGGTGAGATCACATTGCTGGTTCCTGGGAATAAAATCATGTGAGAAGTAGAAAAGGAGACTAATAGGTGCCAATGCCTGTGATCAGTGGCAGATTTTACATAGGGTATCAGTTTGTAATACCAACGGCGGTTCAAATCCTGACAGCAGAAGCCCGGCAGGGGTAAAGATCCCAACAGCTGATTCTGCCAAGTACCCCTAACTCTACCCCCTCTCTTAACCCTCCCTTAGGTGTGCCTGACCCTAACCTCCCCCCCCTAGTGCCTAACCCTAGGTTCCTGACTGCATCCCTTACATAGAGGCTGCAGTTCTCCCAATAAAATCTGCCACCTAGCAGTGACTCCCCCACTGGAAGCGCTCACTGCTAATCACATGCTGGGCGGGCAGTCTCAGTTTTCCCCCCTTGGGAGACCCCAGGCGTTATAGTGGGCTGGAACGGGGCGGAACTGCATTCCGTCACTTCTATTTGGAGACGTAACCAGTTCCGCCTCCTCCGACCCACCTTAGCCCGGCGCCTCAGGGAGGCTTAATTTGCCGGGCGCCTGCTGAGATTTTGTTACCGGCGGGCACCTGGCTCCCCCCCTACAGCACTGGCCGGAGGGTGGAGCTCACTCTTGAGCTCCGGCTTCAGGCTCCGCTCCCCCCACGGGCACTATGGGAGAGACGTCATGACGTCTCTCCCATAGTACAGAGCACTTGGAGCAGCCAGGCAGACCGGAGGCACGCAGGAGCGGGGCTTAAGGTAAGTATTGGGGGGGGGGGGGGGGGAGTTTGTGTGTAAGCGGCACTATATGGGGCACAACTTCTGGGGGCACTACTTACTGGGGGCATTACTACAAGTGGCACTGCATAAGAGTCACCACTCCTTGGGACACTACCACTAATGTGGTCTCTGCATAAAGGGCACCACTACGGAGGGGCACTGAAAAAGGGATACTACCACTATTAGGGGCACTACATAAGGGACACTACCATTATTAGGGGCACTACATAAGGGGATACTACCAGTGTGGGAACTGCATAAGGGGCACTACCACTACTGGGGGTACTGGATCAGGGGCACCACTACAATGGGCATTGCATTTGCATAAGGGGCACTACTGCTGTGGGCATTGTATAAGGGTCACTACTACAATGGGCATTGCATTTGCATAAGGGGCACTACTGCTGTGGGCATTGTATAAGGGAAACCACTACAATGGGCATTGCATTTGCATAAGGGGCACTACTACTGTGGGCATTGTGTATAAGGGACACAAATGTGGGCATTGTGTATAAGGGGCACTGCTGTGTGTCATATATGAATAAGGGACACTACTATGTGGTGTAATGTAAATCAAGATTCTGCTACTGTGTGGTGTAATTGGAATTGGGAATACCATTGTCTGACCACGCCCCTTACTTTTGAGACCACTGCCCACCTATGGGAAGCTATCATTCCCCTCCATAAAACTACAGCCATACATGGCTTCCAGAGGCTGCAGCTGATCACGATACTATGCAGGCTCACAATTACATGGTGCCCGGCCAGCACAGTCAGTGGCCTCTGCAGCTCCTGACCCAATGGGCAGATACATTTCCTCGTTAGTTTGTAGTGATGGAGGAGGGGGAAGAATAAGAGATTGTTGTAGTGACTGAACTAGGAGAATATCACTTTGTCCTGTAATAGGTGATTATCACTCACCTGTGCTGATACCTGCAGGGATTTCCTCCTCCTTACACCGCTGGCCACCCCTCACGTACGTCTCTTCTTCTAGAACTTCTGCCTTAATATTAGTCACATCTTCATCCTAAATAAATAACCCATACAACAGTGAAATAACACTTTAATGTCTGATTTTAGATTTAACAGTAAATACGACTTGTAGGCATCTGCGACTTTACACTGAGTTTGCCCGATGTTATAACGGGGCAATCATTTAAAAGGCAAAAACAGGTTGGTTTTGTCTTATAAATGATGGCTCTTTTAAAACATCAGCCAGACTTCCCAGAAAGTCGCTGATACCTATAAGCCACAGGCTATTACATTTACCCCGATATCTTACTTCATTCAGATATTCGGTTTCAGCGGATTTGTTTTTAGATCACCTAAATCTATCTACCTGATCCTCCCGTGTGATCCTGAGGTTCTCCTGAGAATGAGGAGGACGGGGACATCGCTCTGGGGTATCTCTGCTGCTGGGTCTTTCTGTAAGAGACACACACTGACTGAGTACTGTACATGGTCTATATGTGATTATCAGCTGATGTGTGTACAGTAACCTAAGCAACCTATAGCTTACTAGGGAGGGCTGGAAAGACCCACTATGCCGCATTTATTAAGTATATAAGAAGATATCTCTTATATGTTCATAATTTAAAGATATATAATAATATACAGTTGAGATTCATGGGAAATGTCAAACACTAGTAAGCTCTTTAATATAGATTATAATGGTTTACCAGTATTGGTCCTAGAGCCATTCCCAAAAAGCTGTGGAACAATGTATATCTAAGGTTTCCACATCTCCGTCAGTGTGACAAGGCAGAGGAGCCGTGGTGCAGCAGTGTGGAGCCATCTGGGTAGGGATGGACATCGGAAGCCCACCATCATATGATGGCAGTGCTTCCACCATTGAATCTTTCGATGCGATGGTAACTAACCATCACATCAAAAGCATTTAATGGTGAAAGCTATTCATATGAATAGTAAAGGGGCGGGGTTAGGGGAGGGGCTCGGACACAAAGTAAAAAAAAAATAAATAAAAACCCTGGCAAGGCACAGACAGGCAGAGCTGATTTAGGATGAGAAGGACACTGTCACGCTGCTGTTGCTGTGGGCACTTAAAGCAACAAGAAAGTGAAGTGTAAAAAACATGTATAAAATATACTTATAACACACAGAAAAGGAACCTCTTACAGCACCAGCAGAGACATCAGTCCCCATCTCTGCTGGTATAAACATTGTTAGCTGTGTGTCTGTGAGTGACAGCTGCTGCTGGGCCAGGGCTGCACACTGATTGGCTCTCACTGTCTCAGAGAGCCAATCAGAGCTAGCAGAGAGGAGTGGGAGGGCCAGGTCTGAGGCAGTGAGAGACAGCCTCCAACGAACCCAACAACATGAGCCAGGAAGGTTATCAGAGGCAGAGACACAGCACACAGCAGTCATGGGAGGCAGAGACACAGCACACAGCAGTCATGGGAGGCAGAGACACAGCACACAGCAGTCATGGGAGGCAGAGACACAGCACACAGCAGTCATGGGAGGCAGAGACACAGCACACAGCAGTCATGGGAGGCAGAGACACAGCACACAGCAGTCATGGGAGGCAGAGACACAGCACACAGCAGTCATGGGAGGCAGAGACACAGCACACAGCAGTCATGGGAGGCAGAGACACAGCACACAGCAGTCATGGGAGGCAGAGACACAGCACACAGCAGTCATGGGAGGCAGAGCTTTTAGCTTTTAAAGAAAAGAAGCCACCATCGAAACAACATTGAATGATTACCATTCGATGGCAGCAAACATCGGAATGCTGCCATCAAATGGTAAAAACACTAACATCGGAAGAAAAACATTGATGGTCATCAAACATCGCCCATCGAAGTCCATCCCTACATCTGGGACCAGTGTAACCTAACTACCGTAGGTGCAGGGGGTGCAGCTGGTATGGGGCCCAGCCCTCCCCCTGACACTGCGGTGCCAGGCCATGATCCGCAACCCCTCAGTCGTCCCCCTTCACACCTTCTTCACTCCCCACGCCTCGACTTACCTTCTCCGTGGTCACACCCCCTCGCCCGGTCGCGTCCTCATGGTCGGCTCCGGCTCCCCTCATTGACTGAGTGTGTGTGTTTAGAGTTGGGCGTGATCATTTCCCTATGGGGCCCCCCCTAGGTCTAGTTATGCCCCTGCCTGTAAACACTTCACTCCTGCCTACAGCTGTCGGCTCTAGCAGCAGAGTGCGGGTGTGTTCCGTGCGGCACGTCAGGGCAGCGAGAGAGCAGAGACTGCTGCTGCTGTGTGCTGGGCTGCTGCCGAGACTCCCTCCCTGCCCTGATGTACCACACAGCGCAGAGCCAACATCTGTAGGCAGGAGGGAAGTGCCTTGGAGGGGGGGACGACAGATTTTTCTGGATCAGTCAATGGGCCCACCTTACTGCTGATGGAGACACCGTGGCTGATCTCGAGCTGTACATAATCCTAAATGCGGATATATCTCGTAATTTTTTAGCAAACCGCTCTTGCGTAGCCACCTGCACATGCAACTTTGTGTGATTATGAGAAATCCCGGGTTGTTTGCAATTCAGTCGCATGTCACTAGGTGGCAGCATGGTGTTTGCACATAGGATAATTGCCCGGTGGGCGTGCTGATGGAATGGCGACCTATTCTGAGATGAGCGCATGCAGAAATGTAGCAGACTTCAGTCACATTTCCTGCACCAAGACTAGGCTAGATACGAAGGCTGATTCTAGCGATGGCGGCTGTTTTTACAAGCGGAGGACTGAGAGCGCTGCGGCGCATAGATATCGCTGACACAGAATACAGGCAGATACACACATAGGCCAGTATTCAATTACGGGCGAAAAGTCAGAGGTCAGACTTTTCGCCCTCATCAGAGGTTTTTCCTGGGATATAAAGTATCTGGCGCGTGTCCGCTTATCCCAGTATTCCATGTGGATCCGGCGAAAACGGGACTCGGCGGAAAGGTAAGTATCGGAAAAGTCCTGGGAATTTTCAGGAAATAATCCTAGCACCCCCCTAAAGATGTCCTGACATGGGGGATCACTATGGGTACCCCCGTTTTGGGCTACTGCAGGCAGTCAGGGTTTTTAATAGCCGCGGCAAGTGCATAAATGCGGCTTTGAAGAAGGTGATGAAGAAGAGCATTTAGCAATTTTTTTGGGGGTAAAAATAACTATGTCCATCAAATTTGCAGCACATGAAAATGGATGCAAGCATATTTTTAAGTTCCTAAAATGATTTTTAAAAATTCTTCAAAAAATGCATCTGCCGCTATGAAGAAAACACCTGCCACATATTAGGGTAACCCTCTGGAATCAATTTAGCTACTTTAGGATTTTGTTCCCCATTTTTTTAAACCCCAAAATTAAACTTAAGTTTTTGGGGTGTCCAGATTTTTTTTTTATGTAAACTTTTTTTTGACACACATTACTTTTAGGGGACATTCCCAGGGGTGCAAGCTATTTTTTTTTTTTTTAAGCCTGCACCACTAAACCCCAATTTTGCACTTTTTTTTTTTTTTTTACATGGTGAAAACTTATCGGTTTATTACAAAGATTTTTCGCACCTGCGAAAAGTCTTTGAAATTGAATACGGGGATAATTGAAACAGGCAAAAATTACGTCATCGGTGATAAATGATCGCAGATAACGAGTTTTCGACTCAAAATTAATTCGGGCCATAATGTAGAAGGAGAGAAGACAGACTTTTCTTTATTATTTTATTTTCACTTTTTCATAGTTACGTATAACACGATCACTCTCTAACTCTACTTGAATCCATATTTCGCTGTATTGTGTTCCAGTAGGAACAATTTTAATGTATAGCAAATAAAGATTAGAATCTTTACAATTAATATGCGCCACATAGAAGACAAGTCTTTCTTCTCTTCTTCTACATGTCTGCTATTATTTCTTGTCATTTGTCAGCAGGATTAGAATTTCAATGATAATACTGTAATGGGGCTTGTGTGCGGATGTATATATCCATTTATAGCAAAAGCTGGAGCCCTATAATAGACAGGGCCCTATAATAGACAGGGCCCTATAATAGACAGGGCTGAAAGTGATGCATGCGGTGCTTGGGTTGTCTGTCCTTTTCTAAGATAAGTGCCGAAGCCAGATGGTTGGCAGAGACCTTAACTGTAAAAATATCTGCATGACGCCATTTTGCGTTGTCCGCACGACCCCATCTTGCGGCGCCTACACGATACCTTGGTGTATGGTGCTATATTATGATTATTAGCGTTGTGCGTCTGCCACTGCCCTACATCACAAATCCTCACAATACCATATGTACATTTATTAATACATATAATATGAACAACCCCGCAAAGCACGTACCATGGTGTACTCCAAAAACACGTAGACGCACAATGCTAACTAGCGTCTTTTCTTAATATCCCCACACTGACATATTGCATACTTACACTGAAAGGTTTCCTAGCATTAAGGTTAATATTAAAGGTTTTATTCGTTACCAATTATGTTGTGAAATGAATGTATTTGATATCTAAGGTTTAGTACATGATAAGCTGACCATGTTTGGTGCCATTCTAAACCACTGTTTATTTGCAGATCTCCGGTTCCATCGGCAAGGAGATCGCAACATGCGTCCGCAAGTTATGAATTATGGAGAATTAGGTGATAGAATGTACTTTGTATGTAGTGTCTATTGATTAGTTATTCGGCGGGAAAACACACACAAAGAGCCGTTGGTGGGCTGAACCACTACTGTACAAATTGACCTATGAACTGTATCGTAACAGAAGAACCAAGAGGAAGACCCAATGGGATTATGCCAACTCGTTTCCATTGTATTGCCTACTCCCTGTAAGGGTATATATTCAAGCGCTCTATTTCCAGTAGAGAGTCATCTTATTCTTTCATTTGACGGAGGCTTCACCTTTGATGCCGGGAAATCTGGATTCAGAGAGCCTGCGTATGTATCGACTGTACCTTGTGAATGTATAATCTTTTGCGCTAAACTGTATTTAGATCACAGCGTGTAACTAAATGCTTTAAATGTGAATAATACCTTTTTGTGCTTTGGAACCACACTCAAAGTCTGGAAAGCAATTATTTCTTGTGCGACTCACAACGCTAAATAGCGACATCAGGGTATAAAGATTATTAGGTATTCATACAAGCCAAACCAACAGGAAAATGGACTTTGGAGCAGTGGCAATTGCATAGCGGCCCTTTAGGTAGGATTTTCAGATCACGTTACAGTCATTCTATTTCATCGGTGATTGGAGTCCTCAGTGCTGGATACAATATTAGGGTCAATGTAGAAAGTGCCATAGAGAGACACCATAACATCCAAGATAAAGGTCAAGGGCAGGGATGTATCAAACCTTGGAGATAAAGTACAGAAGTTTCCCATAGCAACCAATCAGCTTCTGTCATTTGATAGACTGTGCCAGGTAAATGATCGTTAGAGGCCGATTGGTTGCTGTAGGTAACTTCTACACTTTCTCTCTCTCCAATGTTTGATACATCTCCCCTCAACTGAGATCTGCCAGGCGCTGCTGCGGATGGGCGCTACATCTGCCAGGCTGTCATTCACTCATACTCACAAGCAGAGGGTGAGAGCAGAGGGCAAGGGCCCATGGGTTTCCCACTTGTTTTTTGTGGGCCAAGAAAGCCCAGTCTACAGTCATAGGCCTTTTATTTATTAGCAGAAAAGCAATATTGCAGGAAAGCCACTGAAGCCAGGGAATTAGAGAGGGTGCCGTAGAGGTGATAACCCCAACTGATCCAGGTGAGTAACCGGTGGTGGTTTCAGGATAGCAGCTACCAATTTTGCAGGCCATAATATATCAATGCTGAAAACTACTGTTTAGCATAGTGGAAGCTTTTGGATTGATCAGTTTCAGTCTTTGCTTTGTACTGGGCGCCGGGTGTTACAGGGGATTATAAATGCTCAATAAGGAAGAGGACAAGCTCTCCCTATCCACAGATATAGGAAGCCCACACTTATTTTTATTCTATATACGTCAGTTAGTTTCCATGTTGGCCCCAGGATTTAAAGAAGCAACACTAATAAAAAAAAATACACCTGGCTTTGTATTTAATATTATTGCCCCTTTAAATCCATCTGCGGAACCTGCCAAAGACCTCCTGAAAAGTCCATTGTGTCCCATATTAACAACAGGAGCGCATGTTCACAGGTCAGGTTCATGGAAAATCACACACATAACATGCAACAATTTATATAACTTACATAAAATAACTTAGGTAGGAGTAGTGTTAGTTACAGCTTGTCTCAAAATGAAGAGGGTGTTATCGTTACTGAGTCCCACATACGCAATTACTATTGCTAGTAACACACAGGCATGGGTAATGTCACAGGTGACAGTGCAGAGGGATCACCGTGGGTGATGTCACAGGTGACAGTGCAGAGGGAGCACCGTGGGTGATGTCACAGGTGACAGTGCAGAGGGAGCACCGTGGGTAATGTCACAGGTGACAGTGCAGGGGGGAGCACCATGGGTAATGTCACAGGTGACAGTGCAGGGGGGAGCACCATGGGTAATGTCACAGGTGACAGTGCAGAGGGGAGCACCAGGGGTGATGTCACAGGTGACAGTGCAGAGGGGAGCACCAGGGGTGATGTCACAGGTGACAGTGCAGGGGGAGCACCAGGGGTGATGTCACAGGTGACAGTGCAGAGGGGAGCACCAGGGGTGATGTCACAGGTGACAGTGCAGAGGGGAGCACCAGGGGTGATGTCACAGGTGACAGTGCAGAGGGGAGCACCAGGGGTGATGTCACAGGTGACAGTGCAGAGGGGAGCACCATGGGGGATGTCACAGGTGACAGTGCAGAGGGGAGCACCATGGGGGATGTCACAGGTGACAGTGCAGAGGGGAGCACCAGGGGTGATGTCACAGGTGACAGTGCAGAGGGGAGCACCAGGGGTGATGTCACAGGTGACAGTGCAGAGGGGAGCACCAGGGGTGATGTCACAGGTGACAGTGCAGAGGGGAGCACCAGGGGTGATGTCACAGGTGACAGTGCAGAGGGGAGCACCAGGGGTGATGTCACAGGTGACAGTGCAGAGGGGAGCACCAGGGGTGATGTCACAGGTGACAGTGCAGAGGGGAGCACCGTGGGTGATGTCACAGGTGACAGTGCAGAGGGGAGCACCGTGGGTGATGTCACAGGTGACAGTGCAGAGGGGAGCACCGTGGGTGATGTCACAGGTGACAGTGCAGAGGGGAGCACCGTGGGTGATGTCACAGGTGACAGTGCAGAGGGGAGCACCGTGGGTGATGTCACAGGTGACAGTGCAGAGGGGAGCACCGTGGGTGATGTCACAGGTGACAGTGCAGAGGGGAGCACCGTGGGTGATGTCACAGGTGACAGTGCAGGGGGGAGCACCGTGGGTGATGTCACAGGTGACAGTGCAGGGGGGAGCACCGTGGGTGATGTCACAGGTGACAGTGCAGGGGGGAGCACCGTGGGTGATGTCACAGGTGACAGTGCAGAGGGGAGCACCGTGGGTGATGTCACAGGTGAGAGTGCAGGGGGGAGCACCGTGGGTAATGTCACAGGTGAGAGTGCAGGGGGGAGCACCGTGGGTAATGTCACAGGTGAGAGTGCAGGGGGGAGCACCGTGGGTAATGTCACAGGTGAGAGTGCAGGGGGGAGCACCGTGGGTAATGTCACAGGTGACAGTGCAGGGGGGAGCACCATGGGTGATGTGACAGTGCAGGGGGGAGCACCATGGGTGATGTGACAGTGCAGGGGGGAGCACCATGGGTGATGTGACAGTGCAGGGGGGAGCACCGTGGGTGATGTGACAGTGCAGGGGGGAGCACCGTGGGTGATGTGACAGTGCAGGGGGGAGCACCGTGGGTGATGTGACAGTGCAGGGGGGAGCACCGTGGGTGATGTGACAGTGCAGGGGGGAGCACCGTGGGTGATGTGACAGTGCAGGGGGGAGCACCGTGGGTGATGTGACAGTGCAGGGGGGAGCACCGTGGGTGATGTGACAGTGCAGGGGGGAGCACCGTGGGTGATGTGACAGTGCAGAGGGAGCAGCGTGGGTGATGTGACAGGTGACAGTGCAGGGGGGAGCACCGTGGGTGATGCGACAGGTGACAGTGCAGGGGGGAGCACCGTGGGTGATGCGACAGGTGACAGTGCAGGGGGGAGCACCGTGGGTGATGTAACATGAGTGATGGAATCACTAGGATGATGCCCCTTCTACTGATGTATGAGAAATAAGGGGTGACTGGACTGATCTCTTGGCTGGTAGTGCATAATGATAAGGTGTTAGGAGGAGAGCAGGACTCTAATAGGGGCTGAGGTGTCCGGACCCAGCACTGGGCAGATTTTTATCAGTAGTTTGTACAGAATAAGAGGTTGCTGTAGTGACTGAACCAGGAGAATATAGGACTAACTTCTGTAATAAGTGATTACGACTCACCTGTTCTGATAATATCTGCATGGCTCTCCTCCTCCTTACACTGCTGGTCACCCCTCACATACGTCTCTTCTTCCCCCTCTATATCCTCTGCCTTCATATCAGTCAGGTTTTCACCCTAAATGTTAATTAGACACGCAGAGCTGCTATACAGATTCTATAGTGATAAGTCATTTTGGCACTTTGGAATTTGGCGAGACCCTAAATCCCATCTACCTGATCCTCCTGTAGGGTTCTGAGATCTTCTCCTGTACATTCCTGTGAATAAGGGGGGCACGGACCTGTCTCTGGGGGGTTCCTGTTACTGGATCCATCTGTAGGAGACACACGGAGACAGAATACATTGTATATATCTGATGATGTGTGTATCTAGGTGGCCCATGAAATTTCTGTCCCCTTTAAAATAAGTGAAAGTCTCCTCTTACCCAGTGACGTGAGGGGCCAGTGTTTCTCCATCATCACATCCTTGTACAGACCCCTGTGTCCTTCTATATACTCCCACTCCTTCATGGAGAAATATACAGTGACGTCCTCACACCTTATAGGAACCTGACACACAATGGTACAGTCATCACCCAGACACATCCCCTGGTGTTACTGTATAATGTCCCATCCCCAGCAGTCACCTCTCCAGTCATCACCCAGACACATCCCCTGGTGTTACTGTATAATGTCCCATTCCCAGCAGTCACCTCTCCAGTCATCACCCAGACATATCCCCTGGTGTTACTGTATAATGTCCCACTCCCAGCAGTCACCACTCACCTCTCCAGTCATCACCCAGACACATCCCCTGGTGTTACTGTATAATGTCCTGTTCCCAGCAGTCACCTCTCCAGTCATCACCCAGACACATCCCCTGGTGTTACTGTATAATGTCCCATCCCCAGCAGTCACCTCTCCAGTCATCACCCAGACACATCCCCTGGTGTTACTGTATAATGTCCCATCCCCAGCAGTCACCTCTCCAGTCATCACCCAGACACAACCCCTGGTGTTACTGTATAATGTCCCATCCCCAGCAGTCACCTCTCCAGTCATCACCCAGACACATCCCCTGGTGTTACTGTATAATGTCCCATTCCCAGCAGTCACCACTCACCTCTCCAGTCATCACCCAGACACAGCCCCTGGTGTTACTGTATAATGTCCCATTCCCAGCAGTCACCACTCACCTCTCCAGTCATCACCCAGACACATCCCCTGGTGTTACTGTATAATGTCCCATCCCCAGCAGTCACCTCTCCAGTCATCTCTCAGACACATCCCCTGGTGTTACTGTATAATGTCCCACTCCCAGCAGTCACCTCTCCAATCATCACCCAGACACATCCCCTGGTGTTACTGTATAATGTCCCATTCCCAGCAGTCACCTCTCCAGTCAGCAGCTCAATGATCTGATTGGTGAATTCCAGGATCTTCTGTTCATTGTGTCTCTCATGTATCAGTGAGTCAGGTGGAGTCACCGTGATGAGGCTCGGCGTCTTGATAAATTCCCCTGATACACATGGACGGCTGCCAAACATCTCTCGCTCACTAGAGGACTTCTTCACCATCATGTAACCCTTGTAATGACAGAGACATCAGTGAAAAGGTAAACGGAACTCTGTAATATATAAGAAGGAGCTACTACTGTATCGTACAAATACCACTGGAAACTGTACGGTACATAACACTTGTGCTGCAGCTTCAGCCATGTTACTTCCAGCCAAAGGAAAAAACCCATAAACAATGTAATATATGGGACCAATACTTCAATCTGACATTGTCTGCAGGCTGCTCGGTTACAGCTGTGCACAGGGGAAGACTGAGGCAGAGCAGGAAATACAGAGAGAACGGACGCCATCTTGTGACCCAGAGAGGAGAGGATCATGGGAAGAATAAACTTTAAACAGCATCAAAGGAGGAAACATTGTAAGTTCAATACAAAATGTTGAGTATAGTTTGGACACAGAGAATAAGAATATTAAAATGTTATTGATGCCTCCAAGTAATACTCTGTGTAACACCCACAAGGCGATATCACTGCATATAAAATGAGCCAGTTCTTTTACAATTGTTATAAAACAGTTTCTCTAGAGGACGTCACAAAATGACCACACATACTGTTGGGGTGTATTTTCCAACAACAATAAAAAGCGTTTGTGGTAAGAAGATTTCACCCCAACTCGCAATGTGGTCATGAAAATTGGGGTGCCGTGACAGAGGAAAAAGCTCTCTCCCAGCAAGTGCCTAGATGCAAAATGATAGCTACCGCGATCACTTAGTTTCCTGGAAAGACATTGATGTGCATTCTGCACATATGCCAACTGGTGCATGAATCACGGGATAACGGTAAAGTTTGAAAAAATTAAGCCCATAGGCTACCATGCACTAATGCCTTCTTTAGATGTTAGCCGCCGGGGCTCAAGCTTTGTATTCCGGAGTTTGGCAAATTAGACTTGCATAGCAGCCCCCGTAAATCCCTATGGGAGCTGCTTTTGCAGTCAGAAATGTTGAAAGAAAGCGTTACTGCGCAGACTCCAGTCTTCCTGTCCCTCCAGGGAGGCTTCATGCCCTGTCCCAAGATGGCCTCCATGATCACTTCTGAGCAAGTGAAGGGGCCATTTTGTCTTTATCGAACACTGTGTAGGTGACATGGTGGGAGACGGGAGTCTCCTACTTAGTTCCTATGAGAGACCCAGTTAATACCTGCTATAAAGCCATACTTGCCTACCTTTTGATCCTGGGGAGGAGAAACAGGTGGGTTGTGACGGTTTGGAGAATCGCGTCATTAAGCCCCGCCCTCTACAGGGGGACCCGCGATCGCCGTTGAAATTATCCCCATTCTGCCCACTTCACTAGGAAGTGGGCAGAATGTGGGAGAAGTACCTACCCTTCCGGGGGTGCAGGGGGTTACCAGAAAAATCGTGAGCTTCCCGCGAAAACTGTGAGGGTAGGCATGTATGTATAAAGCTGTTCCAGCATCCCTGCACCGCTAAACGTTTGCAGCATACACTCACCGACTGGTGAGCTGTATAGAACCCTGCTTCACTCAAGCTCCTCTCCATATGCATGTAATAGCGAGTACGGCTGTACCTGCTACCGCTCAATAAACCAAAACCAGTGGTGAAGTAACTGGGCTGTTCATAGTGTGAGTCATCCACATGTGTGTGCCTATATAACACTGCAATCTTAACAACTACAGACATTTCCAACACGAAATGTAGGGACCGCGGCAGATATCAGAGATACTTAAATTTTGCGGTTTTCTGGTAAAATAGCTTTAATAAATATGCTCCATAAGATTAATAGCTACAATTTTCTTCCCTACGGGACAGTGCCTGAGAAGATGCTGATCCCTGATGAGGACGGGGCTTGGTACTTCTCATAAGTCCCCATCCCCTCATGGCATAATGCCGCAGAATCACAGGTCCCAGAAGATGGGGTGGATTCATTTCATATTGGCCCTGCCCAGCTAGTCATGGAACCGTGATTGCTCCCCCGTCCTGTCCATTACAGTAGGAAGCAAGCAAGATGTGGGGGAGGGGGAGTCACCTGCTCTTCAGAGAACCTGTGGGACTTGCCGAAAATTCACAAGTCTCCCGGATGTTCTGAATGACTAGGTAAGTATGACACAAATGCCTAATCATGATATACAAAATAGTTTAGGTATACATATGTCCTAGTCCAGGATTAGGCAACGTCTGGCACTCCAGCTGCTGAGGAACTACACAACCCAGCAGGTCATAACAGCAAATCTGTGGCCGAGAATGCTGGGAGGTGTAGTTTCACAGCAGCTGGAGCGTCAGATCAGAGCCGTAACTAGACTTTTTGGTGCCCTGTGTGATGGCTTCATGGGGAAGGGCCAGGGAAGAGATAGGAGAGGCCAAGAGATGCTGGGGATGAAGCTACAAGTAATAATGATAATAAACAGAAATATTGACAGGCCCAAACAGCGCCCCCTGACCTGTGGTGCCCTGTGCAATGGCACCGGCCGCACTACCCTAGCTACTGCCCTGCGTCAGATGTTGCCAGCCCCTGTCCTAGTACATGTACAAGGCTGTGGACATGTGGGTGGGGCATCTCTGAAAACAAGTACACGGGGGCCTCTCTGAGATGGGAAACCAGGGGGTCCTCTAGGACAGGTGTCACAGGGCTGTGGAGCATCTTTCCCAGAATTCATCACCTCTCAGTCAGATCGCTTTGTAATAATATAGGTAAGAGTGACATCGCTGTAAAATTCCCAGAATGCCTCACCTCTCCAGTCAGCAGGTAGATGATCTCCATGGTGAGATGTATTATCCTCTCAGTCACCTGTCTCCTGTCCTTGTCCATCCTCAGGGACTCGGTGATTTATACAGGACACGTCTCGCCCTCACGTGCCTTCTAGTAAAGAGGCTCCGGCTCCTCACTGCTCAATTGTCTAGGAATAAATAGAACATACACCACAGAGGGCCTGATTCACTAACAAACGCAACTGCGATTACGCACGCAATCGGCCCATTGTTGCGTTCTGCGCATGCATCACAGCGAGCCAGCAACTGCGAACAGGACTGCGATCGCATTGACTACGCAGACCCATCGCAGTGATTGACAGGTAGTGCCGCTTGTGGGTGGTGGTCGGCGAAACGCAGGCGTGCCAGTGTGGTTGAACACTGTACTAGGGGCGTGCATAAATTAGCCACTGCGATGCCCTACGCAGCCTGAGGCCTGATAGCGTCCAATGAAATGAGCAATTCCTGAGTAAGGTCAGAGCTTGTGCCAGTGTGTGTGATGCTGCGATGGTACTCGATTGTACCGATGGATTTGCAGTCTTACTAAACATTACGGATGTGTGTAAGGTAAAGTGGGCGTCCTTATGTAGTGCTGCGGCGGCATAGCGATCACAGAGGATTAGCGTACTAATGCAATGAGACTGCGTGCGTAATCGCTATAGCAATCGCAGTTGCGATCCATAATTAATCAGTTCCCTAGTCCGCATGTGACATATTCAAATATGAAAACACTGAATGACCGCAAGTCTTCCTCTGAGCTCCGGACAGTTCCATTAGATCCTCTGATCCAGCTTCATAAGACTCCCCAGGGACTGACAAGGGTTACAGCTTGTGGTCAGGAGTCTGATTCCTCCCAGATATCTCTGTGCTGCCTGCCGTACGCTGCACCTGACATCTCTACCAAAGCTCTGAATTAGGGAGGATTTGGAATTTTTGATCTTGATTTAATTTAATTACAGAAATTGAGAGACAACTCTTGTTCCCGATTCCTTATGTTTTATGTACTGGAAGTCATACAAGGCTGATACCAGCTCTGCTGTCACTATATGCAGGTCACACTGATATCACACACCTGATGCACACTGATCACTATACACAGGTCACACTGATATCACACACCTGATGCACACTGATCACTATACACAGGTCACACTGATATCACACACTGGGCCTGATTCAGACCCGGTTGCAAGCGCTTTATGTGCTCGCAATCGGGTCGATGGTGGGCCAGTGCGCATGCGCACGACGGAGCCGGCTCCGTCATGCGCAAGACCCGGATAGCGACGGCACTCTGTCGCTCCGGGTCTCGTACCAAAGGGGGCGTGCTGTTGATGTTGAGTGACAGCACGTCCCCTTTGGTGGGCGGGCCGGGGGAGTGGCTGCCCAAACGAAGGCGTTCCCATGTGAACGCCTCCATTTGGGGGCGGCCCCACTGACATCATGAGTGATGTCAGTGGGAGAGATTTCGGCTCTGTTAGAGCCGAAATCTCTCTGGGGCTTGCGGCCACGAACCCTGCCACTAGGGTCTCGTCGCAAGCCCGATGGTCTTGACCATCGCGACCATCTTCCTGGCAGCTCGCTATAGCTGTGGGTGGTCACCCACAGCTATGCAAGCGGCCAGGAGGCCGTTCTAAAAAGAAAAAAAAAAAAAGACCGGCCCTGATTCAAAGCGAGCGCTCTGTCAGAGTGTCACTATACGCAGGTCACACTGATATCACACACCTGATACACACTGATACACACTGATCACTATAGACAGTTCACACTGATATCAGACACTGCTCACTATACACAGTTCACACTGATATCAGACACTGCTCACTATACACAGGTCACACTGATATCACACACCTGATACACACTGATCACTATAGACAGTTCACACTGATATCACACACCTGATACACACTGCTCACTATACACAGTTCACACTGATATCAGACACTGCTCACTATACACAGGTCACACTGATATCACACACCTGATACACACAGGTCACACTGATCACTATACACAGGTCACACTGATATCACACTGCTCACTATACACAGTTCACACTATCACACACCTGATACACACTGCTCACTATACACAGGTCACACTATCACACACCTGATACACACTGCTCACTATACACAGGTCACACTTATATCACACACCTGATACACACTGCTCAATATACGCAGTTCACACGGATATCACATACCTGATAAACACAGATATCACTCTATACACAGGTCACACTAATATCACTCACCTTACTTGGGCTGGGATGTATTAAAGCCGAAAATGCGGTAAAACCCCCCCAAATACAGTTTTAACACATTGATGTCATACTTGATACAAAGTAATCATTATATACAGCCCACACTAATATCACACATCTGATCACTATACAGATCAGTTATTATATAACTGTATATATTATGGCCTACATTATGATGTATATTAGTGATAATTTAGTAATATATAGTAGTGCTCCCTCTAGGCTGTTTCAGCAGGGTGTCGCGCCCTGCCCAATTTGAAAACCCTGAAATGCGTTATCGAAGCCGGATAATTGGCTGAGACAGAATCGGTTTAAAATTAGATCTGCACGACGCCATTTTGCGAATGGCATCGAGACGCCATTTTGCGACTGGCCACCCAGCGCCATTTTAGCTAAATCTCGCACATCATAAGTACATACGGCGATGCTATTATTTAGCGTTGTGCGATTCCCACGCAATAGAAAGATGTTAAAAGTCCTCATCATATAAATACAGACAGTCACTAAAACATATAACATGATCAACCCTGCAAAACACGTACCATGGTGTACTCCACAAACACTTACACACTTACTTAAAAGGTTCCCTAGCATTAAAGTGTAATATTCAAGGTTTATTCAGTATTAGTAATGTTGTGAAACAAATGTTATTTGATATATAAGGTTCAGTACATGTTAAGCAGACCGTGTTTGGTCTTGTTCTGATCCACTGTGTCTTTGCAGATTTCCGGTATCATCGGTAAGAAGATCGCAACATGTGACTGCAAACTATGGACCATAGAGAGTTAAACATTAAAATGTACACTGTAATGTAACCAGCTTAGATATATTATGCAGCGGGAAAAAGGACACAAAGGGCTGTTGGAGGCTGGATTGTGTCCATACGAACTGACCTATGAACTATACTGTAACAGAAGAACCAGGAAGAAGTACCAATGGAATCATACCAAACTGTTCTATTGTATTGCCTATCTAAACCTGGATGCCAGTCTGCTTGCTTTGCTGTTGACGGAGGTTTCTATTTTGATGCCGGGATCTGGGTCCAGAGCGCGTGCGTATGTAACAACTGTACCTTGGGTCTGTATAATTTATTTGCCCTAATTGTATTTAGATCACAGTGTGTAACTATCTGTTTTTATGTTGAATAATAACTTTTTGTGCTTTGGAACCACAATCAAAGTCTGAAAGCAATTATTTCTTGTGCGACTCATAGCGCTAAACAGCAACAATTATTTTAGAGTGTATAGGTAGGCAGGAATCGATAGGTAGGAATCGATAGCGTCCTGCCCTTATGGCAGCGTACTGCTGAAACAGCAGTCCCCACCAGCGGGTCCAAGCATCCTGTGAGGGGTAAAGTTCCAGTGAAACAATCACTGGTGTGTGAATAGGTGCCGTGCACATGCGCAGAGCAACTATTCACACTGCAAGGATACCTTGGGGGCACTGAGATGCTGGACACGCACCCTAAAGTGATGAAAAGGGGGCACATCTCAAGGCCATGCCAACTTTGAGTGACCACGGCCATTTTTCAGGCTCACACAAAGGAGTGCCCTTCTGCGATAGCACTATATAGTATAATACAGATCAGCAATTACATTGCTGTGTGTGTGGATCTATATTACAGCATTATACCATATAAAACAGATCAGTGATTACATTTCTCTGCATATATTACAGTATATCATACCTCTCAACTTTTCATCCTCCCAAGGAGGGACAGTTCGCGAGCCGAAGGTGCGCGCATCCGAAAAGGGGCAGAGTCTACTGAAAATGGGGCGGAGCCTCGCAACTTACCCCGTTTTCGTCACTGTGGGGGCGTGCCCAGCACTCTCCGAGATGCTGGGCAGCCCCCAGGCAGTCCTAACACATGAGAACAGATGCCGTGCGCATGGCATCTGTTCTCCTCCAGCACACCCGCTGCTCTGCTATGCAGAGCAGCGGTATGTGCTCTCCCCAACTTCCCCCCCACCGTGGGACACCTTGCGGTCCACGGTGGGACAGCCCCAGAAAAACGGGACTGTCCCGCTGGATTCGGGACAGTTGGGAGGTATGGTATATGGTGCATATTAGTGATATAATATATAGCACAATACAGATCAAAGATTACATTGCTATGTGTGTACATATTACAGCATATAATGTATATTAGTGATATAATATAATACAGACCAGTTATTACATTACAGTGTGCATACTGCATATTACATCATATACTGTATATTAGTGATAAGTAGTATAGTAAAATACAGGTCAGTTATTACATTGCTCTGTATACATTACAGTATATTACATATATTTGTGACATATGTGTAATAGTAGAAAATATTGCACTATATACAATACAGTTATTATATTACTTCCTGCAACTCAGCCATCTCCCTACACTGGGACTGACCGGGAGAAGTTACACTGAATATCACACACAGGATGGGATGTACTAAGGGTGAAATGCAGTCAAAACTCTGAAAACTATGCAGCTTTCGGAGGTGCCACATTCCCCATATGTATCAAGCTCTGGAGAGTAACATTTTCTGGACCTTGTAGAAGATAGTCAACGCCATAAGCCTATGGGCTTCTTTCCACAGCATTCCCCTGAGAGAGATCTGACGCCCCCCATGCAGCTTGCACATGCGCAGGCCTATTCCAGTCTGATCCTCCTGACCACCCATCCATGCAGCCTTACATTGCACTTACCTGTCTTCCTCCTGGCTGACACAGCCTGATGCTTAAATCAATCCCCCAACTGACTACCACTTCCTATATCCAAGCCTCATTTACAGTATGTGTAAGCCCCCACATGACTACCACTTCCTGTATCCAAGCCTCGTTCCCATATCTAATCCCCCACCTGACTACAATATCCTGTATCCAAGCCTCGTTCCTATAACTAATTCCTAACCTGTCTAAAACTTCCTATATCCAAGCCTCATTCTCATATCTAATCCCCCCCACCTAACTGACATTTCCTGTATCCAAGCCTCATTCTCATATCTAATCCCCCCCACCTAACTGACATTTCCTGTATCCAAGCCTCATTCTCATATCTAATCCCCCCACCTAACTGACATTTCCTGTATCCAAGCCTCATTCTCATATCTAATCCCCCCACCTAACTGACATTTCCTGTATCCAAGCTTCAGTTCTGTGTCTAATCTACCACCTAACACTTCCTGTATCCAAGCCTCATTCCCATATTTTGTCTCCCACCTGACTAAAGTTACCCACACACTAGGCGATATTTTACATGATCAGCCTGATTCTGACGCATCGGGACGACAGATCGTGTAAAATATGTCCTAATCGTGAGTGTCACCTCACGATCACGATGCCCATACCAGCTGGTCGTACATCGCATCTATAGATTTTGCCTGCTGCAGGCAAGATCTGACAATCTCAGTCACAATGCACTGGAATAGTTCAGGAGGCATGATAGATCGTTTGTCACATTGTCATACCTCCCAACTGTCCTGCTTCCAGCGGGACAGTCGCATTTTCTGGGACTGTCCCGCTGTCCCACCCGCGGAGCCGGGACGGCCATTGACGTCACATTGTGGACGGAGCCGGGACGGGGCCGCGTGATTGCATCATCGTGGCCCCGCCCCCTCTTCACAATGCCGTTATTTTCGGCATTGTGAAGCAGGGGGCGGGGCCACAATGACGCGATTCAGCGTGAGTCGCGTCACCGCCCCCCCCCCACTGCGGGGGTTTCTAGTTTTTTCTGGGGGGAGGTCGGGAAGGTCGCAGGCTTCCGGGAGGCTTTCCTGCCTTTCCGGGGGGCCGGGAGCGGCACCCAAAAATCAGGAGGCTCCCGGCCAAATCGGGAGGGTAGGCAACGCCTGAGTTGGGGGGAGCACAAACCATTGCTCTGCATAGCAGAGCAGCGGGTGTGCAGGAGGAGAACAGATGCCGTGCGCATGTGCACGGCATCTGTTCTCTTGTGCACGGAATGCCTGGGGGCTGGCCAGCATCTCGGAGAGTGCTGGGCACGCCCCAAAAATGACAAAAACGTGGGAAGCCGCGAGGCTCTGCCCCGGTTTCCGTATGCTCCGCCCTTTTCACACAAGCCATGCCCCCTTTTTGGACGCGCGCTCCTTCGGCGCGCATCTTGTCCCTCCTTGGTACATTAAAATGTTGGGAGGTATGCATTGGACAGTTTTTTAACACCAAATCGTGCCCACGACTGCCAGGGAGCTGCTGGGGAGAGTTCAAGGGGAAATCGGACACGATATCGCATGGTGACCACATCACCTAGTGTGTGGGCACCTTAACACTTCTTGTATCCAAGCCTCATTTCTGTGTCTAATCTCCCACCAAACACTTCCCGTATACAAACCTCAGTGCTATGTAATTCCCCACCTGAATAACGCTGGGTACACACTATACAATAACAGGACCAAAAAGCCAATTTCTGACCATGCAGCCAGAGTACCTGCTGCACCCATGGCCGACAGTTGAGACAAAACCAGTGATGGTAAATTATCTGGTTTAAATGTAGTGTGTACCATAGTCCGACCGTCTGGCTCCGATTCCTAACAATAGTCATACTTACCTACCTTTCAGGATCTCTTCCTGGGAGAAGCCCGGGTAAGAGAAGCAGCAGGGGGCCGATGGGGGTGGGGTCTAATGAATAACGTCATTAAGCCCCGCCCCCTCGCTGCAAAACTGCTGCGATTGGGTAAAATTTACATAGGGGGCGGGGCCAAATGCTGTGATTCATGCAGAATCACATCTTAAGCCCCGCTCCCTTCACGGAGACCCGCGATCGCCACGGGTATTCTCCTAATTCTGCCCACTTCACTAGGAAGTGGGCAGAATGCGGGAGAAATGCCTACCCTTCCGGGGGTGCGGGGGGTTACCCGAAAAATCAGGAGCCTCCCGCGAAAACCGGGAGGGTAGGCATGTATGAAATAGCTCATGTTAAAATGTCATCTTTGTGGGTGTTTGTATGTAAATCATACTTGCCTACCCTCCCGATTTGGTCGGGAGCCTCCCGAAAATCGGGTGCCGCTCCCGGCCACCCGGAAGACTAGGCAAGTCTCCCGGAACTAGCCGCAGCCAGCCCGCACCCCCCGTTGCCGGCCACTTAGTATGCAGTCCGGGGGATCAGATGATGCAATTCGCGTTAAATCGCGTCATCGAAGCCCTGCCCCCCGCAGGACAATGCCTGTATTACGGGCGGGGCCACGATGATGTGTTGTGCCGCCACGCCCCCCGCTCCGCCCACCTGCTGTGTACAGAATGTCGTCCAGGCTGTCCCCTCCAGGAAGGGACAGCCTAAAGGTCAGCAAGTATGCTGTAAATCAGCAATGACATGCCTCTTTTTGGCTCCTCTTAAAACGAACGAATGTTATGTCTACAACTACAAGTCTCATGGGGAGTTACATACCTCCCAACTTTAACAAACCAGTGGTCGGGACATTCATTGAGAAAGATAAAGTGAAGAGAGATGAAGTACCAACCATCAGCTCCTACAGTAATACCCCCTTCACATCGCTATTGGCGAGTCGCACCCGGGATTTGTACACGCGTCGATCCCCGCCTGAGAACCCTTTCAGACTGGCGGCCAGACCCGGCAATAATGCCGGGTTGATGACGTCACCGCCATCGCTGCTGAGCCAGCGCATGGAGGTGATCTCATCTCCAAGTGCCGGCTCTCCCTATGCAGTGAACGGGACACAGGTGGCCTCGACCCGGGTTACCCGTTCACACTGCACCGCGAGCCTGGTTGAATTTGAGTTCAAACCTGCTCATTATCCAGGTTGAAATGCCGGGTCGCTCGACCTGGGTTGTTTAGACTGGGCCCTTTTACACTGCACAGTAACCCGGGTTGCTGCTCGTTCATGTGCAGTAACCCAGGTTATTTTATGGCAGTGTAAAAGGGGTATAACTCTCACCTTTCAGGATGTGTTTGAAAAATTATGGTTCAAAGCTGAATGGTTGATATATAGTTTATTTATTTCCAAAGTTTGACACTGGGAGGGAAGTACTAAAGGAAAATACAGAAACCCCCTGAAAATGCAGTTTTATGGAGTTTTACCGCATACCTCATATGTACAAAGCACCAGGATGCAATGCATTTCGGTGCTTTGTACGGGTGGGTAACGCCATCTTAAGGTGGCGTTACACAATAGTAGCCTATGAGCATTTTTCCGGGACGCTCACCCTGAGAGGGATATAAAGTGTGTTCCCATGCATTCATAGGGCTCTATTTATTAACATTTTTACTAAAATAAAGTGAAAAAGGGTGTTTTCACACCCTTTTCACATTAATTTAGTTTCACCTGTAGTTACTATAGGGCAATTGGAGTAGAATTAGCAAAATTCTACTCCAACCCCTAGTATCACTTATTTTTAGTAAAGCAGATCGCATTTCCCATAATTGTAATGGGAAATGTGATCCGACCATAGTTACTAAAAATAAATTGTAAAAAAATACCGGGGGAAGCCCTGTGATAATAACGCCACCTGAATCCAGGGACCGGTGATCGGGCCTCCGGTGATGGCTCCTCTCCGGTCAGCTGGTCTCCCATAGTGCACTGCGGCCCGGTCATCAGGTGATCAGGTGATCGAGACCCAGTGCAGTATGGGAGATCACCTGATCGGGAAGCCCGGAGAAGATCACCGGAGGCCAGGAGGATGCAGGTAAGTATAATGAAGAGAGAGGGGGGGTCGCGGGGGGCGGGGCTTAGCGTCGGTGGGGGGTAGCAGTGACGGTGGGTCGGCGCATGCGCGGGCTCTTAGTCGCGGTATTTTTTCCGAAAATAACGCGACTAGAGTACGGATGGGATCCGCAGGGACAGAGCTTTATCGCAAGCTCTGTCCCTGCAAGGGATTTATAGTAAATCCCTGTGATATTGGTAATATCACACTACAATCCGCATTCAATATGTGGATTGTAGTAAATACAGCCCCTTGTGTCAGTGGGGTTATAACAAACTGCAAGTATTGCAAGACACTAATTGTAAGAAATACGCACAATTATATTTTATGTTGTTTTTGTCTGCCTGATCTCACTATTCATTATGGGCCTAAAAGTGGTCTGAAGAAAAGAAAATAAGTTAAAGCTCCTTTATATTATCTCACTTTATTTATTTAGTCACTAGAGCAATATTTGTATATTCACTTTAAGCACTTTTAGGTCACTTATATTTTTTGAATCTTGTTTTTATGTGTAATTCACCACAACACTTACTAGTACTAAGCAACCATTCATCACACTGGGGAGCGTATATATTGAATCTATTAATTGTTGGTTATTACAGTATATAAGTGCCAGATTTACCTACCTCTGGTTTATATATATATATAATTTTCATTTACACACAGGATGTTTTTTTTCCCTTATATCTCAACACCTGACCCTTCTTCTGCATGAGAAGTCAACATGTACGGTGTTCATTAATAAATACATAATCATAAAAAAACTAATGTTATTGCCTGTGCCACACAGTATAGACTCTGTAAACTACCAGTTACCAAATGATCTGCCCCTGGACTTCCCACCTGTTTTCAAACAACTTTTTCGATCAATTAACTACATCAACAAAGGTGACTGCAATAATAAATAAAGGGGTGAGTGCAGGAGCAAAGCATTTTGTGACAGCTGGAGGGGGTCTTTTTGGAAGGCCTGAAAACAATGTAGGGATAAGTGCGTTGTTGCAACTATGGGCCTGATTCAGACCCACTCGCGAGCGGCTGTCCGCTCGCAAGTGGGTCGATGTTCTGGACTGAGCATGCGCACGACGGAGGGAGCTCCGTCGTGCGCATGCGCCAGACGCGACGAGCGGAGGAAAGTCCTTCGCTCGTTGTGTCTGATCAAAGGGGGCGTGCTGTCGATGTTGATTGACAGCACGCCCCCTCTGGTAGGCGTGCCGGGGGCGTGCCTCCCTGACGGGGGCGTTCCCACGGGAACGCCTCCCGTCAGAAGCCGGCCCACTGACATCACTAGTGATGTCAGTGGGAGTGATTTTGGCTCTGATAGAGCCAAAATCACTCCGGAGCTTGCGGTTGAAAAGCTCAACCGCAGGCTCCGGCTCGCAGTTTCGATGGTCGCGATGGTCACGACCATCGCGGCCATCAAAATGCACGCTCGTATAGCCTGTGGGTGGTGACCCACAGCTATACGAGCGTCCAGGAGGACGCTCCATTTTCATGGAGGCCGGCCCTCATTCAGAGCGTGCGCTCTGCTCAGAGCGTACGGCTCTGAATGAGGGCCTATATTCCCAGTAGGCACCTTAAAATATGGCAAAACAGTGTCGGTTTCTGAGCTATGTAGAAAGCAGTGTGCTCCTGCACTGTCTCCTCACTGTGCATACATGCTGGGCATTAGGACCCAGAGTCTGCAGGGATGTTCCACCTCCAAACTGATGTGCTACTGCACATGTGACTGCAGCCATATTAACTGTGGCAGTGTAGAATGACATGGTGGGAGACAGAAGTCTTCTAGTAATGCTGGGTACATCGCACCATCTATACACACTGCACAATGCAGTGGAGGACGGCATGATGTGTCATTCCATGCTGCATTTAGCAGCAAGGCGTCGTTCATTGCATCGTCACATCTGCTGTGCAGCACAACAGGTGGAATGAAGCGATGAATGACCCGCGAGCACGCGCGAACAGTGGTATACACTATGCGATCCACAAGATATATTGTTCCAATCCACGTCAGAACAATATAGCGTGCGATGGATCGCTTAGTGTGTACCTGCCTTTAGCTCTTATTAGAAACCCGGCTAAAGACCTGTATATAAAGCTGTCCCAGCATTCCTGTACAGCTACCTGTTTGCAGCATACACTCACTGGCTAGTGAGCTGTATAGAACCCTGCTCTACTCCATCACCAGTGTGCATGTAACAGTGAGTACGGCTGTACCTGCTATCCTTCAGTAAACCAACATTTAAGTAAGTAACTGGACTATTCATAGTGTGAGTCATCCGCTGGTGTGTGCCTACATAACTCTGCAATATCAACACCAGCACACACATCACTTCCAGCATTTTATTCCTAATATATTTATAGGGTTCTGTGATCTGTGGCACTTACAGATGTGTCCTCACATATCTAGCCTCAATGCGCCATGCGACGCAAGATGTCGGGTCCCGTGCAACTCTGCTAGCATTGGGCATCTATTTTTGACAAAAATGCTTCTTAGGACACACCAAGAGATTGTACTGATTAATTTGATATGTGACACTTGTATATCTGTGTGCGACGGGATGTAGTCAGCATCCGGTCGTACGGGATGCTGACGGTCTGAATACCGGTGCCAAAGTCCCGACAAGTCGGGATGCCGGCACCAGTGTCCCGACCGGCGGTATCCCGAAGGTAAGTATCGGGGTGTTAGGGGGAGGTTAGGGTGTGGGGTTAGGCATTAAGGGGAGGGTTAGGTTTAGGCATCGGGTAGGGAGTGTTAGGATTAGGGTGCAGGGAAGGGGAGGTTAGGGTTAGGCACTAGGGGGGGAGGTTAGGGTTAGGCATCGGGTAGGGAGTGTTAGGTTTATGGTGCAGGGGGGGGGACGTTAGGTTTAGGCACTAGGGGAGAGGTTAGGTTTAGGCACTAGGGGAGAGGTTAGGTTTAGGCACCGGGGAAGGGATGGGTTAGGTTTAGGCACTAGGGAGGGAGGGTTTGGGTAGGGGTTAGACAAGTACTCACCGTTACTTCCTATGGGTGTCGGGATTCAGGATGCCGCTGTTGTAGTTCTGCCCGGCGGCATCACGGCAGCTGGGATTTCATACCCAACCCGTGTGCCACTGAGGGCCTGATTCAGAGATGGATGCTAATGCAATCGCAGATGCGATTTCGTACAGAACGCAGCTGTGAAAATATGCAAATTTTAGCAAATATCACTCGAGCATAAAGACGCCCACTGCTGCCTTCTTACCTGCGTGCAACGACGCATACCTGTGTAAATATCGGTAACATGGAGGCACATCGGCAGCCATCTTACCCTTGCGGAAGGTCTGACCTGTCGCAGCCTTGAGTGCTCCTCTGACATGCAGAGCTGTGTATGCTATAGCAGTGGCTAATTTATGCAGAAGCTAACATCTCCACTTCTAAAAACTCTCACTTTAGTAAATTTCCCCCAGAGACTCAGTTGCTAATTTTCGAGTTGCACAGGACCTGGGCCTGACTCAGAGCCGCTCGCTGCCGCTGCCCGCACGCTGGGATTGTGGGTTTTGTTGTTGCTTTTTTTGTTCTCTGGCCTCTCGCAAAGCTGTGGGAGACCACTCACAGCTTGTGTGAGCGGCCAGGAGATAATCGCAACCATCGACCTTGTGACGAGACCCTATGGTAGGCAGTGCTGTACAGAGGGGGCGTGGCCTAATCACGGGAGGCGTGGCCACAACCCCTTGAGCGAAAAAAAAGCACTTTTGCGCTGGGATGGGGGGCGCTGTAAGCCCGGCGCAAAGCCAGAGGGGGCACAATCAGTGTGATCGCTGCCCCCCCACATGCAAAGGAGACTGCTGTGTGCTGGGCTGCTCTGAGGGAGGGGGGGTGGGGCGGCGCCGGACCCAAGCCCCCGCCGGGCCCCTCAGTACCCGCTCCCCCCCCCCCTCTCGGCGGCCCTGACGGTAGGGCCAAGGCTGCCGCAAGGCCGAGTGGACTTCCTGCTCTAATAGAGCAGGAAGTCCACTACTGACATCACTAGTGATGTCAGTAAGACCTCCCTACAAACGCCAGGCGTTCCTAAGGGAACACCTGCGTTTGTCCAGCCACCCCCCATACCCGCCCACAAAAAAGGGCGTGCTGTCACTCACCATCGACAGCCGCCCCGTCTTGTTGCGAGCCCCATAGCGACTGAACTTCAGTCGCTCGGCGTGGCTCGCTCACGCACACACTGGACGTGGCACATAAACATCGGGCCGCTTGCGAGTGCACAGCGCTTGCGAGCGGCTCTGAATCAGGGCCCTGGTGTGCAATAGTGTACGAGGACACATTTGTAACATAAAAAATACTGTAGAAACACTGTTAAAGATAATTTTACAATACAGTATGTAAAGTTTTAATTTTTTTTTTTTTTTTAATTGTGCGCTGCCTCTACAAACAAAATAAAGGGGGGGGAAACTGGTGCAGGTAGAGCCATACTTGCCTACTCTCCCAGAACCTGCAGGAGGCTCCTTCGGTTAGCTCCCCTGCAGGACAGGTATGTAATGCCGGCTGTCGGGTTGCCTCCTGTCAAAAAACTGACAGCGGCATCCCGATGGTCGGTATCCCAACAGGGGTTGTGTAAGTATACTTACCCTCCCCTTCTCCCCCTAACCCTCCCTTATTGTAGCCTAATCCTAACCCTCCCCACCCCGCACCCTAACCCTCCCCGTTAGTGCCTAAACCTAAGTCTCTCCCCTTCATACCTAAATCTAACCCTCCCCCCTTAGTACCTAACCATAACCCCCCAGTGGTGCCTAATCCTCCCTAGGGGTGCCTAAAACCAACACCCACCCCAAAACCTAACTCTAACCCTGCTATGCTGCCTAAACCTAACACTCCCCCCCCCCCCCCCGCAGCTATCAGCTAAGATGCCTCAACTTGCCTCATTTGGGCCGGCGTCTGTCTGTATTTTGGCACCAGGATTAAGATAGGCGTCTGTATTTCAACGCCTATCATAAGTCCCACGTCAGGCTTCCACTGTCGGGATTCAGAACGGTAGCATGCTGTCCGCAGGTCTCCTAACTACATCCCCCCTGCACCCCTGGAACACTAGGCATGCCTCCTGCATTCCACCCACTTCCTAGAGAAGTGAGCAGAATGGGCAGAATCTTATCTGGAATCTGCAGATCCTTGAAGAGGGGGCGAGCTCTAATGATGTGATTATATGATAATTGCATAATTTGTCCCCGTCCCTAGACAAATACATGTATTTTGTCAGGAGCAGGGCGGGGCCTAATGATGTGAGTAGCCCCGTCCTGCCCCATCACCGCCCCCTGCATCTCCTCTCCAGGCTAGTCAAATATGTGTTGAACTGTTTTTATAAGTTTAATACCTTTACACCCCAATACAAAGAAACATATTAAAAGGGGGACTGGGAACCCAAATCAGTGTTATGTGACATTTTTATTGTCAGTTTAATCTCAACACACCACCAGGGCAAGATTAAGGGCCACATGGGCCTGGGGCTGAAAATGTTCAAGGGCCCATACTGAGAAAAGGAGGAGCTGTGATCAGTGCTGTGTGGGTTTGGCCAGTGTTTAGTGGGTTTGGCCACATGTGTCTGGGTGTGGCCCGTGTTTTGTGGGTGTGGCCAGTGCCACATGTCTCCATACTATCTGCCACATTGTCTCATTATGTACAAAAAAAACCCAAAAGAAATCCCTAATTTTGTGAGAAAACTAGAAAAACTATTTTAATACTTATAATTTATGACTGACTCTGTGACCAGCTAGGTAGCTGGTCATCATCATGCTGATTACGGGTATATTTTTATGTTTAGGCATGGAGCTGTAGCTCCATCCGCCCCATTGTTAATTTGGCACTGATAATTTTGTAGAGAACTGTGAGTTATCAGCTGTATCTGCTGATATGACATGTCACAGTGTAAGATATGCTTATATCATCCTAAATGTTATATATGAAAATAATAACAATAGATAGATAGATAGATAGATAAATACATGGAGAATGTGAATTTTCACCTCAGCATGCTGACCATGTGACTTGCTTACATCATAAAAAGCCTTTGTGATGTCACTCAGCTTTGATAGAAAGGTCACCGTTTTGTAGAGAACTGTCAGTTATCAACTGTATCTGCTGATGTGACATCTCACAATGTAAGGTATGCTTATTTTACAGTAAATGTCATATGAAAATAATGATAGATAGATCAAAGGTTTCCAAACGCGGTCCTAAAGGCTCCCCAACATTTCGGGTTTTAGATATATCTATGGTTAAGCACAGGTGGCTAAATTAGCATCTCAGTCAATTTGATTTAACCACCTGTGCTCAACTATGAATATCTCTAAAACCTGAACTGTAAAGCTGGCCACACACTAGTCCAACTTACATCCAACCAGCCAACTTGTTGATTGGTTGGAATGAAAATCTGGTAAGGAATGGGAGTAACTGATGATCAGGAATTTGCTCCTAAATGCCAGAAAACAGATGAAATTGGATGTTCAGACAAGTTTGTTAAATGTTTGATCTAAACAATTTGTTCAAACAACAGTTTTTGTCCATTTTCCAGCGTTTGGGAGCAAATTGCTGATTGTATACCTTACCAGATTTTCATTCCAACCAATCAAGTAGTTGCATGGTTGGACAGATAATCTTTAGATGTGTGGCCAGCTTTAGTGTGCCTTGAGGACTTCGTTTGGGAACCTTTGAAATAGATCAGAGGTTCCCAACCACGGTCCTCAAGGCACACTAACAGTCCAGGTTTTAAGTATAACCATACTTCAACACAGGTGTCTTAATTAGTACCTCAGTTATTTATATGTAACCACCTGTGCTCAAGCATGGATATCACTAAAACCAGGACTATTAGTGTGCCTTGAGGACAGAGGTTGGGAAACACTGAGATAGATAGATAGATAGATAGATAGATAGATAGATAATGATGAAATGCAGGTAGTATGCGATTTATAACCTCAATAGGCTGATCATGTGAAATGCTATAGAACTGTAGTTGTCAACTGCTGACTGTGTAGTGTAAGCTTAGTTTGCCCTAAATTATTATGGATAAATTATAATTAAGTTATAAATAGATAGCAATGGTAAAATGCATGCAGGAGTTTTACCTCAGTATACTGACCATGTGACTTGTTACATATTAAACAGCCTTTGTGATGTCACTCAGCTTTGGTAGAAAGGGTCACCATTTTGTAGAGAACTGTCAGTTATCAACTGTATTTGCTGATATGACATCTCACTATGTAAGGTATGCTTATTTTAACTTAAATGCTATATGAAAATAATGATAGATGAACAGAGAATGATGATGATTGATTGATAGATAGATAGATAGATAGATAGATAGATAGATAGATAGATAGATAGCAATGGCATAATGCAGGTAGAATGTGATTTACAACCTTAATAGGCTTTTCATGTGATAGATAGATAACTCAGCTTTGGTAGAAAGGTCACCATTTTCAGGGCTGGATTAAGAGCCACATGGGCCTGGGGCTATACAGAAAAGAGGTGGAGCTGTAATCAGTGCTGTATGGGTGTGATCCCATACACGATCAGCCCCAATGTCTCCCAAAATACTTAAAGATAGAAAAAAAAAAAATTTGGGGGAGAAAACTAGAAAAACAATTTTAATACTCATAATTTATGGCTGACTGACCAGCTAGGCAGCTGTCTATCATCATGCTGATGAAGGGCCTATTTTTATGTGGAGGCCTTGAGCTGTAGCGCCATCCGCCCCATTTTTATTCTGGCCCTGCACACCACAAGTAAAAATAAATCTACATTTCTGTTCCTCCAGGGCTGAAATTCCTGATGTCCACAAACAATGTTTTCATGATATGTAATTTGACCTTTAATTTCCTAATTTGTTTTATTTAATTACACTTATTTCTCCTCCACATTCCTTTAAACTTTTTGGTGCAGTCATAATCGAACTGATGAAGGATCCAGACCATTACTTCCATCTCTCTATCAGTCATGCCGTCTTCCTGGCTGCCCCCTCCAGCAGGGGCAGTCAGGTCGGCTTGTGGGGGGGGGGCATGTAGCAGGAAAGTGGGTGGACCGTTGGGCGTGAGGACGTGTTTGTGTCATCACGGCCCCACCCCCTGCCACCCAATGCTGCTTTTACCAGCATTGTGAAGTGGGGGGCGCCCTCTTTCATCCGGTAAATGGGCGGCTACAAGAGTCTTGCTCTGGGAGATTTGTCCACTCTTTTGGGTAGCCAGGAGCACCACCTGATTTTTGTGAGCCTCTCAGCCACTCCGAGAGAGGAAATAAGTATGTAATGGCTGACATATGTCCTTTCCAGATCTCCATCCTCTTTCGGCAGTCAGTGACTCTCCAACAACTTCATCTGGCTCCCCCTCCCCATCATGTCTCCTCTGGTTTTGGTGTGAAATCTGGGTACTGTGTAATGGACATCGTGAAGGAGGCTTGACCGTTTTGTGCAAACTAGCACTTGAATAATCATTTGTGGTCACTGATTGTCAGCTAAACAGGACATTCTGGAGTTGGAGAGCAACTCTAGCAATATCACAAATCTTCTTGTGAAAGAACATAATGTTTGTTGTGGTAAGTGGCTGTTATATCTTGTCTATGGATATATGAGGCATATGAAGAAATAGGGCATTATATATTTATTTATATATTAGAGATGTGCGGTTCGGTTTTGGCTTGGATCTTCCCACAAAATTTTGAACTCAAAATGAGGCAAAACATTATCTTCAACGAACAAAACTGTGCCGACATGTCCTAGACAGATGAAATTTTGCCTCGCTAAGAGATCCGAACTTTGTGGGAAGATCCCAGCCAAAACCAAACCGCACATCTCTAATATATATATTCGATGCAAGATTTTTTTTCTAAATGTTTATTATTAGTTTTCATGGCTTATAACCCAAGTACACAATATCACCACCGCTTTAGTGAGAGGCAATAGTGCTACCATCCACCAGTGCATTTACTGCCATCACACTTGGTGCACTACAATGCCCAGCAACACCTCAAGGTCCAGGATGCTCTTACCTATATATCTGCATACCACTATTAAATTGCCCACACACGATCTGGCCGATTCCGACGCATTGGAACGACAGATCATGTCAAATATGGCCAAATCGTGAGACCCCACTCACGATCACGATGCATGTCCCCGTTGGTCGCACATCGCATCGTCAGATCTGCCCATCTGGGATACAAATGCACTGGAGAAAAGTCTGGCTGCACGATAGATCGTTTGAAGATTGGACACTGCAAACACCAAATCGTGTGCAGAGCTGCCGGGGAGAAGTTTTCAAGGGAAATCGTGCACGTTGTCGGATCGTGAGCACATCGCTATGCGTGTGGGCACCTTAACACCTGTGATATCCCGGTGTCCTATTCTACTTGTTGTTCTGATTCAATAAAGCTAACACTTGATTAAGCTGTACTAGGTGTAGTCTAACCCGCCACCAGCACCTACACCTGCGTTACATATATAACACCACATATATTCTGGTCAAGTATTGTATCCTGGTTCATCAATCTTTCTGGAGGACTACTGTACCCAGCACATCCTGCTGCACTTCACATTGATCGATCATCTTCTGCTACCAACAGTCTGCTAATAGGTCCTAGGCCTGAATGTTGCCATAGATGACTCTGCTAACAATAGAGCAGTCAGTAGTGTAGGGTACAGAGGGCGCCATTATTTAATAGCAGGTATAGGGCCTGATTCAGAGAGGTACACGAATGCAATCTCACCCTGCGAAGGATATCGCAATGGCTAGTTTATGCATGCCAATGAAACAGTATTACAATGATCAGACACACCTGCGTCTGCCTAACAACCCTCCCCCGTCATCTCCCCCAAACGCATACTACCTGTCACTCACTTTTTGTACAAGTGCGATCACATACCAATCGCTGAGCATGTACAGTGCAGCATTCGAGCAAAGAATCGCTCGATCTACGTAAAATCTCAGCATTGCGTAACTCTCAGAATAAGGCCCTTAGTACACAAATATTGAATTAAGACACAAAATGCAGGAAAAAGTATGCAATCTGGATATAAGAAGGGCAAAGGTCTGATACGAGTGACCTGCGCCTTGCACCACGCATCCTTACGCTTAAACTGAGATATGCTCATTTTTTGTATATACTGTAGGCAGAGAAAATTTTCACCCTGTGCTCCACTTGGTCTAGAACTGGCGGTGATTGCTGTAAATTAGCACACAGCCTGTCCCCTTCACAATGTACATATCTACTGCAACATGAGACCCCCTGGTAAAATACACTTGTTCTACGCATATTTTTGTAAGTGTATAGTATATATACTGTGATATGACTGAACACCCTAATTTTAATTTACTTTAGAATACCTGAAGAGTGTGCGATACTTGCTTTATGTCTCTCTCACAAAAGCCGGATCATGGGTCCTAGGGGTGTGGATGTGAGGAGAAGGGAGGGCTCCACCCACAGGCCATTCCAGGTGTTTTGCCTTTCAGTCTGAGAGCAGGCTGATTAGTAGTTGCACCTGCAAGTGGTTCATATAGCTGTGTTAAGTTTCTGGTTCAGTGGCTCACATACCCTGGGGAGAACAGATACTGAGGTTTGTTCAGAGACACTGTGATATTTGAAAGTGCTGTGTTTGTATTTGTGGTAAGGCAGTAGGCTCTGCCACTTGTAGAGAGGGAATAACCTGTCTAGTTAGTGCCCAGACGGGCTAGGATTTATTTTTATGTTGTTTATTTTGTTGTTTACATTGCACAATAAAACTGGTTCCGACCAGCTTGCACGAAAACCCTGGACTGGTGTGCCGATTCCTGGCTGCTGTGTGTAAGGAGGTGTCCATCTACCCCAGGAGAGGGACCCCTACCCCGACTATATCACAATATAAATATATATATATATATATATATATATATATACACACACACACATATATATATGAATAATATAGCATCAAAGAAGAACTCAGAATTCCTCAAGGAGTTCATTTAGGCCAACCATGCACTAACAGAATCTTCTATTTCTAAGGAGATTAATAAAATTGAGGCGTCCAAGAGGGATGAAAATCCCGACAGTCAGGATGCCGGCGCTTAGAATCCTGACACCTGCAAGAAACCCGGCACCGGCATCCTGGTGGGAAGTAGCAGGGTTAGGGGGAGGTTTAGGATTAGGCACTGGGGGGAGGGTTAGGTTTATGGTTTGTGAGAGGGAGGAGGTTAGGTTCAGGCACCCTGGAGGGAGGGTTAGGGAGAGGGGAAGGGTTAGAATACTGATGGACAAGTGTCTGTATTCTAATCCTGTTGGGATGCCGGTGTCCGCATTCTGACCGCTGGGATCCAGAGCGCCGGCATCCCGTACCCATTCCCGTCCAAGATATCTAGGACTAGGATGGATGAGGTTTACATACACCACCACTGGCTCTACAACCTGCTCACCTTCACTGTGGAGCGGGAGTTGCAGAGGACATCCCTGAGCTGAGCTCCACCAACCTCGAAGCGAATGTTGGAGTCAGTTGCTCATCCCCAGGCAGTGGAGGAAGGGGAGAAGACATCATTAAGTGGAATGGTCAGTACAAATGAGACCAGAAATGTAAATGTTGAACCCAGAAATGTAAAGTTTATTGACCGAACATACAGAAATAATGAATTTTAGATGAAAACAGAACACGGTGTTTTGGCAAATGATTTGGCTTATTTATACCACCATGTCATTCTGCCAATCCACAGCACCATCTCCATTGAAATAAGTCAGGTACTTTTCCCTGCTTTGCCTCGCCTGTTCAGAGTGAGCTTTCAGTAGGCAAGGCTCCAGTGGTGTCCATCTGTCAGCTTTCTCTGGAGACTCCATAGAGTCATCCACCGCAGATGTAGAAGCCTGTACTACAGAGGATGCTTTCCGCCTTAAAAAGTTATGGAGGACACAACAGGCCATTACAACCCAATCAATTTTATCAGTCCTCAAATTGATGCTAGTGTGAAATATTCTAAAACGGTTGTTCAATATCCCAAAGGCTTTTTCAGCCACCCTCCTAGCTCTTGAAAGCCTGTGGTTGAAAATCCTCCTTTCATGGTTCAGACCACTTTGCGGGTATGGTTTAAGAACACTGGTGTGCAGTCCAAACGCCTCATCTGCAACAAATGCAAAATTAAGTCCAAACTTTGTCTGGCTGGCAGAGGGCAGATGTAAGTTGCCTTTCTTGAGCCTATCATAGAATTCAGTCTGCTCCAAAGCCCCACCATCCGAGACTCTTCCGTTCTTCCCTACATCCACAAGGATAAATTCATAATTAGCATTGACGATTGCCATCAGGATAATGCTGAAATATCCCTTGTAGTTGTAAAAATAGGAACCACTGTTGGGCGGTGGAGTTATGCAGACATGCTTCCCATCAATGGCTCCTCCACAGTTGGGGAAATTCCAGCGGTCTTCAAAATCTTTGGCAATAGCCAGCCATTCCTCCGTTGTAGAAGGCATCTGGGAAAAGAAAATATTGATATTTAAAAATACAAATTAAATAGAAATATATACTGACATGACATTTTTTTTTCTTTTTATCTATAAGGAGATGGCAGAACAAGGTGATAATGCTCCTGATCCCACACCATTCACCCCAGCTCCTGACACTCAAGCACAGGACTTGCCACCAAGGAGGGGCAGGAAGCAACCATGGGGGAGATGTATCAAAGTTTGACAAAAGACAAAGTGTACATATTGCTGCCTCATTAATCTTCTCTCCTCTTACAAAACACACATGAGCTTTTCTCTCATCTATACACATTCACAATAACATCCACAACCTGTCGCCATACAAATCTTTCAGACAAATCCCACAACTATATTTATAGGTCTCTCCTGTTGCTTCTAGTAGCTGGTGACATATCACCAAATCCAGGCCCAACCCACATTCCACACCCACAACGAACTATAAATCCAGCTAACCTCATAAACATTGCATGTCTCCCTGTGCCCTCCAAATCACTAAAATATGCCTTATGGAATGCACGCTCTGTCTGCAATAAGCTAACATCCATCCATGACCTCTTTATTTCAACTAACCTAAACCTTCTGGCTATTACAGAAACATGGCTTACACAATCAGACACTGTCCCCCCTGCTGCACTTTCACATGGTGACCTACACTTCTCACACACCTCCAGGCCTGGTAATTGTATAGCAGGTGGGGTATGAATATTACTCTCCCAATCTTTCACATACACAGTTCTCCCACAGGTACCTTCACTTACATTTACATCATTTGAAGTACATTCTATCAGGACTTTCACCCCTTTCTCGCTACGAGTTGCTGCTATCTATCGCCCACCTGGGCCACCCCAACAATTTCTGGAACACTTTTCTGCCTAGCTCCCTCTTTTCCTATCCTTAGACATCTACACAATCATTATGGGTGATTTCAATATCCCCATTGACAGTCCACAATCTCCTCATGCCTCCAAACTACTGTTTAACATCCTCTCTTGGCCTCTCCCAATGGACTGACTCCTCTACTCATCAGGATGGCCACTGCCTTGATCTTGTATTTACCAGACTATGCTCAGTTTCTGATCTCACTAATGCTCCTTTCCATCTCTCAGATCACAATCTTATTACCTGCACACTCTCCTCCATTACATCAACCTCAATGTCATTGAAATCAACCAACCCTCCTAAAACCCGCAGAAATATTAATGCTATTAACTCAACAACTATCTACCTCTCTACAACAACGACTCTCACCAATTTGTGCACTCACTTCTCCTGAGACTGCTGCATCACACCTAAACCAGAGATTCTATAAAAAGCCCTTGATGAAGTAGCTTCAGCTTCCCATCACACACACCACGTAGACATCAACTATGGCATTCTAACTTAACAAGGCATCTACAAAAACTCTCACGTAAAGTAGAACGTCAGTGGCAAAAGTCTCGTACTCCATGTGACTTCCTCACATATAAGACTATCTACAACTCTTATCGTACTGCTCGGGACGCTACCAAACAAACATATTTCCAATCTCTTATCTCTGCTCAAACCTCTAACCCAGGGCTTGACAATTTTTTGTAAAATCTAGGAGCCATCTTAAAAGTTTAGGAGCCAGACCATCGTCCATTACCAAAATATATGAAAGCTTGTATAGACCGCCACACATGCCCTTTCAGTGCCCCTCAACCTCCCCACATGCCATCAAATCACCACACATGCCTCTTTAATGGTCATCAGATTCTGCAAAATGCCCATACCAGCCCCTGTAATAGTGCCCCCCAGTAGTAAGCCCCTTGTAAAAGTGTCCCCAGTAGTAAGCCCCTTGTAAAAGTGCCCCCAGTAATAAGCCCCTTGTAAAAGTGCCCCCAGTAATAAGCCCCCTGTAATAGTGCCCCCAGTAGTAAGCCCCCTGTAATAGTGCCCCCAGTAGCAGGACCCCTGTAATAGTGCCCCCAGTAGTAAGCCCCCTGTAATAGTGCCCCCAGTAGTAAGCCCCCTGTAATAGTGCCCTCAGTAGTAAGCCCCTGTAATAGTGCCCCCAGTAGTAAGTCCCTTGCAAAAGTGCCCCCAGTAGTAAGCCTCCAGTAATAGTGCCCCCTGTAATAGTGCCCCCAGTAGTAAGCCCCTGATAATAGTGCCCCCAGTAGTAAGCCCCTGATAATAGTGCCCCCAGTAGTAAGCCCCTGATAATAGTGCCCCCAGTAGTAAGCCCCTTGTAATAGTGCCCCCAGTAGTAAGCCCCCTGTAACAGTGCCCCCAGTAGTAAGCACCCTGTAACAGTGCCCCCAGTAGTAAGCACCCTGTAACAGTGCCCCCAGTAGTAAGCCCCTTGCAAAAGTGCCCCCAGTAGTAAGCCCCAAGCCCCCTGCAATAGTGCCCCCAGTAGTAAGCCCCCTGTAATAATGCCCCTGGTAGCAAGCCACCTGTAATAGTGCCCCCGGTAGTAAGTCCCTTTTAAAAGTGCCCCCAGTAGTTAGCCCCCCGTAATAGTGCCGCACAAACACACACAAAAAAACAGAATACTTACTGTGACGGCCTATGTACCCCCCCCCCCCCCAGCGTGATACAAGCCTGCTATTCAGCCCGTCCCAAAATGGTATACTTTTTACAGCCTGTTTCTGCTTTCCTGGGTATTGGGCATTAATAGGACCTTATATCAAGGAGTCTGACCATGTTGTGTTACTGTGTGTAATATGTAGAAACTGTACATACAAGTGTTTGTGCCTATCAGTGTGTAATCTCTCTAAAGCCTGGTATCTGTGTGTGCCTGCTGATATCCCCCATAGGAAATTACAAAGCTGATAACCCCCAGAGCACTCCTCTCTCTTTGCTCTAGACAGGAAGCTATAGACAGCTGAATGGCATGTGACATCACAAATGACAATGAGGGGTTAACAGGGACTCCTTCTATAGCCCCAGGGCAGCCCGCCCTCCTATCAACAGGATTACGTTTCCTTTGTACCAAAGTGGCCGTTGCGAGACAGGCCGGCACCGATATCCACAGGGGGGGGGGGGGGGGGGGGGGAGGAGGAGGAGGAGAGAATTATATGATTACTAATTGTACAGAGGATTCAAATCACCCAATAGCAGAGCTCAGGGGTGTCACCTCATGGTGGGGAATAGCAAACTTAGGTATTAGGCAGTGAGTTCTGATCTGAGACCTGAGGGTTGTGGAGTTCCTAGCCTGAGAGGCAGGACCCAGGCTGGGCAGGAGTCAGGAGATTCTGCCCAAGCGTACGCTCCCACCGGGGCAGTCTTGTGGTGTGGGACTGGTGTGGTCTCCCCAGCCCAGGCGGGTAAGCCGGACGGAGTAGCTGTCCACCTTTCTAACACTAACGGGGCCTCTGTTATAGGGACATGTGTCTGGGTTCCCCAAGGTTTAGCTTATACTACTGGCATTTCTGTATATATTTGTATAATAGTGTGTAGTTGCTGATTTTATATGTAGAAGTAGAGTGTATGTGTAAAATAAAGGTATCGTTATACCTTTGCTATTGTGTCATTTCCTGTGCGATCTAAAGGGACTCATAAAGGACCCGGGGTACTGTGCGAGAGAGAGCTATAACCTTTCTGCCTTACTCAAGGCGGTATACGGTGAAAATAACGCACGCATAAACCCGGGATCCTCACACTTACCTTAAGCCCCGATCCTGCGTCCGTTGCTGTCCGCCGCTCCTCGGACGTCTCTCCCTTAGTGCCCGTTGGGGGAGCCGGACGCTGGAGCTCAGTAGTGAGCTCCGACTGCCGCTGCGGGGAGTCGGGCACCCTCTGGTAAAATTTCAGTGGACGCCCGGCAAATGGAGCCTCCCTGCAGCAGAGTGGGCGGAGGGGGGGGAACCCTTGGAAAACTTGGTAGCCAGGACTAAAATCTTAGTCGTCATGGCGACCGGGATTTGTCAAGCCCTGCTCTATCCCCAAGCAACTTTTTAATACATTTAAACTGCTTCTTACCCCTTCCTCGCCCAACCCACATGCTAATATCTGTGCGCATGATCTTGCTTCCTATTTTAATTACAAGATTGATAAGATCCAAAATTAAATGGTGGGCTCTTCCTCAGCTAGTGACCTGCTCAATTCCCTACCTGAACCCTCTGGCACATTCTCTTCATTTGACCTCACAAACGAAGATGAAGTATCTACACTCTTCTCATTATCCTACTCTATTACCTCTCCTCTAGATCCTATACCCTCACAAATTAGTAAAGCTCTGGCTCCTGTGCTCATCCCAACCCTAACTAAAATCTGTAATCTCTCTCTCTCTCGACTGGCATCTTTCCATCACTGTTCAAGCATGCAGTGATTACTCCTATTCTGAAAAAAAAAAAATTCTGACCCTAACACACTCTCAAATTACCGTTCTATCTCCCAGCTCCCATGCCCCTCCAAGCTACTTGAGAGACTTGTCTACACCCGCATCACACACTTTCTAAACTCACACAACTTATTGGACCCACTTCAGTCCAGCTTTCGTTCCCAACACTTCACAGAGACAGCACCTACTAAGGTAGTTAATGATCTGTTCACTGCCAAGGCTAAAGGCCATTACTGACTCCTAATTCTTCTAGATCTCTCTGCTGCTTTTGACACTGTTGACAACTCTCTTCTCATACAAACGCTACAATCCCTAGGTCTTAAGCCCTTTCTTGGTTCTCTTCCTACCTATCTGATCGCTCTTTTACTGTTCGTTTTTCTGACTCTGGCCCTGATTCAGAGCCGGACGTTCTGAAAGAGCGCTCGCTCTGAATCAGGACGTTTTTTTTTTGTGCAGCCTGCTGGCCGCTCGCATATCTGTGGGTGACCACCCACAGCTATTGCAAGCGGCCAGGATGATGGTCGCGATGGTCAAGACCATCGCGACCATCGGGCTTGCGATGAGACCCTTGTGGTAGGGTCTCATGGCCGCAAGCCCTCGAGAATGCCTCCATTTGTGAAGCCACCCCCTCGCCACGCCTACAAAAGGGGGCGAGCTGTCGATCAACATCGACAGCCTCCCCTTTTGTAGTGAGCCATGGAGCGAGTGCTTTTTGCGCTCGCTCTGGGGCTCACGCGTGCGCACTGTGCCACAACTGACCCGCTTGCGAGCCGGTCTGAATCAGGCCACCTGCCTCCTCTTCTCTACCTCTATCAGTTGGAGTACCGCAAGACTCTGTCTTAGGTCCTTTGTTATTCTCAATCTATACCACCTCTCTTGGCAAACTAACCCGCTGCTTTGGATTTCAGCGGTATGTGGATGATACTCAAATCTACCTATCCTCCCCAGATTTATCACCATCTGTATTGGTCCGTGTTACTGAATGTTTTTCTGCCATTTCATCTTGGATGTCATCTCGCCACCTGAAACTTAATATTTCTAAAACAGAATTAACTATATTTCCACCAGCCAATAACAGTTACCAACCTGATCTCTCGATCACTGTTGATAACTCAAAAATCCACCCTGCCCCACAAGCTTGCTGCCTTGGTGTCATCCTGGACTCAATAGGAGGACTGTTACCACGGACACTACTGGGGCCTATGTTAGTGCTAATATGCGGCTGGGATGAGAGGAACAGATCAGAGACTGAGAGAATGATTATAGAAGTGGCTTATAAAGGGGATAGACGGGAGTTGGACGGGACCAGCTATGTTGCCAGGGCTCATAGGTCATACTAGCAGCAAAAGTGTTTCAGGTCTGTCTATGCTGCCCTCCCATCTAAAATTAAATTCAAACTCCTTATGCATCAGCAATACTATGCCCCCCACTCCCTTCATCCTCCTCCTAGGTCAGTGGTCACCAACATGTACGGCCGTAATTTGGGTAGCTCGGAGTCAATTATGGAAGTGTTGAGGAAGTGACCTCTGACGCGCGCTGCCCCCGTGGTGTCCATGCTGAGGGTGGACCCACAGGGAGGTATGTCAGGTGATTGCCAGAGCCGCTACAGAAATCATTTGACGCGCTTCCCTGTGACTCCACCCACGGTGTTAACGCCACGGCGGAGCGGCACGCAAAATACATGATGGACACAGCGAGTGACTCCCTCCCAGCCCTTATTTCTCGGAAATACAGATGCCTACAGTTACAAAGTGAGGTGCTAGACCACTTTAACATGTGTGTGGTGGGACACTGGATGCTTTCATTGTTTAGTTATACATTATCTATTTTAATAAAAATCTGCATTGAGCCCTACAGTGTGAGCGCAAACAGAACTTATCCGGCTTAATTCCTGCTGTCAAATATTTTACAGGTTTTTTTTGTAATGTTTGAAAGACAACAAAAAAAACCCCCACAAAGAGCAAATATATAGGGAACATTCAAAGGGAACATACATGGGCATAAGACAGATAAGCGGAATTCATCAAAATACCACCATACAGATTAGTAGCTCACACCCCAATTAAGGTTGGCAGCCACTGTCCTAGGCACAGGAACTCTACACCGGCCAATAGTAGCAGCATGTTGGCCTTCAGTGGTACCCACCAAAGGACAGTGTGTCACCAAACCAGGTGTACAGCTGTGAGCATATGTATATTTTTATAATGTGTATATGGGTTGGGTATGGGATGCTGGCAGTCACAATCTTGAAGCTGGCATCCCGACAGCGTTAGGATACCAACACCCGTCGGCCAGTATCCTAACCCTCCCCCTACTCTTAACCCTCCCTCCCCGCTGCCTAAATCTAACCCTCCCCTGTAGTCAGGGGCATTTTAAGAGAGGAGGGGGCCAGTGTGCGGCCTACCGTTTGGGCCCCCTCCTCTCTGTCCGGGCAGCAGATTCTGGCTTCATGCCAGAATTTATTGCGCATGCGCGGGTCGCCGGGAAAATGGCGCCTGCATCTTTTTCCCAGGGACATTTCTTCTGCGCATGCCCGAGTCACAGGGAAATTGGACGCCCCCACTGGAATCTGCGGAAAGGTAAGTATAATTATCTATGGGTGCAGGGTGTGGTGTGCACCTTGCACCCATTATAAAGACGCCCCTCCCTCTAGTGCCTAACCCTAACCCTCCACATAACCCCAGTACTCACTGTCGAGATTCCGGCGCCGGTATTCTAAGCACCGGCATCCCGTGTATACAGTTGTGTATAGAGTTTTTTTAAGTAGACTTTAAATGTTATATGTTTACATTTATACTTTTTGTTAGATGTACTGCACTTATATTTTTACAATTTTTTGAGTCATTTATTTATTGTTTTGTTTATAGAGATAAATGCATACTTGCCTACACTCCCGGAAGTCGAGGGAGGCTCCGGCATCCTGCCCACTTCCTAGTGAAGCAGGCAGGATGGGGAGATTCAATGGGGAATTGGCAGGTCCATGATGAGGGGGCGGGGCTAAACAACACAATTTGCGTCAATTAGTCCAGCCCCTTCTCCACTGACCCTCAAATTGCAGACTATTCAGGGGAAAGGGACGGGCCTAATTTTGTCACCAGCCCGGCCCTGTACCACCCTGCAGGAGTAGCTATCTAGGCTGCTTCCGGAAAGGTAACGTTGCGTACACATGGTAAGATTTAAATGAACGATATCGTTCATTGTTAAATCATTCATATCATTCAGTTTTATGCTGCCAATGATCGACCACCGATGCGCGTTTCCATATGGACGATAACAATATTGTTAATCGTCCAGCATGCAGGCCAACCTGCAGGAGGGAATGGTCCTTGGTCGTGGATGATATTGTTGGTGTGTGGATGAACGATATGGTTCATCCAACACACCGGGAAATTCAAGGGAGATCGTTCAGCTATATCGATCGCTGAACAGATTGTCCAGTGTGTATGCGGCTCAAGTAAGGTTAAATGTCATATATTTATAAGGTTTTAGGTGTTCCTTGAAAAGGTTTTGTTAAGGCAGAGGTTCCCAAACTCCACGCAGTCCAGGTTTTAAGGATATCCATGCTTGAGCACAGGTGACTTTGGGCCTGAGTTGTATGCTATCGCTGCAGCTGCAAGTTGTATGTTACTGCGATGGACACCATAACTGAGACACCAGAGCCATGTTATATGCATAACGGAGAAACAGCCAGAAACACGTCCCGAAAATGGCTGGAACACGCCTCTGATTTATTTGTCACTCCCTGTTACCTTACATAAAACATTCCTGTCAATCACTTGTGACTGAATCCTCACTGCAACTGTAATCGCAATCCAAACACTGCGCGTGCGCATTGCAGCTGTGACCCATGGGCAGACTACCGATAATCGCTCAATTGCATGGACATCGGAATAGCGTACAACCATGAATTAGACCTTTAAATAGTACCTCAGTCAATTTAAATTAACCATTTGGACTCAAGCATTAGCTTAAACCCTGGTCTGTAATGATGGAGTTTGGGAAACTCTGTATTAATGTTTTACAGTTTCATTTAAAAAAATAATAAAAATTGTTTCACATCACTTTGACCCTTTGACCTTACCTTTAAATATTGCTCTTTAAGCACCTGGACGATAGCTTGGCACGTCTCGGGTATGATGAGGCCCAGCGCTTGCGGTGAGATGAGTGTGCTGTACTTGAGCTCTTGCAGAGACCTTCCAGTAGCCAAAAAGCGCAGGGTAGCCACTAACCTTTGCTCTGCAGGTATGGCTCTCCTCAAAAAGGTGTCTTCCCTCTCGATGTAGGGAGTGACCAGTTGCAGCAGCTCCTGAAACGTGGGTTCATCCATTTGCAGACAATACCTGTAGTCATCAGGATTATTCTCCTGAATTTGATGTAAGAGGGGTTTATGGGACAAGGACTCTCGCCTCAGTAGCCAGTCCTTTGTCCAGCAGCTCCTATAACGGGTCTTCTTCTTCTTTCTCCTCTTCAGAGAACGCAGGTAGCTCACTGTAGCGACCACACAGGCAGCAACAGCCTGACTTTCAAGATCCATTCTCCAAGGTATAAACAGTTTCAATAGTATTGTGCTGCAGCAGAGACTATACCAAGCTTGTGCACAAAACAAAGAACAATACCCCAAGCCTCGTTTCTGTGTCTAATCCATCACCTGACTGACACTTCCTGTATCCAAGCCTCGTTTCTGTGTCTAATCCATCAGCTGACTGACACTTCCTGTATCCAAGCCTCGTTTCTGTGTCTAATCCACCAGCTGACTGACACTTCCTGTTTCCAAGCCTCATTTCTGTGTCTAATCCCCCCCACCTGACTGACACTTCCTGTATCCAAGCCTCGTTTCTGTGTCCCACCTGACTGACACTTCCTGAATCCAAGCCTCGTTCCCACCTCCTCTGCAATGACTGTGCTTTATCACACTCAGCCATTGCTGAGTAATTGCTGCCTCTAGCCTGGCACTTTCTCATACAGCCTTCTGGGTAGATCTGTTACATTATATACACACACATACACATAGTACATACATGCACACACATACACGTAGTACATACTTACATGCAAACATAGTAATATACATACATAGGCTTGCCATATCATCCCATGAATCCAGGACACACATGAATTACACAGATTCTGTGGCTGGCTAACTTCAAGTCTCCATTTCACCTGGTTTTAATCAGCCACAGAACCCGTGTACTGTAATTCACGTGTGTCCTGAATCACAGGGATGATCTGGGAAGCCTATACGTACACTCATAGGGCCTGATTCAGGGACGGACAAAATGTTGATGATTACGTAGCTGAGCGATTATCGGTAATTGCGCATGCGTCTGAGTCGCGCTGCGCATGTGTCATTTAATTTTCGTTGCTGGCAGTGAGGATGTAATCGTGAAGTGATTTCCATGCAGGGAACATTTGTGGGTGGGGGGTGGCGACTCAAACGCTGGTGACTCTGTGACTGAGATCCCGTCCACCGTAAAAATGGCTCCAGTGTCTCAGTACCCCCGGCCAATCTGCGTGAGCATAGGGTTACTCAGAAGTTTGATAATCGCTGATGTGCGGTTCGGTTTTACTCGGATATGTTCGGATCTCAAAAACGGCATCATATTGGCTATCCTGCTGTCACGTGTTTTGGATAGCCAATAAGAGAAAACCGAATTTGCGATCATTTGGCGATAAGAAGAACCGAATAAAACCGAACCCGCACATCTCTACTTTAAATGCAGTCTTTTGGATTTGCGAAGCTGCAGGTGGGTGTATCAATGCCGCTGCGTGCAAATTCACAACTGTGGCGGCATTAGCGCAAATCTCTGAAACAGGACCATTGTACGTGCAAACACACATAGTATATACGGCACTTACATACAAAGTACATACATATGCACATAGTATATATATATATATATATATATATATATATATACATACATAATATATACTTGCACACATACATATATACAGATGTGTCCACATCTATCCTCCATGCGCTACAAGACGCATGAGAGCCGTGTGACTCGGTAGCACTGAGCGTCTTTTCAAGCAACTTTTTACCTTCAAATGCGAACCATTGAATAGGACGCACAGGCAGCTTCTGCTGATTAACATGAAATGTGGCATGCCTATGTTCTGTGTGCAGCTGCGGGTGTATCCGCATGCAAAATCCTACGTTACATTGTCAGCGGTGTGATACTGTAACGTACTGTTTCGCATGCAGATACACTCGCAGTTGCACACAGAATATCGCATCGCTGTGTGACTAAGGGGTCTATTTACTAAGCAGTGTTAGGAGAAGTGAAGAGTGAAAAGTGATAAGGTGCCAGCCAATCAGCTCCCAACTGTCATTTTTCAAACACAGCCTGTGAGATGGCAGTTAGGAGTTGATTGGCTGGCACCTTATCACTTTTCACTCTTCACTTCTCCTAACGCTGCTTAGTAAATAGACCCCTATGACGCATGTGAAGGTAAAAGTTTGCACGAAAAGACGCTCACCGCTGCCGAGTCACGCCACAGCATAAGCATAGCGCTACTAGAAGGGCTGTTTAACATGCAAGGAAGTTAGATGTATGAGGACACATCTGTACAACTGTGTTTCTCCTCTTCAGGAGAAGCGCTGAGATGAGATACAGCATGTCACTTCAGGATGGGGCTGGCCTATCCAGTCATTAGGCCCACATCACAGGTGTGATGAGAAAGGGGCAGGGCTGAAATGATGCGATTCACTTCATTTTACCCCCTGCCGCCTCCATACGGAACCGCAGTTCCTGGTATTATCTCCGAATCCTGCCCACTTTACTAGGACCTCTGTCTCTACCTGCGATATCTAAGATGCGGATTGTTATAAATATGCCCCTAAGTCAGGGGTGGCCAACCCGCGGCTCTAGACCCGCATGCAGCTCTTTTATGTTTCCCTTGCGGCTCCCGGTTCGGCAGCCCCCCACTGGTATTGAGACACAAAACCAGTGACTGTGGGCCTGATTCAAAACAGATAGCTACTGCGATCGTGGGTGCCATTACGCACGCAGTCTCACAGCGATTATATGCTAATCCATTGCGATCGCTGTGCCGTCACTGCACTACATCAGGAAGCCCACCTTACCTTACACACATCCGCAATGTTTAGCAAGACTGCAAAATCATCGGTAACATCGAGTACCATCGCAGCCTCACGCACACTGGCACAAGGTCAGACCTTACTCAGGAATTGCTAACCTCATCGCACGCTGTGAGTGCTCAGGCTGCGTATGGCATCACAGTGGCTAATTTATTCACGTCCCAGCAAAAGCGTTCAAAAGCGCTGGCACGCCTGCGTTTCGCCAACCACCCCCCCCGTAACCTCGGACAAATGGTACTTCCTATCAATCACTCTGCGTCTGCATAGTGATTGTGATCACAGTCCTGATCGCAGTGGCTGGTTTTCGCGCACACACTGCGATGCATACGCATGCGCACTACGCAACAATCGGCCGATTGCGTGCATAATTGCAATCCTTGCAATAGCTGCAGTCACCTACCTTAAAATTGTGGACATTTAAAGACAATGTGCCCGATTCAGCATTGATCGCAACTGCCGATTGCACACGCAATCGGACAAGTACTGCGTTCTGCACATGCAATGCCTTACGCAGCTTTGGCCTTTCATTGCGTGCGATGAGGTTAGCAATTCCTGAGTAAGGTCAGAGCTTGTGCAAGTGGTTTCGTAGTCTTGCTGAGTATTACAGATGTGTGTAAGGTAAAGTGAGCGTCCTTATGTTGTGCTGTGACGGCATAGTGATCGCAGAGGATTAGCATATCTTTGCCGTGAGACTGCGTGCCTAATCGCTATAGCAGTCGCAGTTGTGATCTGTACTGGATCAGGCCCGATGTCATATCGGCTTATGTTATGGGCAAAGTGAAGTTAGCACCACATGCAGAGCACACCGTAGGGTCTGATTCAGCAGTGTACGCTAGCTGGGAATAGTACCACGAGCGGGGTAGCTGGAGTCGTAATCTAGTGTACTGAACAAATGATACATACAGACAGTACCACAGGCAGGCTGGCCGAGATTGTAGTCCAAATGCAAAGTGCCGCTCCAGCGGTATGTAGAGAAGTCTGCCGGCAGACCTTAACCGTCCTCCGTCAGTGTTAGATTACGACTTCAGCTAGCCCGCTCGTGGTACTACTCCTAGCTACATTAAGACAGAGGCACGGGAACCAGCAAACTAAAGGAGAGGGGAGGCCCAGCCTTCCTAAGGTAATTACTGCATAGTACCTTAGAAGCTAATTCTGTGTGGATTCACTGGGGTGAGCAAAAAACGCCTTGGGCGTATCAGTGCCGAACACAGGGCCTCATTCAGAGCCGCTCGTAAGCGGCCGTTCGCTTGTTCCGAGCGATGTTCGCACATCTGCGCATGCGTACGGTTTGTAATACGCATGCGCGAACCAGTCAGTGCAGCCGAAAATCGTTTGTTCGCTATATAGCGAATGCCTGCTAATTTGAGTGACAGGAGGAGGCGTATGTGGGTGGTAACAGGGGAAGGTGCTTGAAAACGGGGAGTGGAATTCAGAACGCAGGCGTGCTTAAAGGTCAAAACGAGCGTTTTATGGGTGTGCATAATTAATACAGCAGCGTCATTGACCACGTCACTTGGTTGTTTTAAAGTCAGAACTGCTTGCAATATAGCGGTAGGAAAAACCAGCCACAAAATTAGCGAGCAGTTCATACGCTGTTCGATGTACTCGATTAATCTATTAAATAGCGGACATGACGTATGATGCGAGCGGCCAGGGGGCGTATTTTTCAAAAAAACTACTGCATGTTTTGTTCGCTCGTTCAGACATAGAGGCGTCAACAGACCGCAAAGAGCGAACGGTTCATTTGAATAGCCACTCCCTTTGTCTGAACGAGCGAGCGCTAATAGCGTCTGGCTCTGAATCAGGCCCACACTTACATGCTATAGTTAATGGACTTATCTATATAAAAGTGACTTATACGCTTGTCCACTTGGTCCATACAGCTGCACGATATCGAACCTGGATCAATATATATATATATATATATATATATATATATATATGTTATATGTGATTTCCTATGTGCCATTTTTATGTACCTTGTGACTTGTATGTCAGGAAGAATATCTTTGTATCTTCTTTTCATTTGTCCTGTATACCGGTATTAGGTGTTTTTAGAATATAGTAACGATATATATTGATAAATCTGTTATTAAGCTATCTACATAAGACTCCATATTGTCACAGGATGGTGTGTTGCTTTAAGTATTCATAAGCTTTGAATTGCAAAATATTACAAAGGCTGATTTCTGCAGAGCTGTGAGCCGAGGAACCTTGGAATGTATAAACATGCAGATAACGTTATGAATAAGACTATGTATCCTTACCCCCCTAACATTCCCACAGTAATCTCCCACTGCATCGGCTGCTGCGTAGGAGGGAGGAAGGGAGGGGGGGGCGGTGCCGGACCTGGGCCCCTGCCGGGCCCCTCTGGAAGCCCGGGTAAATTGTACCCGCTCCCTCCCCCTCTCGGCGCCTTTGATTACATTGACCAAAAATATTTTGATTTGGTGCTGGACCACCATCCAGAGGCACCCCTGCAAGTGTCCCAAGGCACCCAAGGGTGCCACAGTGCACAGTTTGGTAACCACTATTATAAGCTATAATGTCAGCGGTTGACAGTCTGCTGCCATTTGTGGGCGGGGAGGGGGCAGCGACGGCCTCCATTTCCCGAAACGGAGGTGTGTTGCCACCATTTGGGCGGGGGAGGGAAGAGGCCAGGATCTCCGTTGGCTGGCGTAGAGGATCCCATTGACCTTCACATGAGCAGACTGTGACTTATAAAGGGCTAAAATTCTTTTAAGTCCTGTATCAGCCCCATGTGCTCCAGCGCCCCTGTCATAGAGCTCCAGTCCACCCAATCAAATGCCTACTTGGCATCAGTAGAAAGGAGGACTGTGGGTACTGAGGAAGAAGACTCCCTGTTTAGAAAGTTTATCAGCTTTGCAGCATTGTCATGAGCCTCCCTCCAAGGCACAAATCAGAATGAACGGGAAATAGAGGCTCCAGGCAATTCACAGTCATTTTTGCGAATAGCTTAACACCAATGTTCAGCAGTGAGATGGAGTAGTAGCTGGAGCACATGGCGGGGTCTTTCCATGTTTGGAATAACTGAAATGTGCGAAATCAAAGTCTGGTCAGATAAAGTTTTTTGTCTCAGAAACAGCATTAAAGGCTGGAAGGAGAAGTGGGAGCAATAAATCCTGAAACATCTGATTGAGAACCCATCAGGGTCTGGGCATTTTTCCAGTTGGGGAAAAGTTAATAGCAGCCCAGAATTTGATGGCAGTAAAGGATAAGTTCATGGCTTCTTTGAGCTCTCCGGGGATACACTATGAAGATGGTGCACTTGTTGGAGGCAATACAATGTGGATAAGTTGTAAAACTGATTTTGGGCTTGATCCAGAGATGGACACTGCTGCGTCTGCTCTTGCGTCTGTTGCCGGATTCGCAGCTGCGATAATATACAAATACTAGTATCAACCCCTCCCTTGTGATAGTAGCCTGCGTCTGAATATGCTAGGACTGAGACGCCCACTTTCTGCAGCAACAGTCGCCTCTTTCTGGAGGCCTCCATGTTCCTACAACCCCATGAGGCACTGCCTCCCCCGTACCTGCACCGCAGCTATATACTTCCTAACAAAGCTGTAAATTCTGAACAAAATTTGGTCCCAGCTGCCCAACCACCCCCCTATCCACCCGATTTCTCAACAAATCAAGACTATAGAGGGGGACTGGTGTAGCACTCAATCACTAGTGCCCCCTCACCATCAGGCTCCTTGGGTGTTGCATGGACATTTCCAGCGGTAGTACCGGCACTTATTTGGGGCCCCTCTCCCCCACACCTCCCAGAGTTTTCCAGCACAGTAACTGTGTTCACTACCTGATGCCCCTTCCTGTATCTCTCCCACCTACACATCCTTCCCATGTTCCTTTGAGACTCACCTTTGGAAGAGAACTACAGTATTCTCTCAGGAGCTGATTCAGATCCGCTCGCTAGGATGCAAACGCTCGTAGCTGGCCGATATTTGCAATCTGCGCATGTGTATGCATCACAAAGCGTGTGCGAACCACTGCGAAAGATCAAGAAGCGCTCGCTCGCCCAGCATAGACAGCCCATCTGAATGAGTGATATGAGAGGCCGTTTGTGGGTGGTAACGGGCTGGCCACTAGAAACGGCGGAGTGGAGGTGTGACCGCAGGCATGCCTGAGCGTCTCAACGCCGTTTCAGAGGCGTGCATAATTAACAGGCAGCGTCATAGTACACGTCACCTGGTAGTATTTCACACTGAAGTGATTGAAGTGCTTGCGGCAGGGTATAGTCAACCTCAAGCGCTGCGATCGCATCCGATGGTGCTTGATGTACCAATGGTTTCGTGCACTTCCAGGAGATGACGTGCGCAAGTGGGTGTCTTATGAATGGCTGGTGGTCGTCTGCATACACAAATTGATCGCACACCAAGACATAGTGGGCTTGCTAATGCCTTGCCGTGCGATCGCCTGCCTTGCTGGGAGTGCGCTGGATTTGCATATGCTAGGTGCGAGCGAACACATCTAGCGAGTTTGTCTGAATGAGCTCCTCAGTCCATGACAATCCATGATGGCCTGCCAGCATTCAAACATATCGACATGTTACAAAATGTGCTCTATTTAACTTTTTTGGAAATGTCCATCAAATGTCCTTTTCACTCATAATTATGTAGGTTTATTGGAAAATTATGTTTGTGTTACAGCTCAGTAAAAAAATGAATGTCAATGAACTCTACGATTTATTCAATTAACATAAAGAATATATATAATTCTAATCACGTTTGTATTTAATGCATGAACTTGAGGCAACCAGGCATCTGTTATAGTGGAAATACATCTTTAATAGTCTATTTTCCTGAATGTTATATTGTTTTCCCCCTAACAAAATACAGCTTTTTTATGTATGCTGGAAGAAATATTATTTAGGTTATTTGTAAAGTCCAGTATCCCTATATAATATTCTATTTACATTATCTGGGGAATTAGGAATATTAGAGGAATGGGAATAATTTGGATTTAGCAAAGATTCTCCCCTTTTTGGCTGAATTTACTTTGCGGGTTCTATCTATGATGATATCAAATATTTTATGTTATTGCAGTTTAATTCTAGATATGGGCCATGATAATGTGTATGTATATATATTTTTTGCCTGTATTTTTATGTTATTTTCTTCGCTCAGCAGGTAATCATCTATTTTTTAAATTTATTCACTGATTTCCCGTGGTCATAGTAAAAGTTAATAAGCCTTAACATGGGCGTAGATGTTCGGGATATCTAAGCATATTTTTAATCATGCAATCAATGCTTTACAGTCAGAGGGCACTGTGTGAAAGCTAAATAAGGAAACAGCAGTGTTGATGTCACTATAATTATTACCATAAACAAAAATGGCTTCACTGGCACGATGTACAGCAATTAGTAAAGATAGGCTTTTTATTGTGATTGGCTACGTTAGCCTATGGACAGGTAGCAGAATTGCAGGGGCTAAAGGCAACTTTACGGCATTTCTCGGGATTCTCTAATAATCAAAGAGGATATATTTAAAGATAAAAAAGTCTCACTAGACTGAGGTGCAAGTAGAGTTTTGCCTCTTAAACTTGTACTATTTAAAATGCTATAGTTCTCCTGCAGGAAGTGTCTCTCCTAACTTGCCTCCTAAGTGTCTCTCCTAACTTGCCTCCTAAGTGTCTCTCCTAACTTAAAAAGCAATTTGAATTATCTAAGAAAAATTGCCCCCTTTTTAAATATAACTGGGGCTCCATTAGAATGTCCATGCATTTTATTCAGGTAGAATCTTCTTCACACGGATAAGGTATGGGTTGAAAAATCGGCAGTAGTTTGCTTGTTTCGTTCACTCTGTCCCCCTGAAATAAAAACAACAAAATGAGATGCTGAATAGTTAGTAAAACAAAAGTGCACCCACATCCAGACTAGTGTCTGCTGCAATGTCTACAATTGGCCCGATGCCACACTGATATTATGAGACCCGTAGATGGGATGTAGTCATGTGACCGGTCAAAATCCCGACAGCGGCATACCGGCTAGGGATTTATGATAGGCGTTGAAATACCGATGCCGGAAAACCGAGGACGACATCTCAAACTAAGGTAAGTCCGGGGCTCCTTTAGCGTTAGCCGTGTGGGGGGAGAAGGGTTAGGATTAGGGAATCTAGGGGGGTTAGGGTTAGGTTTGGGGGGGGAGGGAGATTAGAGTTAGGCACCCCCCCAGGGAGGGTTAGGTACTCCCGGGGGTAGGTTAGGTTTAGGCACTAGGGGTGGGAGGTTAGGGTTAGGCACCACTAAGGGAGGGTTAGAGTTAGGGGGGGCGACAGGGAGGTTAGGTTACCCCTTAATACCTGCCTCTGTCGGGATCTTGATCCTGTCGGGAATCCGCTGTCGGGATTTGACTGGTGGCTAAACAGCCGCCGGCATTTCAATCCCATTCCCTGTAGATAAATGTGGTTTAAAAGTGTGTACAGATAAACGCTGATGTAACAGGAAGTACCGAAGTAGCATTTTGCTTTGTTATGTACAGTATCACGGGATGGGTGAACATGACCATGGCTAAATAGGGGACTCGAATTAGAGTAACCATGAGAACATGTGCCGTCATTGGCAGACCAGGGCGGGATAAGTCATTGGGACTAGGCAGCCAATTCTCTTAGAAAATAACTGCTGACAAAACTTTTGATAGTCATTCTATTAAGGATAGTTGGTATAAACTTTCCCTGGCTCCTTAAGACATTCCACTGGCTTCTTGATTGGATTGACTGACTCCTGTATTTTACATTATATTATCCATCCTTCTTGGCAGCAGATCTTTCACTTTGTCACTTCTGCATTTTCAAGAATAGAGATACAATATAGGATCTGTCAACCTCAGTGATATAAGGCTGTGTGTACTCTATGGTTTTAGAAGTTGTGCATAGGGTACAGGCTGCATATACAGCGTATTAAACTATAGACAAGCTCGTCCCAAAGGCAGACAATAAACTGTACACACCGCACGGTTCTGGACCATGGCAAAGTGATCCGTTTCCAAGACTGCTTGCTGGGCGATCTTCCTGGTCTCATCGTCCCAATCTATATTATCAGTGTTCAGAATGGATTCCATCATGCTGAAAGGGAGAGAAGCAAAGTGCATGAGGGAGATGGGTTGTGTGTCAGAGGATAGATAAAAAGCAAAGGAGACTCGCACATTACTGTATTTCACACCCAGGAGACTCGCACATTACTGTATTACACACCCGGGAGACTCGCACATTACTGTATTTCACACCCGGGAGACTCGCACATTACTGTATTTCACACCCGGGAGACTCGCACATTACTGTATTTCACACCCGGGAGACTCGCACATTACTGTATTTCACACCCGGGAGACTCGCACATTACTGTATTTCACACCCGGGAGACTCGCACATTACTGTATTTCACACCCGGGAGACTCGCACATTACTGTATTTCACACCCGGGAGACTCACACATTACTGTATTTCACACCCGGGAGACTCGCACATTACTGTATATCACACCCGGGAGACTCGCACATTGCTGTATTTCACACCCGGGAGACTCGCACATTACTGTATTTCACACCCGGGAGACTCGCACATTACTGTATTTCACACCCGGGAGACTCGCACATTACCCACGAGACTCATACATTACTGTATTACACACCTAGGAGACCCACACATTACTGTATTACACACCCAGGAGACTCACACATTACTGTATTTCACACCCAGGAGACTCACACATTACTGTATTTCACACCCAGGAGACTCACACATTACTGTATTTCACACCCAGGAGACTCACACATTACTGTATATCACACCCAGGAGACTCACACATTACTGTATATCACACCCAGGAGACTCACACATTACTGTATTTCACACCCAGGAGACTCACACATTACTGTATTTCACACCCAGGAGACTCACACATTACTGTATTTCACACCCAGGAGACTCACACATTACTGTATTTCACACCCAGGAGACTCACACATTACTGTATATCACACCCAGGAGACTCACACATTACTGTATATCACACCCAGGAGACTCACACATTACTGTATTTCACACCCAGGAGACTCATACATTACCCAGGAGACTCACACATTACTGTATATCACACCCAGGAGACTCACACATTACTGTATTACACACCCAGGAGACTCACACATTACTGTATTACACACCCAGGAGACTCGCACATTACTGTATTTCACACCCAGGAGACTCGCACATTACTGTATATCACAACCAGGAGACTCACACATTACTGTATTTCACACCCAGGAGACTCACACATTACTGTATATCACACCCAGGAGACTCGCACATTACTGTATTTTACACCCAGGAGACTCGCACATTACTGTATTTCACACCCAGGAGACTCGCACATTACTGTATATCACACCCAGGAGACTCACACATTACTGTATATCACACCCATGAGACTCACACATTACTGTATTTCCCACCCAGGTGTCAAAGCTGAATAATTGAGTGAGACAAGTTCAGTTTAAAATTTAATCGCAGCGATGCCATTTTGGAAATGAGATCACAAGACACCATTTTGTGTGGTCAGCATTAATTCAAGTTATAACCCATTAACTAAGAACAGATGGCAATGTTTTTGTTAACACCAAGGGCAACGGGAAAAAACAGCTTTCTAAGTAGATAAGGAGAGACAATGGGTATTTTTACATACAAATTGGGAATCCCGGGATGCAGATAAAGTATAGTTGTGGCAATTGTAATATAATATCTACACAATTGGATTTGCCTGAATACTAGACAAGATGTCTCCTAATCCCATAGTTTGAGGTGATAATACATTTGCACTTCACACAAGTGTCTGTGAGAACAAAAGAGGTTTTGTTTTCCTTTGAACACAGCAGGTGGGGGCCTGCTGACAGAGGGCATGTCGAATTACAACCCTCAGCCATCCACACTGCTGGAGGTTCACTTCGTGTATGAGAGATTATGCACTTAAATCTCACCCATTAATAACTAGCGTCCTTATATCAAACCCCAAATACCCACACACTACATTTTCGCACATAAGGTTCCATAAGCATCAAAATGTATGATTCAAGTTGGTTAAGTTAGTTTAAATGCTAAGAAATAGAGGTTTTTGATATCTAAGGTATTATATATGATAAGCAAGGTATGTTTGATCTCGTTCTGATGCCTACGCTTTTTACAGAATCCCGGTGTTATCGGTGGAGAGATCGCATCATGCAAACTCAAGTTATGGATTGCAGAACTTATAAGCAACAAAATGTTTTAGTTGATGGAATGTTACAGGAGGCGTTACCAGAAAGACCCCGGCTGATAGAGGCAGGGAAAGTCTATTTGAAACAACCTGTTAAATGTGTCGTTACATATGCTCCTCCTCTGGGAACCAATGAGATCAGCAGGAAGATTCCCCTTTGTCCTGTTTCAGTCTGGGGGGGGAATAAATACATGTGTCCAAACACTGGTTTGGTAGTTCATGCTGAATTTTGGGTGAGCTGAGGATATCTAGTCAGAAGTCTATCTCTGGATCCAGAGGCGCAGCGTATGTATAACCGTACCTGGTCTGTATTATTTCCTTTTACGCCTAACTTGTGTATGTATAGATTGCGTGTAACTGACTGTACTTTTACCTGAATAATACTTGTGCGTTGGAAACACAGATTCCACTCCTGTCTTTATTTGCGGTTAAACTGCGTACGCAATTAGCATTGTCTTAGAGGGTTTTAGGCAGGGTTTTGTCTTAGAGGTTTTTAGGCAGGGTTTTGTCTTAGAGGTTCTAGGCAGGTGAATCTTAGAGGTTTATAGGAAGGAATATATTAAAAGGTTTATTTACGATTTAACACAGGAGACTCACACATTGCTGTATTTCACACGCAGGAGACTCAGACATTACTGTATTACACACCCAGGAGACTCAGACATTACTGTATTACACACCCAGGAGACTCATACATTACCCAGGAGACTCACACATTACTGTATTTCCCACCCAGGAGACTCACACATTACTGTATTTCACACCCAGGAGACCCACACATTACTGTATTTCACACCCAGGAGACTCACACATTACTGTATATCACACCCAGGAGACTCACACATTACTGTATTTCACACCCAGGAGACTCACACATTACCCAGGAGACTCACACATTACTGTATATCACACCCAGGAGACTCACACATTACTGTATTACACACCCAGGAGACTCACACATTACTGTATTTCACACCCAGGAGACTCACATTACTGTATTTCACACCCAGGAGACTCACACATTACCCACGAGACTCATACATTACTGTATTACACACCTAGGAGACTCACACATTACTGTATTACACACCCAGGAGACTCGCACATTACTGTATTTCACACCCAGGAGACTCGCACATTACTGTATATCACAACCAGGAGACTCACACTTTACTGTATTTCACACCCAGGAGACTCGCACATTACTGTATTTCACACCCAGGAGACCCACACATTACTGTATTTCACACCCAGGAGACTCACACATTACTGTATTTCACACCCAGGAGACTCACACATTACTGTATTTCACACCCAGGAGACTCACACATTACTGTATATCACACCCAGGAGACTCACACATTACTGTATTTCACACCCAGGAGACTCACACATTACCCAGGAGACTCACACATTACTGTATATCACACCCAGGAGACTCACACATTACTGTATTACACACCCAGGAGACTCACACATTACTGTATTTCACACCCAGGAGACTCACACATTACTGTATTACACACCCAGGAGACTCGCATATTACTGTATTTCACACCCAGGAGACTCACACATTACTGTATATCACACCCAGGAGACTCGCACATTACTGTATATCACACCCAGGAGACTCACACATTACCCAGGAGACTCACACATTACTGTATATCACACCCAGGAGACTCACACATTACTGTATATCACACCCAGGAGATTCACACATTACTGTATTTCACACCCACGAGACCCGCACATTACTGTATATCACACCCAGGAGACTCGCACATTACTGTATTTCACACCTAGAAAACTCGCACATTACTGTATTTCACACCCAGGAGACACACACATTATTGTATTACATACCCAGGAGACTCACACATTACCCAGGAGACTCACACATTACTGTATATCACACACAGGAGACTCACACATTACTGTATTACACAACCAGGAGACTCACACATTACTGTATTTCACACCCAGGAGACTCACACATTACTGTATTTCACACCCAGGAGACTCGCACAATACTGTATATCACACCCAGGAGACTCACACATTACTGTATATCACACCCAGGAGACTCGCACATTACTGTATTACACACCCAGGAGACTCACACATTACTGTATTTCACACCCAGGAGACTCACACATTACTGTATTACACACCCAGGAGACTCACACATTACTGTATATCACACCCATGAGACTCACACATTACTGTATATCACACCCATGAGACTCGCACATTACTGTATATCACACCCAGGAGACTCACACATTACCCAGGAGACTCACACATTACTGTATATCACACCCAGGAGACTCACACATTACTGTATTTCACACCTAGGAAACTCGCACATTACTGTATTTCACACCCAGGAGACTCACACATTACCCAGGAGACTCACACATTACTGTATATCACACCCAGGAGACTCACACATTACTGTATTACACACCCAGGAGACTCACACATTACTGTATTACACACCCAGGAGACTCACACATTACCCAGGAGACTCACACATTACTGTATATCACACCCAGGAGACTCACACATTACTGTATTTCACACCTAGGAAACTCGCACATTACTGTATTTCACACCCAGGAGACTCACACATTACCCAGGAGACTCACACATTACTGTATATCACACCCAGGAGACTCACACATCACTGTATTACACACCCAGGAGACTCACACATTACTGTATTTCACAGCCAGGAGACTCACACATTACTGTATTTCACAGCCAGGAGACTCACACATTACTGTATATCACACCCAGGAGACTCACACACTTCTGTACTATTGGGGACTCTTCTGCTTCCACTTTCTATCAGACTGGCTGGAACAATTCTGTTGTCAATTTAAGGTTGGAAGTGACAGTATTGAGGCATGGTGGTAGATTTACTAAAACTTCTAAAACAGAAGCTTCTAAACTATCATTTTCCAGAATGCAATGGAGAAATCTGGTTGCTATTAGCCACGCCTCCATTTTTCATTTTTAAAGACTTTAGTAAATCTACCCCATGGACTCTAATGACCCCCCCCCCACACCATATTCAACTGAAACCTCTGCAAGGTGGTATGGGATTTGCTGACAGAAGCCAGAACATTGTGGTCCTTTAACTGTCCCCTTCATGTGACTGGCTGGTAGGGTAGGGGAAAGTGTAGCATGCAGAGAGTCACTAGACATACACACTGTAGCAGTGGTGAAGGTCACATGTTCAGATTCATAATCATAACTACATGTCAAAGCCAGGGACATGAAACAGATTTGTGGCTGCTAAAATCAGGCAGTAGTCAGGGGCCCAGGCACAGATTCATAGCAAATATTTCAGGCAGCGCTTTGGCACAGACTAGCACAGTCATGGGATCCTGGAGCTTGGAAATGAGACCTAAGACTCTGGCACCTAATGGTGTAGACAGAGTACTTTATACAGGTAGGGGGATGTTGAGTTTGGCACCAGTGTGATGTCATGAATCACTGCCTATCTCTTGAATTTCTCCCAGAGTGGTGCTCACCTGCCCTTTGGGGAAGTGCCACGGCTAGCAAAAGTGCCGGATTCAGAAGGAGGGAGCTGGAGACACCACGGACTACAATACTCCACCACCAGACCTGGCTGGTGCAATGTGTTGTTTAGTGGCAGTTCATCCCCCTTAAGGGTGGGTACCAAACACTCCACAAAAGGTTTGCCAGGGTTCTTGTGAAATTCTTTGAGAAGATGTATGTAAATCTGAAGACTTTAACCAAGACCACTGCAGATTTTGGTCTAGGATATTTTAGAATTTGATTTCTTATTCCTGCCCAACTACATAGGAAGATGACAATAAGAGAATAATTTCAATACCAAAGGTATGCCATGGGGTGTATTTCATGCTGGGGTTTTTCAGATGCAGGTGATAAGTAGTCAGTCAAAATTGTTTCTAGGTACTAATTTTGGAACAAACTTCCTTTTCTCATCTTTAGTAGTTTTGTAATGGACAGAAGCTCATGGAAGTTTGCCATCTTTGAAAACCTTTTCTCCTACGACCCATGTTGTGTTATGCACTATGAATCCAATAAGGTCTGAAATAAAGTCCATTGAAAGGTTTGTCCATGGCCTAACCAGAACTAGGAGCAACTGAAGAGGACTTTAAGGCTTCTGTGATGTCATCTGGGGTTCTATTATCATTCGATGCAGAAAAAGATAAAAAAGCTTTTGCTGTGGTGACTTGGGACAACCTTTTGGAGAGTTTTAGGTGGTTTGGGAGTCCAGACAACTTTGTCTCTTTGTTGAAAACTATTTCTCTAAATCCCTACACAGGTTTATAAACCATAATGGGGATATTGTTTCTGAGAATTGAAGCAATAATTTCAAAGATGAAAGAAAGTGAACCTAGACTTTGAAGTTTCCACAGTAGAGACACAGGTTGTTTCTGAGATGATTTTCCCGGTCCTGTGGTACAACTGCATTAGCTCCTCAAGAGATGCCATTGGAGCCTGAGGATTTTGTATCAGTAGACTGGAAATGAGGTGCCAGCTTGAAACCAGAGTGAGGGCTGATTTTCTTTCCTTAACCCTCTCCCGAAAGTGAATATCCACTTGTTACAAAGGGAGATCAGGTTGTCAATGGTGACAGGAAGAGTCTGCGGCTGACTCTCTCACTAAGCCCCACCAAAAGGTGGTCATCAGAGCAATGTTGTCTCCATTCAATTCAGAGGCTAGGGTCTGAAACTGGACAAAATGCCCAAGATTGGAGGTGCCTTAGGGCAATAGTAGGATGCTGTAGCTGCATAACATTTCACCAGGCTCATTGAATTCTTTTCAGAAAGCCTCCAGGAATGCTGAACAATTATGTATGTAAAAGTGTGTCATTCCTTTCCCACAAGAGGATGCCAAGGACAAAGATTTCTCTGAGAAGAGGGAGATGATGAATGCAGCTTTGGTTTTCCCTGTTGCAAAATTCTTGGGAAGACGATCAAAACGTATTTTGCCCTGGTGGAGGAACTTTTAACACTTCTTAGGCTCCCCATCATTCTTTGGCAGATGTGGAATTTGCAGGGGAGACATCGCTGACACAGCAGCTAGCTGATCTGGTGGAGGATTGCCTCAGGATACTCTGCCCTTTAAGAGTTTGGAGCTGAGATATAGGGGCATATTTATTAATAACTACAGTAGCTGAAGTACCCGGCATTTCCCAGGTTTAAATCTTTAAGTTTTTAAGTTTTAATATGTGATGTCATCCAAATCCATACAGTGGAAGGCCCAGAACAGGTTCTCTGGGTCAAAGTTCTGCCCAGGTACACCAACGGGAGGCCCGACCGGGTTCTCAACCCCCTAGTATGTCTTCTGGGATCCAATGTTACCACTCTGTGAAGCTTTTGTCCAAATTATGTGATGCCATCCAAATCCATTCAATGGAAGGCCCAGAACAGGCTCCCTGGGTCAAAGTTCTGCCCACCACACTCCGCCGTGAGGTCCAACCGAGACCCCAACCACTCCATTAGGCATCCCAGACCAATTGCTACCCCTCTGTGAAGTTTTCATGCAAATCCATCCAGTAGAAGGCCCAGAACAGACTTCCCAGGGTCAAAGTTCTGCTCAGCATGGGTCCAGCAATGGGAGGTCCAACTGGGACCTCAACCCCCTAGTATGTCTTCTGTGATCCAATGTTACCACTCTGTGAATCTTTTGTCCAAATTATGTGATGCCATCCAAAATCCATCCAGTGGAAGGCCCAGAACAGGCTCCCTGGGTCAAAGTTCTGCCCACCACACTCTGCTGTGAGGCTCAATCGAGACCCCAACCACTCCACTAAGCATCCCAGACCAATTGCCACCCCTCTGTGAAGTTTTCATCCAAATCCATCCAGTGGAAGGCCCAGAACAGGCTCCCTGGATCAAAGTTGTGCCCAGCGTACACCAACGGGAGGTCCGACCAGGTCCTCAACCCCCTAGTGTTTCTTCCGGGATTTAATGTGACCACTCTGTGAAGCTTTCTTCCAAATTATGTGATGTCATCCAAATCATCCAGTAGAAGGCCCAGAACTGGCTCCCTAGGTCAAAGTTCTGCCACCATACTCCATCGTGAGGTCCAACCGAGACCCCAACCACTCCATTAGGCATCCCAGACCAATTGCCACCCCTCTGTGAAGTTTTCATGCACATTCATCCAGTAGAAGGCCCAGAACAGACTTCCCAGGGTAAAAGTTCTGCCCAGCATGGGCCCAGCAATGGGAGGTCCGACTGGTACCTCAACCCCCTAGTATGTCTTCTGGGATCCAATGTTACCACTCTGTGAAGTTTTGTCCAAATCCATCTAATGGAAGGCTCAGAACAGGCTCACCGGGTCAAAGTTCTGCCCAGTGTACATCAAAAGGAAGTCTGACCGGGACCAAAACCCCCCTAAAACTTCGCGAGGAATCAACAGGACCACCTCGCATTGGTTTCACCCCATTTGGTGCAGGGGTGTCCGAATGCATAACCGGACAAACAAACCAACAGACCAATGAATTTCATATATAAGATGTCACTACAGCCCCCCTAATTAACATTCAGTATCGCCTCAGACCTGGACACTAAGCTGCAGACGCACGCTATGGACGATTGTTGCCCGTCTGCGCATGCTTATGCATCATAGTGCACGTGCACGAAGCAGTCATTGCGATCGGGAATCGTGCGCTCTTAAGAGCTCATTCAGTCCCGCTCGCTAAGGCGCGTTCGCTCGCTCTGAGCGATTTTCACCCATCTGCGCATGCGTATAATTCGCAGTGTGCGTGCGCAAGCCTTTGCGATCTGATTTTCGTTGCTCGTAAGCCACTATCAGGTCGCTGCTTTGAGTGACAGATAGCGCCGTTTGTGGGTGGTAACAGGGGAAGGTGCTTGTGAACGGGGGAGTGGATATGCGAATGCAGGCGTGTCAGGCTGCCAAAACGCAGTTTAAAAGGCGTGCATAATTTACAAAGTAGCATCATTGTACACGTCACCTGCATGTATTTCAGCCAGCACTGATCGCTGTGCTTGCGGAAGGCTAAGGAAACCTCAAGGGCTGCGAGCAGCTCCGATGGCTCTCGATGGTCCCGATTAATCCTTCATTTCCCGGAGATGACGTGTGTTGCGACTGGCATGGGGGCGTCTTTAGACACTTGCGATCGCACTTTGCCGTAGCTCGCTAAAACATAGTGGGCGTCCTTATGCGACAGTGCGAGAACTTAAATATCCGGCCCCTTTTTGCCAGCGAGCGATCGCATCTTGTGAGCGGGTCTGAATGAGCTCCTTAGCACAAAGACTGAGCGCTACCTTGAGTGACAGATAGCGCCGTTTGTGGGTGGTAACAGGGGAAGGTGCTTGTGAACGGGGAGTGGTACTGCGAACGGGGGACTACTGCTGCGAACGCAGGCGTGTCTGGGTGTCAAAGCAGAGTTTTATGGGTGTGCATTATTAGCATGGAAGCGTCATTGTAACGTCGCTTGGTTTTATTTCAGCCTGCAGTGATCGCAGTGCTTGTGGTGGGGTAGGGTTGACCTCAAGCGCTGCGTGCTGCTCCAATGGCTCTCGATGGTTCTGATTAATCATACACTTCCTGGAGATGACGTGTGTTAAGAAAGAAAAGTGGGCGTCTTTATACCGGTGTGCGTTCGCTCACTGCCGTCGCTCTCTAAGACATAGAGGGAGTCCTTACACCAGACAGTGCGATCGCGGAATTTGTATACCCGACCCCTTTTGGCAGTGAGAGAGCGCAGCTTAGTGTCCGGGTCTGAATCAACCCCTCAGTCCTCAAGGCACCATTACAGTCAGGGTATGCTGGGACTTATCGTCCTCCCGGATAATTTGATATCTAATGAACATCTAGGACATTAAAAACTAACAGCGGCCCGCGGGAAGGACATTGCCTGAAAAATTGGTGATGGTTGCTTTACTGTACTGTATTACAATATGTTGTCTTTTATATTTTGCACTGAACCAGTGGCGTCTCTGGGGTTAGTGACACCCAGTGTGCCAAATAGACCCCCTGATAGATACTCCTTCTACTTGAAAACCCCCAACACCCAGGGCTGTATTATTCATAATGATGACTAGGCTGAAGTCTAAGGGCCCAGCAGGGAGAAGTTGCAAGGCACACTCAAAGTCAGCTGAGGTTTGTTTTTAAACAATGTGGGGGGGAGACAGCGAACCAATAGCGCGCTAGCGTCAGGGTTGTTACACCACCATGAGAGGACACGTGACCGCCACCATCACAGCCACTGTCACCGCTGCTACTTGAAGACAGGGCTGGATTTACCGCTGGGCAACCTCGGCGTCCGCCTAGGGCCTGGCAGGTCCCAGGGGGCCTGGCAGCCCCCCTCTGAAATCCAGCCCTGGCTAAGGCAGGCTTCTCTTTTATTATGTTTTAGAGAGGCTCCACATGGTTCTCAGGCCAGTAATAGCGCTAATACTGACACTGGGCTCCGTTACTGAGCCTCTGCAAAAATATCCCAGGAGAGCACCGCGTGACGTCACTCGGACCGGCCCCATCGGCCTGCGATCCCTCACTGTATCAGCATCACTGCAGTCAAGAGGCTGACCAGGCTCAGCCAGCCTGGCACCAGCCCCAGCCCCAGCACACAAGAGTGAGGAACGGAGGGAGACTGTGCTGCTTTGTGAGAGGCCAGGTTAGGGATAGGGTTTTACTCATATAATGGGCCATATTTAAGAAAGGAGTATGTGTAAAGATATATATAATGTGATCTAGGACACCTACTGTAATAACTGTGCATAAAATACAGTAGGAGTTGGACCAAGGTACACACACACACACACATATATATATATTAGGGGTGAGCGGGTTCGGATTTCTGAAATCCGAACCCCCCCGAGCCCCCCCGATCCGAGTCCGGCTCGACTTTTCCCGCCTGACTCGGATTCTGAAATCGAGGCAAAACGTCATCTTCCCGCCTTCCGAGTCTCGCGGGTTTTGGATCCTATATAAGGTACCCACGTCGGCGCCATTTTCTCACTCGGCTGTGGACAGTGAAGAGGGAGGGTGGGAGTTAGGGCTGTGTAGTGTAGTGTAGTGTAGTGCTGCTGTTGTCCACTACTTCAAAGTCCATAGGGGCTGGCTGTGTTGTGCTGTGCTGCTGTTGTTAATAGGGGCTGTGTCCACTACTTCAAAGCCCATAGGGGCTGGCTGGACTGTGTTGTGCAGTCAGTTCTCCATAGGGGCTGTGTCCACTCCAAAGTCCTGTGCAGTGTCCCAGTCCTAAAGGAGTGCTGTAGTGTTGTCCAGGGGGTGCTCTGTCCATCAGGGGTGCTCCCCCCAAGTGCTAAAAAAATAATATATTTTCTGTGTTTGTGAATTGTGTGCGCAGTAGCCGCACGTGCATCAACAAAGTAGTGCCAAGCGTGCGCCTGTGTCATAAGTAAAGGGCCGGCTGGCTTGACCGTTAAGGGTGCTGTAACCCCCGAAAGTACACTCCAGTCCAAACCAAAAAAAAAATTATTTTCTGTGTTTGTGAATTGTGTGCGCAGTAGCCGCACGTGCATCAACAAAGTAGTGCCAAGCGTGCGCCTGTGTCATAAGTAAAGGGCCGGCTGGCTTGACCGTTAAGGGTGCTGTAACCCCCGAAAGTACACTCCAGTCCAAACCTAAAAAAAAATTATTTTCTGTGTTTGTGAATTGTGTGCGCAGTAGCCGCACGTGCATCAACAAAGTAGTGCCAAGCGTGCGCCTGTGTCATAAGTAAAGGGCCAGCTGGCTTGACCGTTAAAGGGTGCTGTAACCCCCGAAAGTACACTCCAGTCCAAACCAAAAAAAAATTATTTTCTGTGTTTGTGAATTGTGTGCGCAGTAGCCGCACGTGCATCAACAAAGTAGTGCCAAGCGTGCGCCTGTGTCATAAGTAAAGGGCCGGCTGGCTTGACCGTTAAGGGTGCTGTAACCCCCGAAAGTACACTCCAGTCCAAACCAAAAAAAAAAATATTTTCTGTGTTTGTGAATTGTGTGCGCAGTAGCCGCACGTGCATCAACAAAGTAGTGCCAAGCGTGCGCCTGTGTCATAAGTAAAGGGCCGGCTGGCTTGACCGTTAAAGGGTGCTGTAACCCCCGAAAGTACACTCCAGTCCAAACCAAAAAAAAATTATTTTCTGTGTTTGTGAATTGTGTGCGCAGTAGCCGCACGTGCATCAACAAAGTAGTGCCAAGCGTGCGCCTGTGTCATAAGTAAAGGGCCGGCTGGCTTGACCGTTAAGGGTGCTGTAACCCCCGAAAGTACACTCCAGTCCAAACCAAAAAAAAATTATTTTCTGTGTTTGTGAATTGTGTGCACTGTGGCTGCACGTGCATCAACAAAGGAGCAGCGCCAAGCGTGCGCCTGTGTCCCATAAGTAAAGAGCCGGCTGGCTCATTTCTTAAAGGGTGGTGTAACCCACAAAGTGCACTACTCTCCAGCAAAAATAAAATAATATTTTCTGTGTTTGAGTGCGCTTTAGCCGCACGTATATATATCAATATAACATAAATGGAGGACCAAACTTTCTCCGATAAAAATAAAATAGGGAAAGATCAAGAACCTCTTCCTCCTAGTGCTGTTGCTGCTGCTGGGAGTTGTTCATCATCCCAGAGAGGAAGTAGGAACATCACTACTTTTACTAAACAATTGACCCTCCAACAGTCCCTAGCGATGAGGATGAAGTACGACAGCAGTCATCCTGAAGCAAAACGTATAACTGAGGCCTTGACTGCTATGTTGGTGTTAGACGTGCGTCCGGTATCCGACATTAGTGCAGTGGGATTTAGACAATTGATGGAGGTAGTGTGTCCTCGGTTCCAAATCCCGTCTAGATTCCACCTGCATCCTCAAAGCAGCAGCGACAAGCGTGCGTCTGTCTGTTAAAGGGTGGTGACACCCTCAAAGTGTTCTACACAAACAATTAAAATATTGTTCTTTTTTTTTCGGTCTTTGTGAAATGTGTGGGCTGTAGCCTCACCTGCATCCTTAAAGCAGCAGCGACAAGCGTGCGTCTGTCTGTTAAAGGTTGGTGTAACTCTCAAAGTGTTCCAAAAAATAAAAAACTATTTTTTTAATGTGTTTGTGACTTGTGTGCGATGTAGCCACACTTGCATCCTCAAAGCAGCAGCGACAAGCGTGCGTCTGTCTGTTAAAGGGTGGTGACACCCTCAAAGTGTGCTACACAAACAATTAAAATATTGTTCTTTTTTTTTTGGTCTTTGTGAAATGTGTGGGCTGTAGCCGCACCTGCATCCTTAAAGCAGCAGCGACAAGCGTGCGTCTGTCTGTTAAAGGGTGGTGACACCCTCAAAGTGTTCTACACAAACAATTAAAATATTGTTCTTTTTTTTTCGGTCTTTGTGAAATGTGTGGGCTGTAGCCGCACCTGCATCCTTAAAGCAGCAGCGACAAGCGTGCGTCTGTCTGTTAAAGGGTGGTGTAACTCTCAAAGTGTTCCAAAAAATAAAAAACTATTTTTTAAATGTGTTTGTGACTTGTGTGCGATGTAGCCACACTTGCATCCTCAAAGCAGCAGCGACAAGCGTGCGTCTGTCTGTTAAAGGGTGGTGACACCCTCAAAGTGTGCTACAGAAACAATTAAAATATTGTTCTTTTTTTTTCTGTCTATGTGAATTGTGTGGGCTGTAGCCGCACCTGCATCCTTAAAGCAGCAGCGACAAGCGTGCGTCTGTCTGTTAAAGGGTGATGACACCTCAAAGTGTTCTACACAAACAATTAAAATATTGTTCTTTTTTTTTTCGGTCTTTGTGAAATGTGTGGGCTGTAGCCGTACCTGCATCCTTAAAGCAGCAGCGACAAGCGTGCGTCTGTCTGTTAAAGGGTGGTGACACCTCAAAGTGTTCTACACAAACAATTAAAATATTCTTCTTCTTTTTTCTGTCTTTGTGAATTGTGTGGGCTGTAGCCGCACTTGCATCCTCAAAGCAGCAGCGACAAGCGTGCGTCTGTCTGTTAAAGGGTGGTGTAACCCTCAAAGTGTGCTCCACAAACAATAAAAATATTCTTTTTTTTTTTCTGTCTTTGTGAATTGTGTGGGCTGTAGCCGCACTTGAATCCTCAAAGCAGCAGCGACAAGCGTGCGTCTGTCTGTTAAAGGATTACATCGGTGACAGCATCCAAGTAGGCATGTCAGACAGTCCGTACCTGTACTGGCAGGAAAAAGAAGCAATTTGGAGGTCCCTGTACAAACTGGCTCTATTTTACCTGAGTTGCCCCCCCTCCAGTGTGTACTCCGAAAGAGTGTTTAGTGCAGCCGGGAACCTTGTCAGCGAAAGGCGTAGGAGGTTGCTTCCACAAAATGTGGAGAAGATGATGTTCATAAAATGAATTATCAACTCTTCCAGGGAGACCAGCCTCCAGAACGTACAGAGGGACCTGTGGTTCCAGCAGGGACGAATTAATACTCTGTGAGGATGAGGATGTACACACTGAAGAGGGTGAGAAATCGGTGGATGAGGAGGATGAGGATGACATCTTGCCTCCGTAGAGCCAGTTTGTGCAGGGACACATTAATTGCCAGCTTGTTTTGTGGGGGCCCAAACGAACCAATCATTTCAGCCACAGTTGTGTGGCAGACCCTGGCGCTGAAATGATTGATTTGTTAAAGTGTGCATGTCCTGTTTATACAACATAAGGGTGGGTGGGAGGGCCCAAGGACAATTCCATCTTGCACTTCTTTTTTTTCTTTGCATTATGTACAGTTTGGGGCCTAGTTTTTCTAACTGCCATCCTGTCTGCCACTGCAGTGTCACTTCTAGATGGGTCACGTGTTTGTGCCGCCCACTCGTGTCGCTTAGCATAGTCATCCAGCTACCTCGGTGCAACCTTTTGGACATGAAAACACTATTGTGAGGTGTTCAGTGTTCAGAATAGACTGGAAATGAGTGGAAATTAAGGTTATTGAGGTTAATAATAGCATAGGAGCAGAGAAACCAACAAATTCTGTGATTTTAGCTGTTTTTATGCTTTTTTTTAAAAAAATACAGATCCAAAACACAAAACCCAGAACCCAAAACACGGAAGGGTGGTTTTGGCAAAACCAATCCAGATCCAAAACACGAAGAAAGATCCAGATCCAAAACCAAAACACGAAAAGTGGCCGGTGCACACCCCTAATATATATATATATATATATATATATATATATATATATATATGGGATGTAGTTAGGAAGCCGACGATCAAAATGCCGACCGCCGGCTTCCCGACTGTCAATTCCCAGCAGGGGTCTAATGATAGGCGTCGAAATCCTGATGCCTATCATTATAACTATGGCCCTCATTCAGAGCCGTTCGCTATTTGCGGTCGTTCGTTCAAAAACAAGGGGTGGCTATTCAAATGATCCATTCGCACATTGCAGTCTGTTCACACCTCTAAGTCTGAACGAGCGAGCAAAACATACGCTTGTTTATTTGATAAAAACGCCCCCTGGCCGCTCGCACCATACGTCATGTCCGCTATTTATTAGATTAATCGAGTACATTGTACAGCGTATGAACTGCTCGCTCTTCTTGTGGTTGGTTTTTTCAACCGCTATTTTGCGAGCAGTTCTGAGTTTAAAAAAACCAAGTGACGTGGTCAATGACACTGCTGGATTAATTATGCACACCCTTAAAACGCCCGTTTTGACCTTTAAGCACGCCTGCGTTCGAATTCCACTCCCCCGTTTTCAAGCACCTTCCCCTGTTACCACCAACATACGCCTCATTCTGTAACTCAAAATAGCAGGCACTCGCTATATAGCGTACAAACGATTTTCGGCCGCACTGACTGGTTCGCGCATGCGTACTAAAAACCGTACGCATGTACAGATGTGCGAACATCGCTCGGAACGAGCGTACTGCCGCTAACGAGCGGCTCTGAATGAGGGCCCATGTCTGGTGCCCGGGAGGCGGGCGCGGACAGCCGCGTGGGGGAGGGTTAGGTTAGGGGCTCCTGGGGGGGGACTTAGGGTCAGGCACCCCCCCCGGGAGCATTATGGTTAGGCTAGGGGAAGGGGGGGTTAGGCACCCCTGGGGGGAGGTTAGGGTTAGGCTGCGGGGAGGGGGCTTTAGGTTTAGGCACTTACAGGGGGAGGTTAGGGTTAGGCAACCCTAAAGGAGGGTTGGGGGGGGGAGAGAGTTTGAAATAGTTAATTTACTTACCTTGTCGGGATCTTCACTGCCAGTCTTCGAACCGCCAAACTTAGGTCATACTGATCCTATATATAGGATGGATTATGAACTTAGTAAAGTTAGAAATTGGACTAATGGTAATCAGAAATATCATTCTGAACAATATTTTAACACTAATATTAATTCCAATAGGAATCACTATATTCCAAGAACTGTTAAGTTTGGTAGGGATATAAAACAGTTTAATATGAGATGTAAAGACTCTACAGATTCCCGCTTGAGTAATGAAATACCAGTAAAAAATAGATTTGAGGTATTCAGATCACCTTCAAAATCTCCCCCACTAGGTCCCATTTTTTAGGGAAAGATCGCTATCACCCCAACATGCCTCACAAAAAATAAACCTTACATCAAAAATTAGATTCCCCGATGGGTTTAAAAAAACACTTCAGACAATACCTAGCTGATGTAGAAGAGGAAGGGGAAAGTTCGCCAAAAAGAGGGCCAAATTGGAACATACAAAATCGAAGGGGGAGGGGATTCCTCTCATCAAAGGTTTTATCCGTCCCACAGACTCAATTATTAAATAAAGGACTAAAATTTGCCCCTAGTCAACATGTAGACAAGTTTAATCTATTTGTTGACCTAAATAAATTTACCCGGAATCTGACATTACAACACCATTTTTTTAAAACTCCTGTGCAAAAACTTGATTATCAGCCCAAAAAGAAACCGTTAGTATCTTTACCCTCCAAATATTACCCTGTTGAGTCCAGGGGAAGTCATATAGACATATTTTCTGATGCAGTCAACGAAGACTTTAGGAAACTGGAACTTAAAAAGAACAATAGAGGAGCTCTGAAAGAGTTATCTCAAGATCAGGCGATTGTTAAAAAAATGCAGACAAAGGGGGCAGTGTTGTCTTGCAGAATAAGTCCAATTATATCTCATAAGCTAATAAGATTTTGGGGGATGAAGAAACTTATTGTAAGTTAACGGAGGACCCCACTTTAAAATTTCAGGTAGAACTATATGGGTTATTGAATAAGGCTAAATGTGATGGAATAATAGATCAGGTGGAAATGTATTATTTATATGTCCAACATCCAAAAATTTCCACTTTTTATCACATACCAAAGATCCATAAGACAGGGACTCCCCACCGGGGAGACCCATTATCTCCAGTGTGGAGTCCCTTACCTCTAATCTTTTGCATTATATCGATTTAAAGTTGCAGCCTTGTGTCAAATGTCAAAACTGGATTATTGGCTAAGACAAGATCAGTTTAAAATTGAAGCGTGCGCGACACCATCTTGCAAATGGCAGCTAGACTCCATTTTAGAAACAAGAATCTGCAAGACGCCATTTTGTGACCAGCGTCACTTTAAGTTACAACTCAGGAGCTAAGAATAGATGGCAATGTTTTTGATAATCTACCAAGGGCAACTGGAAGAACAAGCTTCCTGAGTAAAAGTAAATAGAATAGACAATGGGTATTTTTACATACAAATTGGGAATCCCTGGATGCAGACAAAGTATAGTTGTGGCAATTGTAATATAATCCAGGCATTGATCTACACAATTGGATTTGTCTGAATCCAAACAGGTTTTAGTTTCATACCTAGACAGGATGGTCTAGTCTCACAGCTGGAAGTCACATTTGCATTGCAGTCTGAAACTATGTGTGTGTATGTATGTATATATATATATATATATATATATAAATATGTTAAGTCCATCATAGATGGAATCTCATGCATAAACACCGCACATTACGCACAATTGAGCTGCTAACATGACGCCCAGTAGCGAATGCACAATTATTAGCATCGTGCGATTGCATCTTTCACCATTTCACATACACACATTATGCTTAAGACCCCGAATGAAAATACCGTTTATTAGCTTTATGCGCACGCATCTGCCCCAAGTTAACTAGCGTCCTTATATCAAACCCCGAATACTCACACATTACATATTCACACATAAGGTTTAATAAGCTTTAAAGTGTATGATTTAAGTTGGTTCAGTTAGTTTAAATGCTGAGAAATTAAGATATTTGATAACTAAGGTATTATACATGCTAAACAAGTCGTGTTTGGATTTGTACTGATGCGTACTCTTTTTACAGTATTCCGGTGTTATCGGTGGGGAGATCGCATCATGCATTCTCGAGTTATGGTTCGCAGAGCCTACAAGCAACAAAATGTATATTTCATGAGGATGTTGCAGGGGGCGGGAAGGGAAAGACACCCAGCTGTTAGAGGCAGGGAGAGTCTATTTGAACCAGCCTGTTAAATGCTTTGTAACAGATGCTTCTCCCCTGGGAACCAATGACATCAGCAGCAAACTTCTCTATTGTCCTGTCTATTCTGGGGGGTTATAAATATGTGTGCTCCAACACTGGGTCTTTAGTCTTCTTGCTGAATGCTGACTGAGGGGTTTCTTGCTGATGCCTAACATCTGGTACCAGAAGCGCTGCGTATGTATACTGTACTTGGGTCTGTATAATTCCTTTTGCACCTAAATTTTGTCTGGATCAATTGCGTGTAACTGTCTGAACTTTTATTTGAATAACACTTGTGCTTTGGAACCACAGACTCCAGGTCTAAGTCTTTATTTACTGTATGACTGCGTACGCAAATTAGCGTCTTCCTTAGAGGTTTATACAAAGGATTTTAGAAGGTACAGGCAGGGGTATATAGAGGTTCATTTTAATACCAACAGATGGGGGCTCGTCGAGTGAAGTCACTTACCTACTCACACGGCACATACGTCTAGCGATATCTCAGCAAAGGGTGGAGTGGCCACATACAGGCTTTTCCTGTAACCGCTTTTTGCTGAAAGATCGCTATCCGTTTTTGTGTGAGCCAAGGGAGCTGACTAGAATCTAGGGACAAGAAAGGAAAAAGTTTGTTTTCCTTTGTTGATAGAACCTAATCTTAGAGGGGTGCCGCAGTATTGAGTACGCGGCTGAGATGCATTTTTACGTACGTAGTTAAAAAGTCATTATACGGTTGTGTGGTAGTTGCATTATTGTGTATGCGGCTGGTTGCACAGTAGCGTATACGCACTTCCGGTTCTGCTACCACGTGTTTTAACAAAGCCGTTGAGGTTTACCTTTTTCAATTATTACCAATATCTGGGTTAACGTTTATTTTTCTGCGCAGGAAAAAGTGTGTAACAGTGGACAGTTAAGGGTATCGTATGATCCTTAAGGGCTAGGTGCAAGGGTTAGCCTAGCCGCTCGGTAAGCAGCTTTACCGTTCTATACACAGTAGCAGGTGTACATGTTGTCTTTGTTGTAGAGAGGTGCGTGAGAGTAGCCGACATATAAACTCTCATAGGTGTGGAAGTTGCCTTACTAAATCTTATCCGGGTGTGGAAGTTGCCTTTTTCAAATCTTATCCAGGTGTGTGGGCGCCGCTGACTTAAATCGTCCACAGGTAAGTGAAAGTATCTTGATTGTCTTTTTACCAGTCTAAATCTTTATTGAAAAGCATAGGATTTTGTCCCAGAATGGGAGCCATGCAAACAGTAAAGATGTTAGACAATGATGTGCTGCTAATGGAGGTGCCGATCGGATCGGCCTGTTATATTATGCATTCTAAGTACGGTACTTATGCAATAAGGTATTGTGATTTATGGTTTAATATGATGAGGAAGAGTGTTAGACCGTTTCCCAGAATTGGTAGTTTTGATAAAAATGTGTTAGACATGTCCAGGATCACATCAGTTTGATGCGCTCCCAAGAGAAAAAGGTTAAATATTTTGAATGTTTAAAACTGTGGCAGCATGAGGGGGATGCTTGGCTTAAAAATGTGCAAACGACGCAAACTAGCGTCGCGAGCACATTGCCAGAAAATACATCCGTGACGCTAAATTGCAATACGGGCGAGCCGCAAAATGGCGCGCACATGTGGCAAGGTAGCATTGTGGAGAGTATTGCCAGCAGTTCACGCTCACCTCCCCCACCTTATGTGGATGGAGGTGCAGTTACCAAAAATACCCATAAAAATGTAACAAGCAATATGTACCCTCTCTTAAGCAACCATAAAGAAAATGTTTATGATATGGATGATGATCCTATTGTAATGTCTGCCATTTCCCATGCTGTGCAGATGATAGATGCTGCATCACCACAATCACGAGTGGTCCGCCATCTCCATCGGGAACAGCAAGGGAAGTGTTAACACCCTCTGCACCCGTAGAGGAAGTTGTTCATACCATACGTAGCAGCAGCAGATTAAACCCCCAGCCAGGTAACCAGGTCAGAGGTAGCAACGCTGCCGGTCTGCATCCCATTCAGACGATAACTGTTCCGAATGGAAATGCAGACGCAAACGGTGTAGTGCCCATGAGGGAAGTAGTAATGCATTGTCCTTGGACAAGAGCATAACTAAATTCCATCATAAATGATTTCCCCGATCCCAAAAAGGAACTAGCCAAATGTCAAAGATTTTTGAGAAATTTGGGTAGTTCTCATGAGCCAACTAATAAAGATTGGCGTGTGGTGTTAAGGGCCTGTCTGCCACGCAATACCGACGTGACAAAATTTATCACGGATTGTGTATTGAATGGTGACGTTCCCTTAACAGACCAAGTAAACCAAGGTAACATTTCCCGCATTGTAACTCAATTGGGTGTATATTTTCCAGTAGTAGTTAACTGGAACAAAATTTTCACAATTAAGCAAAAGGAGAGTGAAACTTGCAGAAGACTATTGCGACCGGGCTCTGCAGGCTATCACCCAGTACACTGGGATAGAAGATATTAAAGATAGCACTCACCACAGGGGAATGATAGTCACGGTACTCATAGACGGTCTGAAAGACGATTTAAAGATTTGGGTTCAGACCTTACAGCCTGGCTGGAGGGGACTCACAATAGATAACCTCATAGAGTCTGCCATAGAACATGATAAAAATATCACAAAGAAGAGAGAGACCCAGAGCGAAAAACTAATGGCTGTCAGTATACAAGCTCTGGAAGGAATGACAATAAAATCACAGCCAACCGACACACCTGCACCCACACACACACCTGCACAATTACACATCCTCACCAATCCCACACCACAGCAAACACATCCTTATCCCACATATCATACACAACCATAGGTCCCATACTCATATCCCCCACAATATCCTTACCCTCCCTATCCTTACCCATACCCACCATCTTTCCCTCTTGCTCAAATCCCACAACAATCATTTCATACACCCCGTTTAAAATTATGTTTTAACTGTCACCAAGTGGGACACGTAAGTAAGAACTGCAAAGTGAAGAACACCACACAGGAACACGAGTTTCCCATGGGTTCATAGGCAACCCCAGTATTTTCTCCCAGGCCTTATATGACTGTTTACTATCTTTTCAACCTATCAATGGATCTGTTCTAATGTAAAATGTGGACGATTTATTGTTGTATTTTAGGTCATGTTTAAATTATATTAAACTGTTGTGCTTTATCTCCCACTCATAGGACGCAAGGTTTCTAAGGATAAACAGCAGCGATGCCAGGCTGAGGTCGACTACTCGGAATACTAACCAAACCAGTGGCCCAGACATTATTTAGAGCAGTAGCTATTAATAACAAGATTTAATTGCAGGAACCTGTATGGAGATACTATATCCCTAGAATTATTAAAAATGATAGGGGGACTTATTTTACAGGTGACATTTCCAAGAACATGTGTAAGATGATGGGTAACAACACTAAGATTATCCCAGACTGTCTTTTCCTTTATTTGCCCCCCCTTTGAGATACTGTTCAAACAGGCAGCCTCATGTGAAAATATGATAATGAGGTTACTGTGCAGGGTCTCACGAAGATGAATGAGAATAACCGAAATTGAAAGTGTTATTTAATGCAAACTGTCATGATGTCAAATCTGGAGAATTTGTTATGATCCAAATTTTTTTTAGCTCAGGTTATTTGACTGATCGGTGGAAAGGTCCGTATCTAATGATACAATATCCTCAAAGAGTGGCCGGGGAAGATACGTGGGTCCATTCCACTCACTATAGGGAGGTTAACCAACCGGTGGAGATACAAGGCGGAGACAAGGCCGATAACGTGGATCTGTCGATTGCGAGCTTGTGCCGGAAGGATTAAAAAGGTGACAGTGAGATATCTGAGCTAAAGAAATGTGTGGATCAGTGCTTCCAGCGATGGAGTGGTCTGCTGTGGTCATCCTAGTTATTTTTCTTTCCAGAGTTTTGTCGTGATGATCTGTTTGGGGATACTCAGTGTCTGTGATGGAGGACCGATTGAGGAAATGGGAGCTGATGGCGGAGCTGATGGAGTGGAGTCAGGAGGAGTGCAATGCCAATCAGGGGAGTGTCTGACCAATTTTAGTATTGTAATTGTTATGTTATTTGGGAAGAATACTTCCAGAAGTTATGACCCTCACACATGTTGAAATGCTTGGTATACATAAAAACACACCATCACCATATCTTCACACGCAATATGAACATAGAGGCAAAATAAATATGATACCTGGTGAATGTTGCACCTATGTCACCAATGATACCAGCGACCCTAAGGAGGTGATAGACCGAAAGATGGATGAAATTCTGCAGCTAAAATGGGAGTTTCGTAAGAACCATAATGCTTCAGTGGCTGAAGTAGGGGAAAAGATAGAAGGATGGGTGTCATGGCTGAATCCAGTGAAATGGTTCTCAGGTCTAGGGGAATGGGTCCAGGAAGTGATCGCTAGCATAGGCAAATTCTTGATCCTTATACTGATTATCATAATAATTGGCATATGCGTCCGGTGTGTTCCTATTGTGTTGAAGTGTGGAAAATGTAAAAATAGAGTAAAACGAATGAAATCATGATGGTGGCCAGTATGAATACCGAGGTAGGTACAGAACTCCATTACAACCCTGAGCTAGGAAATACCATCATTTAATGTATTATATTTAGCCATGCATAAAAAAATGTATTATTGAAATGTTATTTTGTAAAAACACCCCAAATAATGTAAAGTCTCAATTCCCCTTCAAGACTGCTTTTATAAGACTGGTGCATCCCCACACCTTTCACATGATCTTACAAGATCCGCAGTGTGCGTATAATAGTAGTTTTATGTCCCCACTCAGAGACACATTATTGATGGATTAAGAACCACCCTGTGCCATCCCATGATAACACTAAATAATATGTAAATGTAAGCCTAAATTAAATTCTAATAGCAGATTGTGATAGCATGTTGTTCGCTATCAAAGGGTGGACTGTCAAAACTGGATTATTGGCTAAGACAAGATCAGTTTAAAATTGAAGCGTGTGTGACGCCATCTTGCAAATGGCAGCTAGACTCCATTTTAGAAACAAGAATCTGCAAGACGCCATTTTGCGACCAGCGTCACTTTAATTTACAACTCAGGAGCTAAGAACAGATGGCAATGTTTTTGATAATCTACCAAGGGCAACTGGAAGAACAAGCTTCCTGAGTAAAAGTAAATAGAATAGACAATGGGTATTTTTACATACAAATTGGGAATCCCTGGATGCAGACATAGTATAGTTGTGGCAATTGTAATATAATCCAGGCATTGATCTACACAATTGGATGAGCCTGAATCCAAACAGGTTTTAGTTTCATACCTAGACAGGATGGTCTAGTCTCACAGCTGGAAGTCACATTTGCATTGCAGTCTGAAACTGTGAGTGAGGAATGATATATGTGTGTATGTATATATATATATATATATATATATATATAAATATATATGTTAAGTCCATCATAGATGGAATTCCATGCATAAACACCACACATTACGCACAATTGAGCTGCTAACATGACGCCCAGTAGCGAATGCACAATTATTAGCATCATGCGATTGCATCTTTCACCATTTCACATACACACATTATGCTTAAGACCCTGAATGAAAATACCGTTTATTAGCTTTATGTGCATGCATCTGCCCCAAGTTAACTAGCGTCCTTATATCAAACCCCGAATACTCACACATTACATATTCACACATAAGGTTTAATAAGCTTTAAAGTGTATGATTTAAGTTGGTTCAGTTAGTTTAAATGCTGAGAAATTAAGATATTTGATAACTAAGGTATTATACATGCTAAACAAGTCGTGTTTGGATTTGTACTGATGCGTACTCTTTTTACAGTATTTCGGTGTTATCGGTGGGGAGATCGCATCATGCATTCTCGAGTTATGGATCGCAGAGCCTACAAGCAACAAAATGTATATTTCATGAGGATGTTGCAGGGGGCAGGGAGGGAAAGACACCCAGCTGTTAGAGGCAGGAAGAGTCTATTTGAACCAGCCTGTTAAATGCTTTGTAACAGATGCTTCTCCCCTGGGAACCAATGACATCAGCAGCAAACTTCTCTATTGTCCTGTCTATTCTGGGGGGGTATAAATATGTGTGCTCCAACACTGGGTCTTTAGTCTTCTTGCTGAATGCTGACTGAGGGGTTTCTTGCTGATGCCTAACATCTGGTACCGGAAGTGCTGCGTATGTATACTGTAATTGGGTCTGTATAATTCCTTCTGCACCTAAATTGTGTCTGGATCAATTGCGTGTAACTGTCTGAACTGTTATATATGAATGTAACAAACCCTCAATGCGCTATCGATCATACATTTATAGAAGAAATAACACTCAAATAAATATATATTTATTATGTGTGTATCTTGCTCTTTGATGAGGTGCTCACAGCGTCCCCCTCCCCAGCATGCAGCCACGCCTCCCACGATTAGGTCATGCCCCTTCCACCGGACCGGCTCTTGGCAGCCCTGTGTGTGCCAGGAGAGATGCTGTGTTTGTGGCTGGTCAGACCTGCCGCATATGCTGTGTGCTGATATTTATGCTGTTGCACGTCATGAGAAGGCGGCAGTGGGTGTCCCTATGCTCGGCCATGCTTTGGAAGGCATTAGCATATTTTAGAAACTGCAGTTGCGATTGCATTGGCGCAAAACTCTGAATCAGGCCCTAAATCTGTGTGATGAATTAACATGTGAAAGGGCACTAAAAATATACATTCACACACGTCCCGATAGGATATGCTCTATCTGTTATACCAGCTGCCACTCACTTGTCAGCCCGTTCCTGCCCCAGGGCATCCGTCACGTAATTAATATCCTGGTAACTCCAGCAGGCAGCGATTGGAATCGCCGGATAATAGAACAGGAACCCAATACACATTTCATTTAAGGAACTCGGTCCTCCCTATGGAGATAAATGTTATTCACATACAAATGTCTGAGTACTAGAAGGAACGCCAGCTCTAAGAGTCAACTTATCATGAGAAACGTTATGGTACCTGCCTGGCAGTAGCAAATAGTAAGCTATAAACCAAGACTGCACTAGGGATGGCCGTTGGTGGGTGTCCATAATAGATTACCATCGATGGCACAAAAACCATCTATGGTGAACCATCAAGGGTTTGCACCCCCTTCGATGGTCACTGCTGCTGGGGGCGGAGTGGGCCAATCAAAAATTAGGGCGAGGCTTAGCTGCCTCTGAAGGGTGGGGCTAAGCTCCATCCTGTCGAGGAAAAAAAAAAAAAATCCCGCTTATCCATCCTTTGGTTCTGTGCAATCGATGGCAAAACTAGTTAACATCAGTTGGCCACCATCATGTTTTGAAACTATCGATGATGGATGGCCATCCCTAGACTGCACTTTGGGCCTGATTCAACACGGATCGCAGATGCGGTTACGCACGCAGACGGCCGATTGATGCGTTCTGGGCATGCGTATGCATTGCAGTGCATGTGCGCGAAGGCAACACTGTGATTGCACATCGATCGCAGTTGCCATGCAGACCCATCGCAGAGTGATTGACAGGAAGTGAGCATTTGGGGGTGGTGATTGGCGAAACGCAGGCGTGCCAATGCATTAGAATGCCGTTACAGGGGCGTGCATAAATTAGCCACTGCGATGGCATACGCAGCCTGAGCTCTCACTGCGTGCAGGAAGTTTAGCAATTTCTGAGTAAGGTCTGACCTTGTGTAATTGTGCGTGAGGCTCCGATGTTAGTTGATGGTACAGATGTTTTTTCGCAGACTTGCAATGTATTACAGATGTGAGTAAGGGTAAGTGGGCGTCTATATGTTGGCCTGTGATGGCAGTGCGATCGCAGTCATTAGCATGTTTTCGCAGCAGAACTGTGTGAGCTATTGCAACCGCGATCGCATCTGCAATCCGCGCTGAATCAGGCCTCTTCTCCACATACTCCTAAAAGTGCTGATGCTGGGTTGAAGATCCGCCAGTTTGTGCAGAGCATTTTCCATGTTTTCACACTGTGCATGCTCCGTAACCGAGTATACACAAGCACTGGCGATGCAGAGTAATAAAACAGTCAATCACTTCTTCGCTTGTGACTGAAGAGACGGTAACTGGGCCGTAACGGGACGTTATCATGTAGGCCCGGTGCAGAGAGGTTGTGCTGGTGGAACTACGGCCTACTCAAAACATTTATTTTAGCAGAGGCTAAAAGGAAAAAAGAAATTCCTTTTGGGGAGCGCTCTTTAGTAGAATAAATCAATACTATAACAAGAATGGTGTAAGAAAATATGATCTACATTAAAACACTTAATACAATAATAGTTTCTAATCACTTCAAATTGGTTACACAATGGCGAAATAATCAAAGTATATTAGACACTTAATATGTGCTGATATCTGTAGCTATGGAGACAAAATCAATAAGGTCATCTTTCTCAAAAAAATATTTTTTGCAGGTACTTCATAATAACATACTAATCAAAGTAAATTACTCTATTATGATGATTCCATGATATTGTGGAACCTCTAATCAGATTTAATATACTTATTAGTGCAGTGACGTAACTGTAGTGCCCTCAGTAGTAAGCCCCCTATAGTGCCTCCAGTAGGAAGCCCCCTGTAGTGCCCCCAGTAGGAAGCCTCCTGTAGTACCCCCAGTAGGAAGCCCCCTGTAGTACCCCCAGTAGGAACCCCCCTGTAATGCCCCCAGTATTAAGCCCCCTGTAATGCCCCCAGTATTAAGCCCCCTGTAATGCCCCCAGTATTAAGCCCCCTGTAGTGCCCCCAGTATTAAGCCCCCTGTAGTGCCCCCAGTATTAAGCCCCCTGTAGTGCCCCCAGTATTAAGCCCCCTGTAGTGCCCCCAGTATTAAGCCCCCTGTAGTGCCCCCAGTATTAAGCCCCCTGTAGTGCCCCCAGTATTAAGCCCCCTGTAGTGCCCCCAGTATTAAGCCCCCTGTAGTGCCCCTGCCACTCCCCCCCCGCGCGTGCACACACACACATATACAAAAAAAAAAAAAAAAACTTACCTTCAACCCAGCTCCAGTGCTGCTGCTGTCCATCCCCGGCGCCCGCTCCTCGGAACTATGGGAGTGACGTCATGATGTCACTCCCATAGTGCACTGCGGGACCCAGAGCTGAGTAGTGAGCTCCGGCTGCCGCTGGCGCCGGGGGGAGGGAGGAAAGAAGGAGCGGGCGCCCGCTGGTAACACACTCAGCAGGCGGCCGGCAAATGGAGGATGCAGGGGGTGTGGCCGCACCCCTTGCATCCTCCGTAGTTACGCCACTGGAGGTGGAGCGCCAATCAGCGGTGCTCCTTCTCCATGCAGCTCCTCCTCAGCAGTGGCCGGATGACAATGGAGCCAGGTGACCCCTTCAGGGCTGGCGCCCCCGGCGGCAAATGACTCCATTGTCTCCGGGAGTTCCGCCACTGTGTTAGTGGATATATCCAATCTTCAGTATGCTGCAATCATTAACACTTGTGTATGAAGCAGAGGTTACAATCTTCAACATATTGCAATCATAGTCATATAAGAAGAAAGGTTGCAACATATATGGTCAATGCAGCATATGAACCAACTCATATCATGTTCATAATTTCCGGATATGCTGAGGTTTAAGGAATAGGTGGTGGCAAAGTAGAGCACACAGATGCCCTGGCACCTTCTGCTTTCCAGTCTCTTCAGAGAGAGGAGACACTGGATGAGAGAGGGGCCGGTTGCTGTGCTGATAGAAACAATGGAATGTACAGGCTATCACTCACATGCCTGGTGTTAGGTGGCTGCTGATATCACAGAATGGACATTGCAGAAGTCAAATTCGCTGTGTGAGGACTACCTGTACTAAAAAGAAATGCCTGCAAGTCAGTGTGAGAGAAGGTCTCCTATAGCTCCAGAGTGGCAACTCCCCATGTATCAAACGGGGAGAGAGGCAGGAGGACGCGCGTTTCGCCGGGTAAGCTTGTTCCCCTGTGATCCGGGAACTGCGGCCTATGCAGAGCTGGTCTAAAGCATAATTACGCCTGTTTCAAGTTGCTGGTACAAGTGCACCCCGATGATGATGAGCATTGAACTAAGGGGTTCAATGAGCCACGAGGCCGCTCATCCCGCTGCTTATGCCGCACTGACTGTAGCGCTGAACTAGAAATATGTTCAGTTCTGGGGCAAGGTGGGGGCACGTCGATGTGTTGCTGCTGGCGTTCCCAAGGCTTACTCAGATGTAGATCCAGTGCTGCGTCTTTGGTCTTCAGCCCCTGGATCTGTGATGCCGGCAGTAGGCGTTTTGTTACGCTAAACGCCTCCTGCTGCATTAGTATAATTTTGAACAACCGCTGCATACAATGACGCAGCGGCTGTGCGGTTTGCATCTATTTCTGAATCAAGCCGTATATGTGAACCAAGTGTAAATTTACTAAAGATCTTTTTGAGGCCTATCTAGAAGCCGCCAGGTACCGAAGATTATCAATGTCGGTTTTCAGCCTAAAAACCTGCATTTACTTTGCATCAGTTTTGACTGTCGTTTAAAAGCCGTCGTTGATAACTGTCAGCTTTCAAAACCCTATATCATGGCAGAACAATCTGCTGCAGAGGAAAAGCCCTGCACAGATCACTATCACAAAAGGTTGGAATGTAAAATGAAAATCTATGGGGTGTCCCCCAAATCTCTAACCAACTCTGGACCTCTGAGCCGAGGCTGGTATTGGAAAACGGGGCTCTCTACAGAGCAAGTTTGTCGGTTTATTGTTTTTGCAAAGACCGTGGATGCTACATGTAATGAAGAGGGGCAAAAAGGATAGGTATTTAGGGCACACACACACACACATATATATATATATATAAATATATATATATATATATGTATCCTTTAACACAAATCTTTAATATTATAAAAAAATATCAATATGGCTTTATGTGAAAGTCCAGATTAATACAGAGAAACCATCGCTAATGCTACTTACAAATGTGACTCCTTCTCTGTCCATTGTGCTGGATTCACATTCAACCACGATCTGATCGCCCTGTGAATAGAGGACACGTTTATTTAAGGCTGCAGATAAACATTTCCTCATCCATGTTGCATACAGTAGACTCTGGTCAGGGTTCCCAACCATCGAAAAAATATTTTTACTTGCACATTCTTTATGTGGTTCTGAACTGTATATTATGGGTTGGGTACAGGATGCCGGAGCTCATGATCCTGGCGCTGACAATCCCAACGCCGGTATCCTGACTGGGTTAAATACCGACACCTTTCGGTACATAACCTAACCCTACCCTTAAACCTAACTATCCCTCCCCGAAGTCTAAACCTAACCCTGCAGCCTAACCCTCCTCCCCATAGCCTAACAAAATGGAGCTACTGGCCGGGTCGGTACACTGGAATCAATCAGACCAGTACAGAAGCAACGTTGGGGCACAAGCAGGAGACCTGGTACTCTGCTACTAGTCTGGTGCGCAGAGGGGGTTTAAATGGGCAGGACTGTCTGAATTAAGCACCAAACCATCACAGGTCAGCTGATGCTGTCATAAGAGGGCTGCGTGTGCTCCAACCACCAGAGCCCAGCAGGATGGCAACCGAGACCCCCCCACGACTGCTATGAAGAGGAGGAAGCCAGCAAAAGACCCCCACAGACCCAACCGGTGGTGTGACAGTCTTAAGGGAGCGTATAAAGCTGGGGAGACAGTAAGGAGGTTGGACATGGCGAGGCGGTGTGTTCCAGGTGAGGAGAGCTTGGGAGACCAGGGCAGATGCCAGGCGGCAGTCAGACCAAGGTGAATCAAAGACTGGACAAAGGTTTACTATCTGCCGGGTCAGTTACTGACAGTTTGTAACCATGACGTGGGAATTATATCATACACTACTATACAGTACATAATGTATAGTTTCATGTGTGTGTAATTCTCCTACGCAATCCTCGCATGTATACCTACCATTTTTATTGTAATTGTTCCAGGTAAATTTCTAGCTTGTTGAAAACTGAAGTCATATTTTTTGTCCTCAATGGTGCTGATTAACGTCCCATTCCTATAGGAAGATCAGAGAAAGCCCATAATGTAGGATAGGGAAACATTATCACGGGTGCTTTCAGTTGACGCAGAATTATTCTAATGCAGGGGGTAACTAATAATATAAATGTTTGTAAATGATCTGTACATCTGTATTGCAATAGACTGAGGGGAATGCGATAGGCTGCGGACTGCAGGCAACGGCAAGTCCCGTGCAAAACTGCCCGATGTTTTAAAGTAGCAGTCATTTAAAAGGCATAATCAACCTGGTTGTGCCTTTAAAATGAATGCTACTTTAAAACATTGGTCAGTCTCGCACAGGACTTGCCATTGCCTGCAGTCCGCAGCCTATTACATATACCCCACGGATGTTTTAATAATACAAGATTTCCGATTAGTTTTGACCAAGTTAAGGAGAAACATTCCATCGGCATAGATGGCTACTTGCTGCTTATTCTCCAATCCCGTGACTTAATTCATAATACTAAGGGGCCCATTTATCAACCAGTTTTAAAACTCGTTGCATATGATACATGGTGCTCCAGCCAATCAGCCCCCAACTGTCATCTGTTTGAAAAATGACAGTAGTGAGCTGATTGGCTGGAGCACCATTATCATACACAATGAGTTTTAAAACTTGTTGATATGATAAAACTGGTTGATAAAGGGCCTCTAAATGATTTTTGCAGTCAACTTTGCATTTGATTTCAATTTACCATTGTTCTTCAATTGAGAAATGTTAATAAACTGATTTAATGTTTTCAGGGCACAATCTGTACCTGTAATGCATTATTCTCATTCCACGAACAGTGAGATGTCCATGCAGGAGATAAGAGGTCACTGTCAGGTCACCCACTGGCTCGCCCAACATCTAAAGAAAAGGAGAAGTGCCATGAAATGACCGGGAGTTTTCCATCGGGGTCCTTAGGCTTGTCACTATAGTTATCAGCAGGTCATGGTATCTCCTCATTGTCTATGCTTCTGTATTATTGTAGCCTATCATTTACAGAATGTCAGGTTTATGAAGGAGCAGACAGTGATGTTCTTTAAGGACGTACTGTAATCTGTAGTTGTGTAGATATTAACAAAATGAATAGCAGTAGGAAATGTACAGTATATCGCTACATTTGTACTGTGAATATCCCAACACTTAGGTCCTCTTAATACTGTAGCATGTGCTCCTTTAGCAATTGAGATATGTATCTCAACTAGCTGATGTACCCAGTTTTACTCGGGTAGACCTTAGATATTTACTGTTTACATTTCCATCTCACAACTCTTAACAACACATTAATTCTTCACCTCTATAGTAATGCTTCACTGCTATAGTAAGACATTACCTTCACTCACCTGTGTGCTAACACATTCCCCTCCCTCACCTCTGTAGTAACACCTTTCCCTCTGTTGATCGTGTTGTAACACATTCGACATTCCCTACCCTCACCTGTGTAGAAATACAATCCCTCCCTCACACCTGTAGTAACACATTAACCTCATTCACACCTGTAGTAAATCCACTCCTTCACCCTATAGTAACACATTCCCCTCCCTCACCTCTATAATAATACATTACCTCCGCTCATCCCTGTAGTAACACATTCCCCTCCCTTGTCCATGTTGTAACACCTTCCCTTTCTTCACCCTGGAGTAACACATTTAACATTCCCCTCCTTCACCTGTGTATTAACACATTACACTCACTCACCCTGTAGTAACACATTCCCCTCCCTCACCTCTATAATAACACATTAACTCCGCTCACCCCTGTAGTAACACATTCCCCTCCCTCATCCATGTTGTAACACATTCCCTTTCTTCACCCCATAGTAACACATTTAACATTCCTCTCCATCACCTGTGTAGTAACACATTCCCTTCCATCACTATTCAAATAGGGGAGCCACACCAACTGCCAGTGACATTTGGCAGCACTTGGGATGACCGTTGGTGTTTGTCTCATTGTGACTGTAGCACAGATCATATTCAGTCAGACAGGACAGTGTACAGGGGGAGGAAACATTTTAGCTCTTTTCACACCTGCTGAATCTTAAAAATCCTTTCTTAGTGGGCACCTACGTCATGGAAGAAATATACTCCCCACTTTTCATGTTTCTAGGTCCAGGGGTTTGGGCTGGGCATTGATGAGTCAGTCAGGACACTTGTCGACTGTATACATTCACTGTCTCACAAGATATAAATTGGAGAGGAATACAGTTAGTTTTACTTTTTATCCTGACAAGTCTCAGATGGGATGGGTATGAAATCCCGGCAGTCGGGATGCCTGCTGTCTATATCCCTCCTTACACAAAGCAGGTTAACTCTTCCTTTAAATGTGGGAGAGTTCTGCCCTGCCACAGTATTCATGTGCTCTACATCATAAACACTTTGCACCATGGAGCGCGTGTCACAAAGGCTGTCACCTGTTACATTTGACTGTGATTGTTGCGCGGCCCTGTACTGTATATACGAAACACACTCCTATAAACATCAACACGATTGGAGACTATTAACGTAAATAGGAGCCCTTCCTCATTGCTCTCCGCCATGTCGGCCGAGTTGTCACTGATGCGAGAAAAAAAAGTTGGCCAGTCCTCACCGGGATGTTTTCCGTGCAAGCCGGAACACCTACCTCCGGGATCAGATGAGTGTTGCAGAGTCCATAACTTCTAAAGCTTTCTGATCCAGGAGGGACAAAATGTATGGGAAATGTAAAGATGCCAGTCATGATGATAGCGCTGTCATGCTGGCGCAGCTCGGGAGTGTAATAAATTCTTACTCCGGAGCTATCTAGAATTCCTGCAAAGCAAAGATACCATGTAATACAGCTGTGATATAATATATCCTCGTCATAATAAACAAGTGATAGAAATAGGCCGTGGGCCTATTTATCAAGGTATTATTGCGGTCAAACCAGGGGCGTAACTAGGTATTTGAAGACCCCATAGCAAAAGTTTGTAAGGGCCCCTGTGTACCACCCAATGGTGAATATGAATATAACACACGTAACTGTGACCATGAAGATGGGCCCCCCTAGGCTCTGGGACCCGTAGCAGCTGCACCCCTTGTACTTATGGTAGTTACGCCCATTGGTCAAACATCTGTTTTCGGGGATTGCCACAATGTTTAAGTAAAGGGCCATTTACCAACAGGGTGATGCTATAAGGAAAAAGGGGGGTGGGTAACTTATTCAGTGCACATGAACCCTTATAGTAAAATATTTAAGATTAAATAAAACCTTTTTAGTAACCATAACAACCACCCTGGAGAATAACGGCATAACTCATTAGGGTTAGATTTGGTGCGGAAACTAAAGCCATTCTTTTTTCTAGATATCTGAGACAGTCCCTGTATTCTCAATCACTAAAGCAGCCCCCATAGTCACCGGTTGCACCTGTTGACCCAGCGGCGTCACTTACTGACCTGACACCCAGTGCGGCTGGTGGGAATTCTTGTGCACACCAAAGCCACGCCCCCTTATGTGTTCCAATCATGGGGGCGTGACCGCATGGGGACGTGACCTCCTTTCTTGCGACTGCAGTGCTCGGCATAGTTGCCAAGTCCGCTTATAACAAGCGGAATTGGGCTTGTATTTTTTGCAGTTTGCTTAATTTTTTTGCAAGTTGCTTGTTGCCTGTTTTTGGGCTTGTTTTTTTTAAGGTTGCAATATACTAGCAATATAGGCAGATAAGGCTGTGCATACACTAAAATATTTAGGTTAGTGAAGGGGGGGGATGAAGGAAGTTAGGCAGGTGAGGACAAAGAGACACCCAGATAAATTGGGCTTTTTAGGATCGGTTTGGGCTTGTTTTTTACTTATAGGTTGCTTGTTTTCCATTTCAGAGTTGGCAAAACTGGTGCTCGGTGACACCATCCGACGGGGTGACAACAAAATAGCAGAGCAGCTCTGCTATTTTGGTGTCACCCCCTCGGATGGTGCAGCCCGCGCTCCTCCGCACCCCCTAGTGACGCCAGTGTGTCGACCTTCTGTACTGTCAACCTTTTTTCAAGTCGACCTATTGTATGGAACCCATTTACAGGATGTGCTGCATTTCGTTGGGTAGTGACTTTGGCTTCTGGAGTCAGTGGATGTGAAGTTCCTTATATGGATGTTATTTTCATCCTGTCCATTTACATGGTCCAGGAGGTGTCTGAAAAGGCGGCTCTTGGGGCTCTGTCTTACAAAGTGTGGGCCTGATTCAGATCCGCTCGCGAGCGCTGAGCGCTCGCAAGCGGGTCGATGTTGGCCCAGTGCGCATGCGCACGACGGAGCCGGCTCCGTCGTGCGCATGCGAGAGACCCGAGAGACCCCTTTGGTGGGCGTGCCGGGGGCGTGGCTGGCCAGACGGAGGCGTTCCCATGGGAACGCCTACCGTCTGGGACCGGCCCCACTGACATCACGTGATGTCAGTGGGAGTGCTTTCGGCTCTGTTTGAGCCGAAACCACTCTAGGGCTTGCGGCAACGAGACCCTACCACAAGGGTCTCGTCGCAAGCCCGATGGTCGCGATGGTCTTGACCATCATGACCATCTTCCTGGCCGCTCGCTATAGCTGTGAGTGGTCACCCACAGCTATGCGAGCGGCCAGGAGGCCGCTCTAAAAATCAAGAAGGACGGCCCTGATTCAGAGCGAGCGCTCTGTTAGATCGTCCGGTTCTGAATCAGGGCCTGTGTGTGTGTGGGGGGATTGGGGGGAGCCACAAAGGGGGGTGGGGGTTGTCGAGGGTGCCGTGGGAGGGAAGTTGAACAACAGGGGATGATTGGAGACTGGGAGAAGAGAGGAACAGGAAGGAAGCAGGAGGAGCCCAGAGCAGGAGGAGGAGCACCATCCCCTGTGTGTCACTTGGGAATGTGGGGAAGGGTGTCAGTGGGCGGGGCTTTGGCTGGATGGCTGCTGTAACAGCACAGCAGCTGTTTAAAAAGTTTTAATAGGTGCCGCTCCCTCGGGCCCCTCTAATCCTTGGGGCCCAGTATGGGTGTCCCCTTTGTCCCCCTTGTCGCTGGGCCTGATTCAGAGGTGGATGCTAGTAAAGCATTGGGTGCAGTTTATTTCTGTGCATGTGTCCGATATCATACCTCCCAACTGTCCCGCATTCAGTGGGACAGTCCCGTTTTTCTGGGACTATCCCGCTGTCCCTCCCGCACGGCATCTGTTATCGTGCGAACGAACTGCCCGGGGGCTGTTCCAGCACCACAGAGAGTGCTGGGCACGCCCCCAAAGTGACGGAAAAGGGAGAAGCCACGAGGCTCCACCCCATTTCAATAGACTCCACCCCCTTTTACTTAGGCCACACACCCTTTTCCAACATTGAAATGTTGGGAGGTATGCAATATGGACTGCACATTTGTTAGATGACTACCGCCAGGGGACACAGATCGAAATTGCATGGAGTTACATTTAATTTTGATGGGCGTTTCTGGGCAGTGACTAGGAAGGGGTGGCCTACAGCGGTGGACATGTCGGTGTCAGGATCTGCATTGAAAGATGCAGCTTCACTGACACCGGCGGCGATGGATCTACCGATCATCTGTGTGTGGAATTGTACCTCAATGGGACGCCCATCTGCCGTGGCATTACCTTACAGGTGCAGTAGCGGCTGTGACACGAGTTGCAGTCATTACTCTACTGCACCCACCATTGAATTCAATGCCCGATTCAGACCCGTTCCCTAGATGCGAACGATCGTTCTCTAGGTATGCAGATTCGGCTAAACGACGGCATGGCAGGTGATCGCACAGCAAGGTATAAGCATGCCCTCCATGTCTTAGAGAGCTACGGCAGAGCGATCGCACGACAGTCTAAAGACGCCCCCTTTCCCTTCACAGCGCACGTCATCTCCAGGAAGTGTATGCTTTATCAGTAACATCGAGAGCCATCAGAGCTGCACGCAGCCCTTGAGGTAGACCCTACCCTGCCGCAAGCATATCCACACCCCCGTTTCCCAAGACCAGCCCCTGTCACCGCCCACAAACGGCACTTTCTGTCACTCAAAGAAGCCGGGCAGTCTGTGTACTTCCCGATCGCTATGACTGGCTCGCGCACTGCGACTTATACGCATGCGCAGAATACGATTATCGTCCATCTACGAACAAACGCAGCCTAGCGAACGGGTCTGAATCGCTAGCCCTCAGCCCCAAGTCTCCGTCACATCTATAATGTGAAGAGGTAAAAAAATCCTGCAGAGCGAAACTGATTGCAAATATCTGTCTTGTACACAGATCCAGCTTCTCTTCAGTCCTACATCTCAGATCACTTGTCATTCTCAGCCCCGCTGTTATGTTACAAGCATCAGATTCACGTCAACAATTTATTTCAAACTGATCATTTGTTCATCTATTGTGGAAGCTGATCAGGCATTAGGGCCCACCGGGGATTTCCCCTGTACCCCTGTAGGCCAGTCCGACCCTGGACATCTTGTTAGAGTCTTATGAGCATGTATTTAATGGCATCAGACTGAAGCGTGGTACCTGGCTTATTTTCAAAGTTGCTGTAATGAATTTCAAATCTGATGTACTGAGGGTCCTTGTCAGTCCCTATAGACACTCCTATATCTGCAGGGAAATCGAACGGCTACAGAGAAAGAGATAAAACATTATCCAATGATACACTGATGCCGGATGTACATTCAGACAATAATTACAAATAAATGATGTCACATGGAAAGAATAAAAAGTGGATATTTCTCATAGCATAGAATCAGGTTTCAGTGTCTCCATTGTGTCAGCAGTGTCCTCTTTTGTTCCACCCAAAATATTTAACCCTTGTTGTGTAACCTACTTTAAGGGCTTTTGCAAACTATGGGTCTGATTCATTATGGATCGCTATTGCGATCGCTAATCGCAGCGGCGATTAAGTACGCAGATCTGCTGCGAAAATAGGGACTCCCACTGCTTTCCGCTACCGCTATCTCACATCCGTAATACCTTGCAGTGCTGCGTATACATCGGGAACATCGAGTAACATCGGCCCCTCACGCACAATTATAACAGGTCTGACCTTATACAGAAATTGCTAACCTCGTCGCACGCAGTGAGTACTCAAGCTGCGTATGCCGTCGCGGTGGCTAATTTATGCACGCCCATGCAACGGCGATCAAACAGACAGCCACGCCTGCGTTTCTCCGGCCACTCCCCCGTCACCACCCCCTAAACGCTGACCTGACGTCACTCACTCTGCGATGGCTTTGCATCTCCAGGAGTGATCGCAGAGCCATCGCAATGCTAACTCATGTATGTGCCCTGCGATGCATGCGCAGTACGCAACAATCATCCGTCTGCGCACGCTATCGCAATTGTGGTCCATGCTGAATCAATAATACTTTTCTATCTATTCCTTATGTCTATAGTGCCTCCACCCAAACCTTCTGATGACCTCAAGTACTCCGAATTGAACCCAGGAGCACTTCCTCCGCTAAGACAATTCCCCCTGTCTTTAAAAAATACCTTTTCTTAATCTCACAACCACCGTTATTGTAATATACCTGTATTCTGGCCAACTCCTTAGAGAGGATTCCACCCATTAATAAACAACACAATGATGAACATTTTTTAATAAGCAATATGAACAGAGGACCTCATTCAGAGCCGCTCGTAAGCGGCCGCTCGCTCGCTCCGAGCGATGTTCGCACATCTGCGCATGCGTATGAGTCGTAATGCGCATGCGCCAACCAGTCAGTGCGGTCGGAAATCGTGTGCTCGCAAAACAGCGAGTGCCTGCTAATTTGAGTGACAGGATGAGGCGTTTGTGGGTGGTAACAGGGGAAGATGCTTGAAAACGGGGAGTGGAGATCCGAACGCAGGCGTGCCAAACGGTCAAAACGGGCGTTTTAAGGGAGTGCATAATTAACAAAGCAGCGTCATCGACCACGTCACTTGGTTGTCTTTTAGCCTGAACTGCTCGCATGATTGCAGTAGGAAAATGCTACCACAAGAATAGCGAGCAGTTCATACGCCTTTCGATGTACTCGATTAATCAAATAAATAGCGGAGATGACGTATGATGCGAGCGGCCAAGGGGCGTCTTTACAAAATAGCGAGCGCATGTTTTGGACGCTTGCTCAGACATAGAGGCGTCAACAGACCGCAAAGAGCGAGCACTCAATTTAAATAGCCAGCCCCTTTTTCTGAACGAGCGAGCGCAAATAGCATCCGGCTCTGAATGAGGTCCAGAATGCACTGTGCTAGTGACAATGCTAAATAAAATAAACATTCAACAAGTCTGCTCCCCAAGAAACAGCAAGGCTCAAGAATAGTTCAAAATACATATTTATTTCTCCGGGAGAAAGTCTCCAGCATCAGGGAGGCGAAACGCTTTGATGTCATCACTGCACCACGTTATCCTTTCCTGCGCTATACACCGGCATGTTTGCAGTTACCATCGGCTTTATTCCACATAGGATCCAGGCACTACCCTCTGTATGCAAACGATGCTGCATTACTAACAGCCTGCCAGACCTTACAGCTATTCCAGCATTTTAGTACATAGGATTACTACCTTACCTCTCCGTGCCTGCATGCACGGTAATAACAGCATGATACCTGTTTAGCGCCTCACGGCACAGACTGGGTAATTATGGGCTGCTTACCATCTAAGCTGGGACGCCAGCAATGGCCACAGCACTCCCTCTGTAGAAGTTGAAGTGCTCCCATTGACATTTCCATGCAAGTAATGATTGGTAACAGTGTAACTAAGTGATTATATTTATTCAAAGATTAGAGAGTAAGGGGTATATTTATGGGTTTTTAGAAGTGGAGGGTTGCTCTTGGCAACCAATCATATTCTATCTATTATCTTCTAGAAGGTGCTAGATACATGATAAGTAGAATCTCATTGGTTGCTATGGACAACACCTCCAATTCTAAAAACCTGCACTTTAGTAAATATACCCCTTAGAGTGTCCACGAATGCCATGTGTGAGCCTGACTTTTCTGATTTTGTACTCGAGGAGAAGTCTCCTTCCACCATGCCTGCACCCTCTGCCACTGTAGGGATGAGCAGCGCAAGTAAAGATGGTAAAATAATAGAAATTGAGGATGATAGTGCAGAGGAAGTGCAACAGGAGGATGAGGGGGGTATATGTGTACTATCTGACTCGAAGGAGGATGGTGATGAGGATGTTGATGATGACGATGTTGTTTATGTAAGTCATCCACCAGTTGCAGCAGTTCTTGCTCATGATAAAAAGAAAACCATTGTCATGTCTGGGCATAAGACCTGAAAAGCCACCTGTGGACTTATTTTTACCCAAATCCTGACATTATTTGTGAAGGCATCTGTACCATTCGTGAGGCCAAAGTTAGTAGACATAGGGAATTTAACCATCTAGGCACCTCCTCCCTGTTATGTCATTTGCAGCGGGTTCGTGCAATTTATTTAAAAAAAATTATAATAATTTGTAAAATAATAATAAGTCCAGTATCAGCTTCCAGCAGTTTGGACCAACACATTCTCCACCACCAACACCCTCATCATCAACCTCCTCCTTAATGATCAGAGGTAGTCCTTCCAAAAAATTGTTTTGTGGGGGCCCAAACAAACCAAGGACATCGGATACACAAAGTGTCAGTCTCTGTCACTGAAGTGCTTGGTTTGTTAAACTGTAAATGTCCTTTTTAATATCCAACATAAGAGTGGGTGGGAGGGACAATTCCATTTTGCACCACTTATCCTTTCATAATGGACTGTATTTTTCAGAGACATTGGGGATTATCTTTTTTGCATAGACAAATATTTTTATTAGTTATTGCTCTAATACATTACTATACATTTAAAAAATAAATACAAATAATAATACAATGTTAATAGCCAAGGATTATCGACAAGGCTTAGAGAACACGTCACATTAGGTCATATTAAGAGGCTGACCTGCTGGCCATACTACCCTCCCTCCCTCATACATTTTCTTTGTAAATCAAACAATTAAATTAACTAACTAATCAATCCCTTATTTATTTACCTGGCTTCCACTACATACATAGTCCATCTCTATTTACCTGCAGTGCCCTCAGGCCTCTGATCTAGTTCTTGATTAATTAAAATATTCTTGGTTTCTATGGGGTCGTATAGATTATTAAACTGCCATCCTGTTTGCCACTGCTGTGTGGCAATGTTTCATAGATGTGTTATAGTTTTTAAAACTGCCGTGTGTTTGTGCCACTGCTCTGCTCTGTTTAGCCAGCCAGACTTTGGACAATATTGGTGAACAATCTTGTGACCTGTGCGGTGGCCAAAATTTACTGGAAATTGATGGACTTTATGTTATTAAAGTTAAAAATAATTTAGGACTAAAAACAGGCCCAAATTACAGGATTTTTTGTTGTATTTTATCAATTTTGAGAAAAAAAATACAGATCCAAAAACAACACGTGAGAGTTTTTTTTTAAATCAAAACCAAAACACAAACATTCATTCAGATCCAAGTCAAAGATTTGTATTTGCAAAAACAGGAGATGGGTCTGAGGAACTATGATAAGTGGAAGTCTCAGACATTTTCGGAGACTCATAAACATATTCTCTATTCTGCTCACCTCTCCTCCTACTGCAGTACCAAACATGGAATTCATACACTTTGCGTATCTGACATCAGAACCGTAGCAGTCTCCAACCTCAAATGTGAAGTTCAGGGAGTTGTCACAAGCGTATATTAGGATGTGATGTACTATGTCAGCAGCATCTTCATCAATAATGGGCTCGTACTGCGTCAGGTACAAAAACATGGTACATTGCAGGGGTTAACACCGGACGTGATAGAAAAAGGGATGAAATTGAATATAGAGGGATTGTCAATCTAACAAGAGATGCAGGACATGCAAGAAAAGGGAATATAGAGAGAAATGCCATGACGGAAAGGTGCAGCAATATAAAGACATATTTCGGGGGGTGGGGGGTGGGGTTTGGCACGAGACAGACTTACCCTTATAATATGATGTTTGCTAGATACCCTGGGCATGGGCAGGAACGTGCATGCATAGGTTGTATCTTGTTCTGGAATCGGAAACTAGTAGGGAAAATGAAAGAAGAACATTTCATGAGTTTGTCGCCAGGAGCTTGAAATCATGTGAAGCACCTGCTTATTTTCTATATCTTCCTCCATGACGATTCGCAGAAGACTGAATATACTGCAATCTACTGCTCTTCCCACAGTGAGCTGGACATGGCAAGCAAACCTACTATCAATCTCTCGCCTCTACCATGGCTTGTAATCTCTCTCTCCACCGGTATATTTTCATTCTTATTCAAGCATTCTGTTCTATATCTATCTCAGCTCTCATGCCCCCCCGATCTCCTTCAGAGGTTGCCCTACACTAATCCTGTCCTAACCTTACTGGATCCTCCTAAGTCAGATGCCAGTCCCAACACTTCACAGAGGTGGTCTGTCAGGATGTGGCCTGGGATTAACCGCTACTCCCCTCCGCGCCGGCGTCCTTGGACTTAGGTGTTCAGTCACTGGGAGTGGAGGTGAGTGGTGACTGAGTATTCTCAACGGGGTCTGCTAGGGCATCCGTGTGTGTCCGTCCTGGTTTCCGGGGCGCCAGGCATGGGGGCAGCCATGATGGTCCATATCACCTGACTAGTCCCAATGGTAGTCCTGCAGTCACTCAACTGATCCTCTGATCCAATGACAAGCTACCTAAGGGTATTGAAGTCTGACTCCAGGAACAGGAAACTGCTGTTCAACTTCGCTTTCCCTGTGACTAAGATGCCAGTATTTGTTCCAGGCTCTAGGTTACTTTTCAATGTATCTCACAGCTAGTCTGCGTCTGGATCTTTAACACCATTGGAGCCAGCTTGTGTATCCGTCTCCTGTGCCTTCCTGAGCATATCCACGTCTGGATTCCTAGTGACTTATTTTTGTTTAAACCTCAAACCTTGCCTCAGTTTTTCCTCTTGTGTTTATCCAGCTCTGCCTCATTTGCTAAGTTTCCTGTGTCTCCACCTGTACTGGTCTCAAACACTAGCTTCAGTAGCTTTCCGTGTGTTAGACTTCCCTACAGTTATCATATTCTGTGACTGGATCCACATTACATCAAGTTTACCTACATGCATTATATGTAGCAGCTCTCACAGCTCTCTCTGCTAATTCCCTGTGTTTCAAGTTTCAGCTGCTAAACTGATTACCACTGTAATGGTGCATACACATGGGACGATTTTCTGAACGATTTGTCGTTAATGACAAATCGTTCACAAAATCATTCAGTTTCTGAGGCATAATGATGAACGAAAACTACAAATGTGCGCTCCCGTTTGTAGTTTTCCTTCATCGTCCAAACCTCCTGTCCAACCTGACTATTTTACATGTTCAGGGATGAGGGAGGGAGCCCGGCACTGAACAAAATCGTTCTCGATAACGACACTGAGCACAAACTACCGGGGACACACGGTACGATGTTCGTTCAGGGAGCATCGTCCCGTGTGTACGCACCTTGAGAAGTTCCTAGCTGATTGCTGGATTGCAGGTCAGCTCTATGGCTGAATTTCTGTGTTACTTGTCTCAGCTGTTTAGCTGATTACCAAAGTTCAAGGCTCATTTCTACTGCTTAGTTCCCTGCAGTTATTATCTTCCATGATTATTCTACAGTGTAACAAGTATATTCACCAGCAACTTGTTTTCCTTGCACAGCTACTTGTATCCTGGGAATGGGTATGATATACCGCCGGCCACGGTCAGCGGTTCGATTCCCGTCAGCGGGAGCCCGACAGAAGCAGAGTGCGAAGCAGCGGAAGCCCGACAGCGCTGGAAATGCCGATCGTGGCTAGGTAAGTATCTGCTAACCTAACCTAACCCCCCTAACCCTAACCCTCCTTAGGGGTGCCTAACCCTAACTTCCCCCCCAAGTGCCTAACCCTAATCCCCCCTCTAAGTGCCTAACCCTAACTTCCCCCCCAAGTGCCTAACCCTAATCCCCCCTCTAAGTGCCTAACCCTAACTTCCCCCCCAAGTGCCTAACCCTAATCTCCCTCTAAGTGCCTAACCCTAACCACCCCCTTCCCCGCTGCCTAAACCTAAGTCCCCCGGGGGGGTGCCTAACTCTAAGTCCCCCCCAGGGGTGCCTAACCCTAACCCTCCCTCCCCCTAGCCTAACCCTAACCCTCCCGGGAGCCTAACCCTAAGTCCCCCCCGGGAGCCCTAAACCTAACCCTCCCCCCCTCGGCTGTCTGCTCGCGGCGCCCGGCATCACTACGATCGTGATGTCGGGCGCCGGTCTCCCGGCGTCGGGGAAATGTGGGCGTCTACATCTAGACGCCCGGCATTTCACCCATGCCGGGATTAGACAGTCGGGAAGCCGGCTGCCGGTATTTAGGCAGTCGGCTTCCCGATTGCTTCCCGTATCCTGAATCTATCTCCAGAGTAATAAGTTAATTCACCCTCATCTAAGTTCCCTGCACGGTCACTTGTATTCGGTGACTGGATCTACAAATGTCTTCAAACTATCCGGCGTCCAGATCTTCCGAATTACCTAGTGCATACCAGTAAATCACTCCACTCATTATTACAGTGACATTTCCTAGTCTCCTCATCTCTCCCAGGTCCCTAGACAGAGGGCCGTGACCTGCTCACTCGGTGCGCCAATCCCACATCCCAATTGGAGGGGCCACTGGTGAAGACCACAGAGTGGGTTAGACTCTGCTCCTCTGGCTAGGTCTAGCCAACACCTGGGACTGACCTTTATTGAGGACTCTAGCAATGTCACTTCCCTCGCTATCTCCTAGCCATCCTAACCCCCCGCCTCTCTGTCCTCTTCAGAGGAATTCCAGCTTCGGATCGTGACATGGTGATTGACTTGATCACTGCTACATCTAATGCTGGGCATACACTGTACAATTATCTGTCAGATATCTGTCCAATCTGGCTGGTTGGAATGAAAACCTGGTAGTGTTTGGGAGCTAATGAGATTCGACCATATGGTCCCAAACACATGAAGATGGACAAAAACGATTGTTCAAATTGGTTAAATATGTTTCTTTAACTAATATGTCTGAACGACCATTTTTATCTGTTTTACAGTGTTCATGAGCAGATGGTCAGTTATCATTTGCTCCCATACACTACCAGATTTTCATTCCAACCAGCCAGACTGGACAGATATCTGATAGATAATTGTATAGTGTATGCCCAGCATAAGGACCAATACTCAATTATTATTTTTGTGAACCACTTATTTTTGTGGCACCACCTTACTGCCCACACAGATGCAGCATTCCCTTCTGACAGTGCCCTGTTATCTTCTCACATTTTGTCCTAAAAGGCTACGATGGGCGTCGTCCTTCAGCCCACCAGAGAGGGATCCTGTGCTCAGAATCCCAACGCCAGCATCCCGACTGGGTTACAATGCAGACACCTACCTGTAAGCAGGCTAACTCTAAGCCTACTGCTATACCGAACCCTCCCTCTCCACAGCCTAGACCTAACCCCCCCACAGTATAAACCTAACCCTCCCCCCCAGCAGCCTAGCCCTTCCCCTGATGCCTAACCCTAACCCCTAACCCTAATTCCCCCTAACTTTAATACTTATGGTCGGGATGTCAGCGGTCGGGATGTTAGCAGTCGGGATTCTGACCGGTGTAGGGATTCCGGCGCCAGCATTCTGTGCAACGGCATCCAGACCGCTGGGATCTTAACTACATCCCGTTTGTTTGTACGGTACAGACACATCTAAATATAAATGTCAGACAGAATTTTCAGGTCTGCAAGGAGATTACTTTGGGTGAATATTTTCAGTTTGAGCCGCTTTGCAGTTACACTAACTGTACTGTGAATATTTCACCTCTGATTGCGAATATGTTAAACTGAAGTGAATACAATATTGATGGCACCTGTATTAGAGAAAAGTCCATCCTTTACACTTACTGTATAAAACACTGAAGGGGTCTATTTGCTAAGCAGTGTTAGGAGACAGAGTGAAAAGTGATAAGGTGCCAGCCAATCAGCTCCTAACTGTCATCTCACAGACTGTGTTTGAAAAATGACAGTTGGGAGCTGATTGGCTGGCACCTTATCACTTTTCACTCTGTCTCCTAACACTGCTTAGTAACTAGACCCCTGAGATGTGATGACCGTGTCCCGCACACACCCTGTGGAATGAAGAATATTTCCGGTACTCACATCATTCAGTTTGAAGTCGTAGGGAATCATCACATCAGGATATACAATGTCTTGCAGGATCTCCAGGAAAAAGATGGATTTCTTGAATGTGTGATCCTCAGATAACTGGAAACCATGGTCCTCTCCATAAACGACGATCATCCTCACCGTGTCATTCTAGGGACAGATACAACAGCGCCTCTGTGCACATGTCCTTTACACCGAGCCCTTTATCCCCACATAGAACAACAGGTGAGGACTTCTACATGACTATGGCCCTGATTCACTATCGATCGCAACTGCGATTACGTACGCACTTGGCCGATTGTTGCTTTCTGCGCATGCATTGCAGGGCGCGAACACTCCACTGTGACCGTGAGTGCGATCACAGTGACTGCGCAGACCCATCGTAGAGTGATTGACAGGAAGTGCCATTTGGGGGTGGTGACAGGGGGGGGTGGTCGGCAAAACGCAGACGTGTCAGTGCGTTTGAACACCGTTACTGGGGCAGGCATAAATTAACCACTGCAATGCCATACGCAGCTTGGGCTTCCACTGCGTGCGATGACGTTAGCAATTTCTGAGTAAGGTCAGACCTTGTGCAAGTGTGCGTGAGGCTGCGATGGTACCGATGGTTTCGCAGTCTTGCAAAGTATTACGGATGTGTGTAAGGTAAAAGTGGGCTTCCTTATGTTAGGCTGTGTATGGCATTGTGATTGCTATCATTAGCATATCTTCACAGTGAGACTACACGTGCATAATCGCTTATGCGATCACAATAGCGATCCTTACTGAATCAGGCCCAATATGCATAAATAAAATTGTGGTTATAGAATGCAGTCTTCTCATTCACTAGGAAGCAGAACCTTGTAGTGTCGCTTTATTGCACCAATGAGCTCAGGACATAACATTAGTTAGATACAGTATGGCCTTTTGTTTTCATCTCCACTGGTGCAAATAATATTAATGTATATGTTAATTTTATGCCTCTGGGGTAAAGGAGTGTGGTAGTTTCAATTTAAAAAATTTAGTTTTTAAAATGAATGTAAGGGGGTCATTCAGACCCGCTCGCGAACAAAGTTCGGAGGGAGCTCCGTTGTGCGCATGCGCGAGACCCGGCGAGCGACGAGAAATACGTCGCTCGGGGTCTCGCACCAAAGGGGGCGTGCTGTCGATGGTGACTGACAGCATGCCCCCTTTGGTGGGCGTGGCGGCCAGACGGAGGCGTTCCCATGGGAACGCCTACCGTCTGAGTCCAGCCCCACTGACATCAGTAATGATGTCAGTGGGAGTGACTTTGGCTCTGATAGAGCCAAAATCACTCCTGGGCTTGCGACAGCGAGACCCTACCGCAGGGTCCCGTCGCAAGCCCGATGGTCGCGATGGTCTTTGACCATCGCGACCATCATCATGGACGCTCGCTATAGCTGTGGGTGGTCACCCACAGCTATACGAGCGTCCAGGAGGATGCTCCATTTTCATGGAGGAGGGCCCTGATTCAGAGCGAGGTCAGAGCGTCCGGCTCTGAATCAGGCCCTAAGCCTTTTCTCTCTCTCCGTGTTCCGTGGTATTAGGTGCCATCTCCCCATTAGCATTAAAAAACGTATTTGCCATGTTCGAAATCCAAATTGCAAATCAAGTGAAGTATCCATATTATAATCCAGATTAAGGTAACTTTTCAATTTCCAAATACAAATCAAGTGAATTTTCTAAAAAGAAAAAACCTAGTCAGTGTTAAGTCCTTAGCAGTAGTGGCGAGTCCCAGACAATGAGCTTTCAGTCCTGCAGCCAGGGTTTTCCCGGCAGACATACAACAGGGGGCATTCCAGACAGGGATCATGGTGTGGGCCCCAGTATGGAGGCACTGATCTCTCTAATCTCTATATGTGTTTCAGACTCGGCAGGTGATCTGCTCCCTGTTGGATGTCTGATCTCCTGCGCCCTGTGAATGTGAGGAGGGGACAGAGGGGAGGAGTGAAGGGGGAGTGCTGTGTATGTGTTTGGAGGGAGGGGTGGTGTGTGTGAGGGGATCTGACTGAGTGGGGAGAGCTGTGCGTGTTTGGCGGGAGGCAGTTTGGTTTGAGGGGATGGGGTGTTGTGTGAAGGGGGGGAGCTGAGTGAGAGGGGGAGAGCTGTGGGCGGGATCTCAGTGAATGAGAAGAGCTGTGTGTGTGAAGGGGGAGCGTTGTGTGTGTGTGTGGGTAGGATAGCTGAGTGAGAGGGGGAGAGCTGTGGGCGGGATCTCAGTGAATGAGAAGAGCTGTGTGTGTGAAGGGGGAGCGTTGTGTGTGTGGGTGTGTGGGTAGGAGAGCTGAGTGAGAGGGGGAGAGCTGTGGCGGGATCTCAGTGAATGAGAAGAGCTGTGTGTGTGAGGGGGGAGCGTTGTGTGTGTATGGTTGGAGAGCTGAGTGAGAGGGGGAGAGCTGTGGGCGGGAACTCAGTGAATGAGAAGAGCTGTGTGTGTGAGGGGGGAGCGTTGTGTGTGTGTGTGGGTAGGAGAGCTGAGTGAGAGGGGGAGAGCTGTGGGCGGGATCTCAGTGAATGAGAAGAGCTGTGTGTGTGAGGGGGGAGCGTTGTGTGTGTGTGTGAGGGTAGGAGAGCTGAGTGAGGAAGAAGAGCTGCGTGTGTGGGTCTGTGTGAGGGGGGAGATCTGATTGAGGGTGGGAGAGCTGTGTGAGGAAGTTATACCCTGTATGTAATTATATATACATTAATATAGGACCCTGAGGCGGTATTTTGCCTAGGGCCCTGTGGGATCTTAATGCAGCTCTGGGACTGAGCAGAAGGGTGGAGGGTTGGAGCCATAGGCAAATACAAAGAGGGTCCCATCATCACATCCAGCTTCTCCTCTTTGCCTCCACTGAGCTGGGTCCCACTTCCCACCCTGGTCCTGACATCAGCCATTCTGGGTCGCACAGATTGAGCATCAGTCACACAGGAGGACAGAACATGGAGTCTGTGTCCATGCTGCTGAAGGGAGGCCTGAGCCGGGTGCTGCTGCTGAGAAACCAGGTCGCAGCGCGCGCATCACTGGGAAGAGCCTGTGCGATGAGTCTAGTGAGGTCACGTCTGACTGCTCTGATGCCACATGCTAATGATGGCACAATGTGTATAAGCAACACTACTGTGGCATAACATGAATAAGGGGCACTACTGTGTGGCATAACATGCAATGAGTGCATTACTGTGTACCATAATGTTAATAAGGGGCACTATTGTGTGGTATAACATGAATAATAGGCATTAGTGTGGAGTAACAAATAAAAGACACTACTGTGTAGCGTAATGTGAATTGGGGACACTATTGTGTAGCATGTGAATTTTGGGCACGTTATGTGGCTTAATTTGAATTGGAGGCAATATAATACAGTACATACAGTCAGGTCCATAAATATTGGGACATTGACAGAATTTTCATATTTTGGCCTCTATACACCACCACAATGGTTTTGAAATGAAACAAACAAGATGTGCTTTAACTGCAGACTTTCAGATTTAATTTGAGGGTAATTACATCCAAATCGGGTGAACGGTGTAGGAATTACAACAGTTTCAATATGTGCCTCCCACTTTTTAAGGGACCAAAAGTAATGGGACTATCAACTCAAAAGCTATTTCCTGAACAGGTGTGGGCTATTCCCTCATTATTTCATTATCAATTAAGCAGGTAAAAGGTCTGGAGTAGATTCTAGGTGTGACATTTGCATTTGGAATCAGTTGCTATCAACTCTCAATATGAGATCCAAAGAGCTGTCACTATCAGTGAAGCAAGCCATCATTAGGCTGAAAAATCAAAACAAACCCATCAGAGAGATAGCAAAAACATTAGGTGTGGCCAAATCAACTGTTTGGAACATTCTTAAAAAGAAAGAACACACCGGAGAGCTCAACTACACCAAAAGACCCGGAAGACCACGGAAACCAACAGTGGTGGATGACAAAATAATTATTTCCCCGGTGAAGAAAAACCCCTTCACAACAGTTGGCCAAATCAAGAACACTCTCCAGGAGGTAGATGTATATGTGTCAAAGTGAACAATCAAGAGAAGACATCACAAGAGTGAATATAGAGGGTTCACCACAAGATGCAAACCATTGGTGAGCCACAAAAACAGGAAGACCAGATTAGAGTTTGCCAAACAACATCTAAAAAAGCCATTACAGTTCTGGAACAACATCCTATGGACAGATGAGACAAAGATCAACTTGTACCAGAGTGATGGGAAGAGAAGAGAAGGAAAGGAACTGCTCATGATCCAAAACATACCACCTCATCAGTGAAGCATGGTGTTGGTAGTGTCATGGCGTGGGCATGTATGGCTGCCAATGGAACTGGTTCCCTTGTATTTATTGATGATGTGACTGCTGACAAAAGCAGCAGAATGAATTCTGAAGTGTTTCGGGCAATATTATATGCTCATATTCAGTCAAATACTTCAGAACTCATTGGACGGCGCTTCACAGTGCAGATGGACAATGACCCGAAGCATACTGCAAAAGCAACCAAAGAGTTTTTTAAGGCTAAAAAGTGGAATGTTATGCAATGGCCAAGTCAATCCCCTGACCTGAATCCGATTGAGCATGCATTTCACTTGATGAAGACAAAACTGAAGGGAAAATGCCCCAAGAACAAGTAGGAACTGAAGACATTTGCAGTAGAGGCCTGGCAGAGCATCACCAGGGATGAAACCCAGCGTCTGGTGATGTCTATGCGTTCCAGACTTCAGGCTGTAATTGCCTGCAAAGGATTTGCAACAAAGTATTAAAAAGTGAAAGTTAGATTTAGGATTGTTTAGTTTGTCCCATTACTTTTGGCCCCTTAAAATGTGGGAGGCACATATAGAAGCCGTTGTAATTTCTACACCGTTCACCTGATTTGGATGTAATTACCCTCAAATTAAATCTGAAAGTCTGCAGTTAAAGCACATCTTGTTTGTTTCATTTCAAAGCCATTGTGGTGGTGAATAGAGGCCAAAATATTTTAAAATTCTGTCAATGTCCCAATATTTATGGACCTGACTGTATAATGTAATATTGATTATATTAATGTTATATTACTTTTGTATATATTTTATTAGTGGAATTACATTAGTGGGTTGGAATATATCTAGCCCTCCATGCCATTAAACTGCCCCCAATATTTATTTTTCCTTTCCCTGTGATTCTCCTGCTACATGCTGGACACGCCCCCCACCTGGCACAATTGAGGGGGGGGGATGGTAGCACGCACATGCTCCAGGCAACACGGCTACACGCTACACCACTGCCTGCAGCACGTGGGCCATGTCGCATTGTAACCCAACGGTGCCGACGGGTTCAACAGTAGTACTATACACTAAAACTAACACACCGCCGCTGGCGCCTGTTAGTACATTCACTGACAATGAGTGTACTACCAGGCGGCGGTGTGTTTGTTTTAGCAGCCAATAAGAGTCAGACAGACTCTTATTGGCTGCTGAACCCAGGGCTGGCGCTCGCTCATGAGTTCCGCCTTCTTGGTCCCGCAGACGTCATGATGTCTCTCCCATAGTGCTGAGTGGGATGGGAGGAGCAGACGCTGGCAGGCGCAGGAGTGGTGATTTGGGTAAGTATAGTTTTGTGTTGTGTGTCTCTGTGTGTTTTATGTGTAAGGTGCACTACTACTGGAGGCACTGTATAAGGTGCACTACTACTGGAGGCACTGTATAAGGTGCACTACTACTGGAGGCACTGTATAAGGTGCACTACTACTGGAGGCACTGTATAAGGTGCACTACTACTGGGGGCACTGTATAAGGGGCACTACTGGGGACACTGTATAAGGGGCACTACTGGGGACACTGTATAAGGGGCACTACTGGGGACACTGTATAAGGGGCACTACTGGGGACACTGTATAAGGGGCACTACTGGGGACACTGTATAAGGGGCACTACTGGGGACACTGTATAAGGGGCACTACTGGGGACACTGTATAAGGGGCACTACTGGGGACACTGTATAAGGGGCACTACTGGGGACACTGTATAAGGGGCACTACTGGGGACACTGTATAAGGGGCACTACTGGGGACACTGTATAAGGGGCACTACTGGGGACACTGTATAAGGGGCACTACTGGGGACACTGTATAAGGGGCACTACTGGGGACACTGTATAAGGGGCACTACTGGGGACACTGTATAAGGGGCACTACTGGGGACACTGTATAAGGGGCACTACTGGGGACACTGTATAAGGGGCACTACTGGGGACACTGTATAAGGGGCACTACTGGGGACACTGTATAAGGGGCACTACTGGGGACACTGTATAAGGGGCACTACTGGGGACACTGTATAAGGGGCACTACTGGGGACACTGTATAAGGGGCACTACTGGGGACACTGTATAAGGGGCACTACTGGGGACACTGTATAAGGGGCACTACTGGGGACACTGTATAAGGGGCACTACTGGGGACACTGTATAAGGGGCACTACTGGGGACACTGTATAAGGGGCACTACTGGGGACACTGTATAAGGGGCACTACTGGGGACACTGTATAAGGGGCACTACTGGGGACACTGTATAAGGGGCACTACTGGGGACACTGTATAAGGGGCACTACTGGGGACACTGTATAAGGGGCACTACTGGGGACACTGTATAAGGGGCACTACTGGGGACACTGTATAAGGGGCACTACTGGGGACACTGTATAAGGGGCACTACTGGGGACACTGTATAAGGGGCACTACTGGGGACACTGTATAAGGGGCACTACTGGGGACACTGTATAAGGGGCACTACTGGGGACACTGTATAAGGGGCACTACTGGGGACACTGTATAAGGGGCACTACTGGGGACACTGTATAAGGGGCACTACTGGGGACACTGTATAAGGGGCACTACTGGGGACACTGTATAAGGGGCACTACTGGGGACACTGTATAAGGGGCACTACTGGGGACACTGTATAAGGGGCACTGTTGGGGGCACTGTATAAGGGGCACTACTGGGGAACTGTAAAAGGGGCACTACTAGAGGTACTGCATAAGGGGCACTACTAGGGGTACTGCATAAGGGGCACTACTAGGGGTACTGCATGAGGGGCACTACTAGGGGTACTGCATGAGGGGCACTACTAGGGGTACTGCATGAGGGGCACTACTAGGGGTACTGCATAAGGGGCACTACTAGGGGTACTGCATAAGGGGCACTACTAGGGGTACTGCATAAGGGGCACTACTAGGGGTACTGCATAAGGGGCACTACTAGGGGTACTGCATAAGGGGCACTACTAGGGGTACTGCATAAGGGGCATGACTGGAGGCACTGTATAAGGTGCACGACTGGGGGCACTGTATAAGGGGCACTACTGGAGGCACTGTATAAGGTGCATGACTGGGGGCACTGTATAAGGGGCACTACTGGGGGCACTGTATAAGCGGCACTACTGGAGGCACTGTATAAGGTGCATGACTGGGTGCACTGTATAAGGGGCACTACTGGGGGCACTGTATAAGGGGCACGACTGGGGGCACTGTATAAGGGGCACGACTGGGGGCACTGTATAAGGGGCACGACTGGGGGCACTGTATAAGGGGCACGACTGGGGGCACTGTATAAGGGGCACGACTGGGGGCACTGTATATGGGGCACTACTGGAGGCACTGTATAAGGGGCATGACTGGGGGCACTGTATAAGGGACACTACTGGGGGCACTGTATAAGGGGCACTACTAGGGGCACTGTATAAGGGGCACTACTAGGGGTACTGCATAAGGGGCACTACTGGGGGTACTGCATAAGGGGCACTACTGGGGGTACTGCATAAGGGGCACTACTGGGGGTACTGCATAAGGGGCACTACTGGGGGTACTGCATAAGGGGCACTACTGGGGGTACTGCATAAGGGGCACTACTGGGGGTACTGCATAAGGGGAACTACTGGGGACACTGCATAAGGGGAACTACTGGGGACACTGCATAAGGGGAACTACTGGGGACACTGTATAAGGGGAACTACTGGAGCACTATATAAGGGGCACTACTAGGGGTACTGCATAAGGGGCACTACTAGGGGCACTGCATAATTGGCACTGCTATTGGGGACACTGCATAAGGGGCACTTCTACAGTGAGCATTGCATTAGGGGCACTACTAATGGGGGCATTAAGGTGCATATGGAATGGAAAGGAATGTACCCAGAGTGATGAGAAACAGTGGTGTGTCATATTGGCATGCCCCCATTTTCCGTACCCCCTTGTGGCATGTAGCCACACACACTTTATTGGTGCACACAGTAGGGGAGGCACCATTATTCGTCTTGCAATGGGCACCCAATACCCTACTTAGCCACTGGTCAGGACATTTCTTTTTATATATTAAGATTAAGGGGTATATTTACTAAGGTGCGGGTTTTTAAAAGTGGTTTTGTTGCCCATAGCAACCAATCAGATTCTACTTAACATTTATCTAGCACCTTCTAGAAGGTAATAGCTAGAATCTGATTGGTTGCTATGGGCAACAAAACCACTTCTAAAATCCCACACCTTAGTAAATATACCCCTTTATGTCTTTTTTTTCACCCATGACCATTCTCCCAATCAGGCCACGCCCCCAAGGTCAGGGCACCAAAGGAGACTTTCGCCCTGAGCTCCGCAAAGTCTACCGGCCCTGGGTGTATGGGTGTATGGGTGTATGGGTGTATGGGTGTATGGGTGTATGGGTGTATGGTTGTTGGATATTGTTGTGAGCTTGCAGCAGTTTTTTGTTATACTGCCGCTCAGTGAAAGAAGAATTATTGCACAGGAGGCATGGGTGTTCATGGGTAACAGCAATTCTTACTGCTGCCCAATCCTTAGAGCAGGGGCGTATTTATAACGTGTGCAGGGTGTGCGTTGCACACGTGCCCCTGAATCCGAAGTACTGCTTCGGCTGTCGCAGCCCTGCACAAAACGCCTGGAAAATGGCCCCTGCGGCTTTTCCCAGCATTTTGCGCATGCGCAGTGGGGAATTTGCAGGTAAAATGGCGGCTGTGCCATTTTCCTGGTGATGCCTATGCGCATTAGACAGCTCCGGACAGTCCGCTGCCGGCGGGGGAGAGAGGAGGAGGGGGCTCCGGATGGGGAATGCACACGGGCCGCTTCCTCTCTTAATACACCCCTGCCTCTAAGGCCCCTTAGGGGTATAGAATCTTTAGACCCCTCTTTTCTAAATCCAGACGGGTCTCCTTCATGTCTATGAGGCAGAGTAGGACCCATTTACCGCAGAAGGAGCGCTACAGAAAGAATAAATAAATAGTGTCACATGGCTCCAGCCTTATGGCAGAATTTAATATTTGTTTTTAGGGGGGAAGGGGCAAAAAGGCTTTTAAAAAACCCCCTCCCCACTTTGATCTCTAAGCACGTGTGTGCTGTTGTATGTGCAGTTAGGACCCGTTTGTTTGTAGTAAATGGAGAAGCATTGCCCCCTGGAGACAGTTATAGTTCTGTCTCCGGCTAAGGCATACAGTCTGCACTGGAATGAGCTGTGATTAAATAATCATCTTTCATCTATATGGTGCCACAAGGTGTCTGCAGCACCGTATAGCTCTGTGATGTAGCGTATACATTCCACATGCCTCCTGTATTACATTTCTTACGTGGCGACACTGCAAGTGAGACACTAGAGTTACTATATGTGGAGTGAACTTTGTGGCTGGAGACTACATTGACCCTAGAATGTGTGTGCACCTGTGGAAAGGAAATTAGATTGTAAGCTCCACAGTAGCGGGCCATGATGTGCATGAATACTTGATCTAACTGTGCATCGCTGCAGGATAGGATGGCACATTGGGTCTCATTCAGACCTGGTCGCAAGCGCCGATGCACTTGCAAACCGGGTTGATGGTCCCCACAGAGCATGCGCACGACGGAGCCGGCTCCCTCGTGCGCATGCGCGAGACCCGGCTAGCGACGGGCGCTCCATTGCTAGGGGTCTCGTAGCAGACGGGGCGAGCTGTCGATGTTAAGTGACAGCTCGCCCCGTTTGCTGGGCGGGCCGGGAGCGTGCCCGGCCAAACGGAGGTGTTCCAGTCAGAACGCTTGCCGTTTGGGGGCGGCCCCACTGACATCATTGATGATGTCAGTGGGGAACTTCCTGCTCAAACAGAGCAGGAAGTTCCCTGGGGCTTACGAGAAACCCAGACCCAACCTTAGGGTCTGGTCGTAAGCCCCGATGGTCGCGATGGTGATGACCATCGCGACCATCACCTTGGTCGGTCGCTAGAGCTGTGGGTGGTAACCAGGCCCGCCAAGAGCCGTGGCGGGCCCCGGTAATAGGGGGCGTGGCCTAATCGCGGGAGGTGTGGCCACGCCCCCTTGGCGAGAGAAAAAAAGTTTTGCAGCGCCGTGAAGCCGGGCTGCGCGCTGGGGAGGGGGGGTGCTCTGAGCCCCCTCAGCCTGGCGCAAAGCCAGGGGGGGCACGATCAGTGTGATCGCTCCCCCCCACAGGCATAGGAGACTGCTGTGGCTGCTGTCTCCAACTGCGGCTCAGAACACGCTGTGTGCTGAGCTGCTGTGAGGGGGGGAGCGGCGCCGGACCCGGGCCCCCGCCGGGCCCCTCAGGAAGCCCGGGCCCGGGTAATCTGTACCCCCCCCCTCTCGGCGCCCCTGGTGGTAACCCACGGCCTAGCGATCGACCAGAAGGCAGTACTTAAAAAAGTAAGTGGCTGCCCTCATTCAGAGCGATCGCTTGCAGCAAGCGATCGCTCTGAATGAGGTCCATTGTCTTTAAACTTATCTTAAAATAATAAATGACAGATACTTTATCTCTAGTTTCAGCCAGTTTTTCTGGCACTTGTTTATAAATGTGATATTCCCTTATAGAATAGGAGATTGATTTATCTGCATTATAAAGTTAGTTTAGTCCATTTAATAGATACTCCCTATGACTTTTCATGTACTTACTTCAATCTCCAGATCATAAGGGTCACACGTGAACCATCGACGCCAAACCCTCAGAACGCTATGAGTATCGTTGCGACTTAACTTGATGAGGTCATAGTCCTGTGACTCGTCTTTTACTGGTGGCCAGTCGTCGTCTGTGTGAGCATCCTGCATTGTGTTAGAGAGGCAGAAACAGAGAGGGATGATAGAGGGAGGGATGAGCACGTCTGTGACATCCTAATGCCAACTATCAATATCTTACAGAGTGTTCAAGAATCCTCAAACTGAGATAAGACATAACTGTACGGCAGGGGCTTAATTAACAATATGCGGGAATGTGCCGTAACCCTGGGCAACCAATCAGAATACAGCTGTAATATTTCCAGCAGTTAAGTAGATAACTTAAATCTGATTAGTGTCTATTTTGAACAGAACTTTGGGGGTCATTCAGACCCACTCGCAAGCGGCAGTACGCTCACAAGTGGGTCGATGTTCCCCACTGCGCATGCGCACGACAGAGGGAGCTCCGTCGTGCGCATGCGTGAAACCCGGACTGCGACAGCCAAGCTGTCGCTCCGGGTCTCGCACCAAAGGGGGCGTGCTGTCGATGGTGACTGACAGCACGCCCCCTTTGGTGGGCGTGCCGGGGGCGTGCCGGCCAGACGGAGGCGTTCCCATGGGAACGCCTACCGTCTGAAGCTGGCCCCACTGACATCACTAGTGATGTCAGTGGGAGTGATTTTGGCTCTGATAGAGCCAAAATCATTCCAGGGCTTGTGGCTGGGAGACCCTACCGCAGAGGCTCCGTTGCAAGTCCGATGGTCGCGATGGTCAAGACCATCGCGACCATCTTTTTGGATGCTCGTATATGCTGTGGGTGGTGACCCACAGCTATACGAGCGTCCAGGAGGACGCTCCATTTTAATGGAGGAGGGCCCTGATTCAGAGCGAGCGCTCTGGTCAGAGCGTCCGGCTCTGAATCAGGGCCTTTGTGCGTGTTATACCACGTCACTAAGAAAAAACAGGCAAAATGTGGCGCTCCAGCTGTTGTAGAACTACAATCTCCAGCATGTTCCTTCAGTGTGTAGGTCAAAGAGGCAAAGTTTTTCTACATTTGTTGTAGAGGCAAAGGCTGATTCAGAAAGCGACATAAATAACACTGAGACGTGGATAATTACTAACTATTATAAAATTCATAACACTGACACGTGGCTAATTACTAACTGGTATAACATCCATAACACTGAGACATGGCTTATTACTAACTGTATAACATCCATAACACTGAGACGTGGCTTATTACTAACTGGTATAACATCCATAACACTGAGACGTGGCTAATTACTAACTGGTACAACATCCATAACACTGAGACATGGCTTATTACTAACTGGTACAACATCCATAATACTGACACGTGGATTACTACTAACTGGTATAACATCCATAACACTGAGACGTGGCTTATTACTAACTGGTATAACATCCATAACACTGAGACGTGGCTAATTACTAACTGGTATAACATCCATAACACTGAGACGTGGCTTATTACTAACTGGTATAACATCCATAACACTGAGACGTGGCTTATTACTAACTGGTACAACATCCATAACACTGAGACATGGCTTATTACTAACTGGTACAACATCCATAACACTGAGACGTGGCTAATTACTAACTGGTACAACATCCATAACACTGAGACGTGGCTAATTACTAACTGGTACAACATCCATAACACTGAGACGTGGCTAATTACTAACTGGTACAACATCCATAACACTGAGACGTGGCTAATTACTAACTGGTATAACATCCATAACACTGAGACGTGGCTTATTACTAACTGGTATAACATCCATAACACTGACACGTGGCTTATTACTAACTGGTATAACATCCATAACACTGACACGTGGCTTATTACTAACTGGTATAACATCCATAACACTGAGACATGGCTTATTACTAACTGGTATAACATCCATAACACTGAGACGTGGCTAATTACTAACTGTATAACATCCATAACACTGAGACGTGGCTAATTACTAACTGGTATAACATCCATAACACTGAGACGTGGCTAATTACTAACTGTATAACATCCATAACACTGAGAGGTGGCTAATTACTAACTGGTATAACATCCATAACACTGAGACGTGGCTAATTACTAACTGTATAACATCCATAACACTGAGACGTGGCTAATTACTAACTGGTATAACATCCATAACACTGAGACGTGGCTTATTACTAACTGGTATAACATCCATAACACTGAGACGTGGCTTATTACTAACTGTATAACATCCATAACACTGAGACATGGCTTATTACTAACTGTATAACATCCATAACACTGAGACATGGCTTATTACTAACTGGTATAACATCCATAACACTGAGACATGGCTTATTACTAACTGGTATAACATCCATAACACTGAGATGTGGCTAATTACTAACTGGTACAACATCCATAACACTGACACGTGGCTTATTACTAACTGGTATAACATCCATAACACTGAGACGTGGCTAATTACTAACTGGTATAACATCCATAACACTGAGACATGGCTTATTACTAACTGGTATAACATCCATAACACTGAGACGTGGCTTATTACTAACTGGTATAACATCCATAACACTGAGACGTGGCTTATTACTATCATTTACATTTCCACATACCTGTCCCACATCATTTACACCTCCACATACCTGTCTCACATCATTTACACCTCCACATATCTGTCCTACATAATTCACACCTCCACATACCTGTCCTACATCATTTACACCTCCACATACCTGTCCCACATCATTTACACCTCCACATACCTCTCCCACATCATTTACACCTCCACATATCTGTCCTACATAATTCACACCTCCACATATCTGTCCTACATAATTTACATCTCCACATACCAGTCCTTCATCACTTACACGCTCACATACCTGTCCCCATCATTTACACCTCCACATATCTGTCCCACATGATTTACACCTCCACATACCAGTCCTTCATCACTTACATCTCTACATACCTGTCCCACATCATTTCCACCTCCACATACCTGTCCCACACTATTTCCACCTCCACATACCTATCCCCCATCATTTCCACCTCCACATACCTGTCCCACATCATTTACACTTCCACATACCTGTCCCACATCATTTAACCCATTATTGAGCTTTTAGAGATATTCACCTAAAAACGGACATGACTATATTGGCAAATGATGCTATTTAAATACTTACAAGTGCATGATTATTAATTGGGAGGGATGTACAAGAGTTTCTGCACTGTGTCCCAACATGTTTACCTTAAAATAAAGATGTACCCTACCTTTTCACATACTGAGGGGGGAGCGCACAAAAAAATGTGAATTTGCTGGGAAACTGCAATGCGATTTTGGAATTGAATTCACTGTGCCGATTCGCTGTAAAAACGGCTTGCAGGACTCAACTTGCTCCTAATTGAATTGCCCCCATATTATTAATGGCAGACTCACATAGAAAAATGCTTCTTTATGTTCATTCCAGCCGCCCACTGCAAAGTCCGTCTTATTCAGGGATCCATCAGGGCTCAGACCCAAAGCCAGCCACGATGCTATGGGTGTCTGTATCTCCATAACAATCTCCTGGATCTCTCTGTCATATCCCCATTGTAAAAGAATAACATGTTCACTTTTAGAAGACGTCAACTCTCGGGAAAAGGGTAAATCGAGAGGCCCCTGTGACCCTAGGACGGGGAGGACCCCAGTCAGCAGCAGCCAAACGTTCCCCCACATGGAAGCTTTCCTTGTCTTCATGGTGAGGAGTCCTAGCTGGGGCAGCGTACAGTATGGTGATGCATTGTGCTCAGATTAAGCATGGGAGAAAGTATTGAATTTTATAAGATAATACAGGAGGTGTCTCTTACAGGAACTTATTCCTGTTTCTTGTATTGGTGTTATTGAATAGCAGGGTTAACTTATCTTATCGAGTCTTTACGGTACAGATAATATTGTATTCAGGTAACAAAAGGAGAGGTCTAAGCAGCAATTTTCCACCCATTGCCAAGAATTATATAAGAGTTAAATCAGCTTTTTTTTGTATTGACAATAGAACATTTCACTGGAGTGACATCTTATATCTATTAGGATGGTGGGACAGTCCTATCAGTGTGTACACAGAATGTCTATCATAGATATCTATCAGTGTGTACATCCAATGTCTATCATAGATATCTATCAGTGTGTACACCCAATGTCTATAATAGGTATCTATCAGTGTGTACACCCAATGTCTATCATACATATTGTCACACTGGGAGGCGGGTTTTTGAAACCCGAGGTCTGAGGCTGCGGGAGGAGGCGAAGGCGAGGGGCCTGGACATATGATCTCCGCATCCACAAGTCTTGGTCGTTGGCTAGACCTAGTCAATGGTGCGGAGTCTAACTCACAAGGAGGTGTTCGCCAGTGACTTGGTGACCAAGGCCTGCAGGGAAAAGAGGATCAAAACACCCGTCGCCCAAGGGTAATGCCTGGAATAGGCACGTGGGGAGTGGGATAGAACTCCTGGCTGGAGAAAGGCACTTGAGGTGCTGGCTAGAGAAGTGTGGAGATTTATTGGTAGGCTGAGGTAACAGCTGGATATCCCACGAAGTATATACCGGATTGCCGGCTGGAGATCATGCACTAGGGTGCAATGAGACAAAGGGTTAACCTGCACACAGGCTGTGATGGTGAAAGCACTGCGATGAGATGAAGGGTTAACTTGCAAACAGGCTGTGATGGTAAAAGCTCTGCGATGAGATGAAGGGTTAACCGGCACACAGGCTGTGATGGTGAAAGCACTGCGATGAGATGAAGGGTTAACTTGCAAACAGGCTGTGTTGGTAAAAGCTCTGCGATGAGATGAAGGGTTAACTTGCACACAGGCTGTGATGGTAAAAGCACTGAGGTGAGATGAAGGGTTAACTTGCACACAAGCTGTGATGGTAAAGGCTCTGCGATGAGATGGAGGGTTAACTTGCACACAGGCTGTTGATTTGTAAAGGCACTGTGGTGAGATGGAGTTTAAACTTGCACACAGGCTGTTGATTAGTAAAGGCACTGTGGTGAGATGGAGTTTAAACTTGCACACAGGCTGTTGATTAGTAAAGGCACTGTGGTTAGATAGCTCAGAAGCTCTGGAAGAAACACACTGGAAGCACGGGAACCTGGAACGAGACTCCTCTAGTTACACTAGCGGCGACAATGATTGTTCAGGCAACTACCTGGAGCACAGGAGCCGGATATATACCCCTGGAAAGAAGAAAAAGAAGGAGGATTTAACCCCCTATTGTACCTCAGCACACTGAATAATACCTGCAACAATATATGAAGACTATATGGTCATAGAAATTCAGAGATATTAGTTGCATGCATTTGCAAATACATGGGAGGCTGCTGGGCCACGTCACGGCTTCTCTGTTACCAGCAGTCCCTAACACTAAGGGGTTCACGTCGGGGCGCAGTGCACCCCAAAAAACATCCAGCCCAGGACCCCCCCAGGGCATCACACGAAAATGGAAAAAGAGTGACAGTGCAGTGTAAAGTATAGCTGTGTGTGAGTAATCATTAAGTGTGGAATGAGAGGTTAAAATATATGTGAAAAAATACATGAATAATAAACAAACATAAAAGGTGATGTGAAAAGCAACTATGTGTATTAAGTGGTGATGCCCTGAGGAGGCCCAGCCAGACCAGTCCCGGGGGCCCTACGCCCAAACGCTCACCCCAAATGTAAAATATACCAATTATAAGGCCTCATGATAAAGGCACATATATAATTTTGTCAAATGTAAGGCCTCATGATAAAGGCACATACATAAATGCATCCAAATTGAGAGCCAGCTTACCTGGGAGTCACCCCTGGGAACTCCAACTAGCACTACTAGAACCAGCATGCCCTACTAATGCTGGCTCCTTCATGCAACTCATAACAAACAAACAAAAATGGCAGCTGCTCAATCAATCTAGCAGTACTAATCAGGTACATATATTTTAACCTCTCATTCCACACTTAATGATTACTCACACACAGCTATACTTTACTGCGCCCCGACGTGAACCCCTTAGGTATTATTCAGTGTGCTGAGGTACAATAGGGGGTTAAATCCTCCTTCTTTTTCTACTTAGTATGACCCCTCCCTTTCATGCACCTGATTAGTACTGCTAGATTGATTGAGCAGCTGCCATTTTTGTTTGTTTGTTATGAGTTGCATGAAGGAGCCAGCATTAGTAGGGCATGCTGGTTCTAGTAGTGCTAGTTGGAGTTCCCAGGGGTGACTCCCAGGTAAGCTGGCTCTCAATTTGGATGCATTTATGTATGTGCCTTTATCATGAGGCCTTACATTTGACAAAATTATATATGTGCCTTTATCATGAGGCCTTATAATTGGTATATTTTACATTTGGGGTGAGCGTTTGGGCGTAGGGCCCCCGGGACTGGTCTGGCTGGGCCTCCTCAGGGCATCACCACTTAATACACATAGTTGCTTTTCACATCACCTTTTATGTTTGTTTATTATTCATGTATTTTTTCACATATATTTTAACCTCTCATTCCACACTTAATGATTACTCACACACAGCTATACTTTACACTGCACTGTCACTCTTTTTCCATTTTCGTGTGATGCCCTGGGGGGGTCCTGGGCTGGACGTTTTTTGGGGTGCACTGCGCCCCGACGTGAACCCCTTAGTGTTAGGGACTGCTGGTAACAGAGAAGCCGTGATGTGGCCCAGCAGCCTCCCATGTATTTGCAAATGCATGCAACTAATATCTCTGAATTTCTATGACCATATAGTCTTCATATATTGTTGCAGGTATTATTCAGTGTGCTGAGGTACAATAGGGGGTTAAATCCTCCTTCTTTTTCTACTTAGTATGACCCCTCCCTTTCATGCACCTGATTAGTGCTAGATTGATTGAGCAGCTGCCATTTTTGTTTGTTTATATACCCCTGGAAGCCTGCTGATAGGCCCACAGCATCAGCTGACCAGCCGGGCCACTCAGGGAAGGAAGTACTGACATAGGGAATGTGTCATGGCGGCGCCCTTGATGGAAACTGCGATCCCCGCTCACCGTGTTGCCTGACACCACAGCTACAGGGTGAATGCTCAGCTCCTCCCATGTCGCCGCGCCAGCCGCCCGACTGCCCGGGAAGTCAGAGGAAGGGACGGCCGATCCCCGGCTGAACTCTGACACATATATATCAGTGTGTACATCCAATGTCTATGATAGGTATCTATCAGTGTGTACACCCAATGTCTATGATAGGTATCTATCAGTGTGTACACCCAATGTCTATCATAGGTATCTATCAGTGTGTACACCCAATATCTATCATAGATATCTATCAGTGTGTACACCCAATGTCTATCATATATATCTATCAGTGTATACACCCAATGTCTATGATAGATATCTATCAGTGTATACACCCAATGTCTATCATAGATATCTATCACTGTGTACACCCAATGTCTATCATAGGTATCTATCAGAGGGGGTCATTCAGACCCGCTCGCGAGGGAAGTTCGGTCGCAAGCGGGTCGATGTTTGGCAAATGCGCATGCGCACGATGGAGGGAGCTCCGTCGTGCGCATGCGCAAGACCCGGCGAGCGACGAGAAATATGTCGCTCTGGGTCTCGCAACAAAGGGGGCGTGCTGTCGATGGTGAGTGACAGCACGCCCCCTTTGGTGGGCGTGTCGGGGGCGTGGCTGCCAGATGGAGGCGTTCCCATGGGAACGCCTACCGTCTGAGTCTGGCCCCACTGACATCAGTAGTGATGTCAGTGCGAGTGATTTTGGCTCTGATAGAGCCAAAATCACTCCTGGGCTTGCGGAAGCGAGACCCTACCGCAGGGTCTCGTCGCAAGCTCGATGATCGCGATGGTCTTTGACCATCGCGACCATCATCATGGACGCTCGCATAAGCTGTGGGTGGTAACCCACAGCTATGCGAGCATCCAAAAGGCCGCTCCACATTTAAATAGGACGGCCCTGGTTCAGAGCGAGCGCTCTGGTCAGAGCGTTCAGCTCTGAATCAGGCCCAGTGTGTACACCTAATGTCTATCATAGATATCTATCAGTGTGTACACCCAATGTCTATCATAGGTATCTATCAGTGTGTACACCCAATGTCTATCATAGATATCTATCAGTGTGTACACCCAATGTCTATCATAGATATCTATCAGTGTGTACACCCAATGTCTATCATATATAAGTGTGCACACCCAATGTCTATCATAGATATCTATCAGTGTGTACACCCAATGTCTGTCATATATATCTATCCTATAAAAGCTGCATTTTTTAGCTGGATGGGGGTCTTCGCAATAATAAAATGTTGATATCCCGATCTTATATTGATTTAAACTAGAGATTAACATTTTATATATTAATTCTTCTCTTCTTCTTAGAGGCACAGTTGTCTGCAGCTTTTTCATGATCATTGGACCTGATTCAGCAGTGGACTCAGGTGCACTGCTGATCGCAGATTCCCGATTATCGGGAATCTGCGCGTGCATAGGACCCGTTCTGCAAGTGTTCTGCATGGTCCGTCGCAGTGCTGGGAATGACAAATGCAGCAGGGGTGTCATACAGGGGTTGTCATACACCTCCTGCTGCATTTGCATTATTGAAAGGATGAAATTGCAAAGCTGCCTGCGTACAGCTTTGCAATTACGATCCATGCTGAATCAGGTCCATTGTCCCTCTAGTGAAATCAGCATCAGATTAACAATGCCCAGATATTGCCCAATTGTTTTTGGACACAAATAATTTTTTTTAACAACGCCCAGCTACTGCACCACCTGCTGGCTACACATATGGCCCAGTAACACACAACACGCGGCCGCGAAAACGCAGAAAGTAGACGCAGGCTGTCTGTCCATTTTCTTCACTTTTCAATGGCAACGATTCACCCTGTCTTTTAGACTAGGGAGGAATCTGCTCTGCCCTCCAATCGGATCCTGTATTTACATATGTATTTATGCATGTGTGTACACATGTATATGTACATATATAGAATGATTATTTAGCATGCACACACTACGTATAACAAGAGATATGGTAAGAACTTACCTTTGTTATCTCTGTTTCTACGAAGTCCATAGGGTCCATAGGGTTGACCTTGGGGTATAGCTGGATCTGGATCCACGGCACCACACAGTTAAAGCTTTAGCTGCTCCCAGGATGCACTTGGGTCCGTCCTCCTTTATACCCCGCCCCCGAGCCACAGGCACCTCAGTTGGTAAGCAGCCAAGGCCGGAGGAGGACACGAAACAGAGAGAAGGAAGACTGGAACACACAAGAAACCATACTCACAGAAATGGGAGACGGGAAACCGGTGACCAGCCACACAGCCCATTTGAAGCCAGGTGCGTCAGGGCGGGCGTCCTGTGAACCCTATGGACTTCGTAGAAACAGAGATAACAAAGATAAGTTCTTACCATATCTCTTGTTTTCTACTTCAGGGTCCATAGGGGGTCCACAGGGTTGACCTTGGGGATGTCCCAAAGCGGTTCAACTAAGGGCGGGGACGCTCCTGTGCAGAAAGGAGAATCCTGCGCCCGAAGGAGGCATCCTGAGAGGCAAAAGTGTCAAACGCATAAAACCTCAAAAACGTCTGAATGGAAGACCAAGTGGCTGCCTTGCACAGCTGAACAGCGGAGGCACCACGTCTAGCAGCCCAAGAAGGACCCACAGACCGAGTGGAATGAGCCTTAACAGAGGCTGGAACAGGTAAACGTTCCTGTATATAAGCCTCCCTAATAACAGAACAAAGCCAATGGGCTAAACCCCTCTTATGAAAACCAAAGAGGACAAACAAAGAATCGGACCTTCTAACAGAAGCAGTCCAATGAACATAAATTCTGAGAGCACGGACAACGTCCAACGAAGCCTCGCCAGCTGTAAGATCAGGGGACTGAAAAGCTGGCACCACCAGTTCCTGATTGATGTGGAACTTAGAGACAACTTTAGGCAAAAACTCAGGACAACTGCGAAGCACTGCTCTGTCCTGGTGAAAAATTAAGAAGGGGGGACTACAGGAAAGAGCCCCCAACTCAGATACCCTCCTGGCCGAAGCAATTGCCAGGAGAAACATAGCCTTCAGTGTTAACCACTTGAGTTCAACCGACTCAAGAGGTTCAAAAGGAGGTCCCTGCAGGACCCGAAGAACCACCGCCAAGTCCCACGGAGCCACTGGAGGCACAAAGGGAGGCTGGATTCTAAGAACACCCTGGAAAAAGGTGTGAACGTCAGGCAGTGTAGCGATTCTATGTTGGAACCACAGAGACAGAGCCGATACATGAACCTTCAGGGAAGCAAGTCGTAAGCCCAGGTCAAGACCTGACTGCAGAAATGCCAAAATCCTAGAAACCCTGAACACCTGAGGATCAAAGTTTCTGGACTCACACCACTGAAAGTAAGTGTGCCACACTCTGTGATAAATCCGTGCAGAGGCAGGTTTACACGCCCTCAGCATGGCACTGATGACAGAGCTTGAAAAGCCCTGGGACGTTAAGACGGCTGTCTCAAGAGCTACGCCGTCAAAGACAGCCGACCCAGATCTGGGTAAAGGCAAGGCCCCGGAGACAGCAGGTCCCGACGCTTAGGCAGAAGGAACAAGCTCCTGAGATCGGAGTACCAAGGACGTCTGGGCCACGCTGGAGCCACCAGCAGAAACGTGCCCCCGTCCTGTTTGATTTTTCTTAGTACCCGAGGTAGCAGGGAGGTCGGAGGGAACAGGTACGCTAGGTGAAATGTCCATTTCACCGACAGCACATCCACCAGGCTTGCGCCTGCGTCCCTTGTCCTTGAGCCGTACATGGGTAACTTGTAATTGTGACTGGAGGCCATCTGGTCTAACTCCGACAGTCCCCATTTGTCCACGAGAAGTTGAAACACCTCTGGGTGAAGCGACCATTCCCCGTGATGCACGTCGTGACAGCTGAGGAAGTCTGCCTCCCAATTGAGGACTCCCGGGATGAAGACTGCCGAGATTGCTGGAAGGTGGCACTCCGCCCAAGCCAGGATCTGAGACACCTCCGACATCGCAGCTCGACTGCGAGTTCCTCCCTGGTGATTGATGTACGCCACCATGGTGGTGTTGTCGGATTGCACCTGAACTGCCCTTCCGTGAAGAGCGGTGCCTGACGACAACAGAGCCCTGTACATGGCCAGCAGCTCCAGCACGTTTATGGGAAGAACTGCTTCCTCTGCAGACCAACAGTCCTGAAGGGACAATGAGCCGGTCACTGCCCCCCAACCTCGGAGATTGGCATCTGTTGTGAGCAGAACCCAGTCCGGGATCCAAAAGGGGCAACCCTTGATGAGATGAGCTGGCTGAAGCCACCAAGCTAGAGACTGGCGCACTTCCGAGGACAAGACCAGCGTCTGGGATCGGATCCGGTGAGGTAACCCGTTCCATTCCAATAGAATATGCCCTTGCAGGGGCCTGGAATGGAACTGGGCAAATTCCACCATGTCAAATGCCGACACCATGGACCCTAGGACTCTCATGGACGAGTGGACCGACACCCTGGCACTGCCCAGGCAACTGTCTATCTGCAGTTGTAGGGAGGACACCTTTTCCAGAGTCAGGAAAATCCTTTGCTGACGAGAATCCAGAAGGGCTCCCAAATGAACCATCCGTTGTGATGGGATCAGAGATGACTTCTTCCAATTTATCAACCACCCGTGTGCCTGAAGACAAGCAATGGTCAGGAGGAGATGTCGAAGAAGTACCTCCAGGGAGCTCAGCAGCAGAAGATTGTCCAGATACGGCAGCAGCCGTATACCCTGGCCCCGAAGGTGGGTGGCCATAATAGCCATCACCTTGGTGAACACCCTCGGAGCCGTGGAAAGGCCAAAAGGCAACGCCCGAAACTGGTAGTGATGTTGCAGGATAGCAAACCTCAGATACCGCTGGTGTGCAGGTGCTATGGGCACGTGGAGATAGGCGTCCTGGATATCCAGGGAGACCATGTAATCCCCGGGTTCCATCACCAGAATGAGGAACGTGATGTTTCCATCCTGAATTTGGGAACCCTGAGGTATTTGTTCAGAGACTTCAAATTCAGGATAGGGCGATGAGAACCATTGGGCTTCTGTACCAGAAACAGAATATAATAGTACCCCGTCCCCATTGAGACTGCGGAACGGGAGCAATGACCCCTGCTTGTAGCAAGTATTCTATAGCTACCTGAATCTGGGAAGCTTTGGTCTTGTCCAGAGAAGGACTCGTGCAAGAAAACTGGTGGGGCGGCCTGAGCCGAAAGGACAGGGCGTACCCCTGAGAGACTACTTCTCGAACCCAGGCATCCGTGGTGGTATTGTGCCAGCACTGGGCGAATTGGCGAAGTCGGCCTCCCACTCGGAGATCCCCCAGAGGGAGGCCCGTCCCATCAGGCAGTAGGTTTATCCTGTTTGGAAGAAGGGCGCTGAGCACTCCATGCCTGTTTCTTGGGCTTGGGTGCGGCCTTGGTCGCTAAATGTCTTGGGAAGGACTGACCCTTGGCCTTACCTTGAACCCGAAAGGACCGAAAGGCAAAGCTCCTTAACTTGGTCGGCGCTGAAGCCGAAGAAAGGAAGGCAGACTTGGATTTAGCCAAAGTATCTACTATATTGTCCAAGTCCAGACCAAATAGTAACTCTCCATTAAAAGGCAAGGCCTCCAGACCCTTTTTAGAGTCCATATCTGCTCGCCACGACCTCAGCCACAAGGACCGACGAGTAGACACAGCTGCAGCCGAAACCCTAGAGGTCAGCAGGCTAGCATCCAACGATGCTTCCCCTATATAGGAAGCAGCATCCCTCATTTGCCCAATTAATGCTCTCTGGATATCCGGAGCATCTTCCGGAAATGAATCCTCCAAAGCGTTAGCCCAGCTCTCAATGGCTTTAGCCACCCATGAGATGGCCATGGACGGGCGCGCCACCGCCCCTGAAAGGGGGTAAATGGATTTCAAACAGATCTCTACCTTCCTGTCTGTGGGATCCTTTAAGGAGGAGATAGACGGCAACGGTAGCGTAGCGCTCTTAATCAAACGCGTGACATGGGAATCCACGGCTGGTGGGGTCTCCCACTTCCTGCAATGAGCTTCAGGAAAAGGGTAATTAGATGCCAACCTCTTTTGAGGCTGGAATCTCTTACTGGGCATCTGCCAGGCCCCCGCCATATGATCCGTCAACTGGTCAGACAAGGGAAAGACACTCGAAGTTACCTTGGTCTTTTTAAAATTAGGGTACTTAGACTTAGGGGCCGGTGCGTCATCCTCTATATTCAGGATAGCCCGCACTGCCCTAACCAATGCTGGCACATTTATGGAGGACTTAGTCTCCATCTCCTGGGCCATGGCGTCCTCATGGACTTCTCCGTCATCTGAGGACACATCCGAGTCCGACAGCTGCGCCGTCAGAGAACTCACTACGGGACGCTTGGACGCCTTAGAGGGCAAATCACTCTGCAACATCGACTGAAAAGCCGAAGATGAGGCAGCCAGACTCTGGGCCTGATTCAGAGTTGGGAATAGAGAGAGATCTCTCTTTCAACTGATCATCTTGGTGAAACCATTTTGCACTGTAGGTGGGGCAGATTTAAATTGTGCAGAGAGATTTAAATTTGGGAGGAGTGTTTCCAAACTGACATCTAATTTGTAGAGTAATAATAAAGCTGTTCAGTATTTGTGGGCTACATGTAAAAGCAGCCAGTACTTACCTACATACAAAAAAAAATTATGTATTTACACCCCTTGCATTGCAACATGGTTTGTCCAGGTACACAGTTAAGTGCTATCTCTCTATATTCCCAACTCTGAATCAGGCCCTCTGTACACAGTAAGAGAGAACATCCACCCATGGTGGAGGAGCCGCCTGAGGAAAACCCGGAAAAGGCACCAGACACAATAAATATGCAATAAATCTGTATCACAAGGAAGAGATGTTATAACACCAGCTCACTCACAAGTATGCAACACAAACAGTCCACGATATGGCACTGAGTAGCATACAACTGTGTGTGACTGACCTCACAAATACTTGATTTATATAAGTGAGGTTCACAGAAAAGCCCTTCCCCCACACACTTATCGGGCCGTAGGAGAAGAAAAGGGACAGGTGTAAGCTGACAGTAAGTAGAATAAGTCACAGACAGGCAGCACTAGCAATAGTCACATACAATGCAGAGGATATGTTATATACTCACTGCACCTTTACACTACAATCATACTACCAGATTAAGTGTCTGGGAGGGCTATAGCGCTGTGTACACTGTCCTCACAGGGGAGAGGTACGCAGGGGGACCGGGTCAGCACCGCCTGGGAGATCTGCTGCGTTGATGCCAATAGAAGATGGCTGCCGGAGAGCTCTGAGGAGGAGTGGCCACAGTAGGAGCAGTTCAGCGACATGAGAGAAGGCGCGCTGAGCTGAGGGGAGGAGCCGCTAAACCAGGGAAGGCTGCCTCCCCCGGCTAGTGTTTGACCCCAGGGATGCCGGTTCCCTTCCGGTCCTTACACCCTGGTGGTCCACCGGTCATGCGGGGTATTCCTGTGAAGGGGGAGCCCGCCGCCGCTACTAGCACCGCCGGTCTGTCCCCAGAGACCGGCGGCAATAGACTGTATTTTCCCCGCGAGCAGTGGAAGCAGCGCCGCTCGCGGCTGACCTTGTCCCCGTGAGCCCGGCAGCAATCAGTGGGAGGTCCCGGAGCCACGCTAGTACTGACTCCGGGGTCCCGCTGCAATCCCCAGATCAGTACTGGCGTCGCAGCGCCAGCGGGGATGTTGGAGCGGCAGCTTGGACGTCCAGATGAACAGTCTGATGCTGCCGCTCTGAAGATAGAAAAAATAAATAAAATCTTCTTTTAAAAAATTAAAAATAAGCTTAGGGGCTGCTTATGCAGCCCCACTGCGCCAGGGTGACCCGACTCCGGCTGGGCACCAACTAAAACTGAGGTGCCTGTGGCTCGGGGGCAGGGTAGGGAGGAGGACGGACCCAAGTGCATCCTAGGAGCAGCTAAAGCTTTAACTGCGTGGTGCCCGTGGATCCAGATCCAACTATACGACAAGGTCAACCCTGTGGACCCCCTATGGACCCTGAAGTAGAAATACAATTTAACCCCGTAGTGTCACTCACTGAGTGTGATCCTCGCTCACATCGCTCCACTCGACGAGCATGCCACTGCCACACTGACTAACTCTGACCGCCGGTGCCAGCGCCCGCTACAGGAAAAATACACCCACCCAGCTTGCCTGTCCCTCGCAGTCCCTGAGCCTGGAGAAGAGATAGGCTTGCGAGATGATGATGTCATCATCTCGCGAGGCCAGTCCAGGAGCTCCGCAGCGGCGAGTGACTGGTGAACAGTGCACTGTGCTGGAGCACATACGGTGAGTCCGGTCATCGGCTCCTCCGATGACTGGACCGGATAACTCCACTCCTACTCGCTCCCCCCGTCTCCCCATCAGCCATCTTCTTGCCCGCGGCTGTATAATAAAAGTGATGTCAAAGACATTAAAGTAAGAATTTTTTTAAAAAAAATCTGCGGTAGTTAATGTTGTTCCTCCGGGCTTCCTGGTTGCACGGGCCCGAGTAATTAGTACCCCCCCCCTCTCGGCGGCCCTGATGCACTGGCACATTGCTTGCTGCAGAACTGCTGGGCCACAAGTACTTGTACTGAGTTGTAGAGTTGTGAGAATTATTCTAAATTCTACATGAATTGAGAAATCTACAGATCTATAGATCATCCATCACATCAGCATGTCCCACCAGAAATCCCTGTCCACCTACGTTCTTCCACCAGCCAGAGAGCTCCATCACTCATTCTCTTTCTTTTGCTCTCTCTCTCTTGCTCTGCGGTGCCAGATCAACCTACAGGCCGATCAGGCTGCAGCCTAGGGTGCAAGGATTTTTTTGGGTACCTGGGCAGATCACATGCCTGCTTTGTGTGCTCAGCCATCTACCTTACTTCATCTCGCTTCTTATGTAATGTAAGCATTGTGGACATCAACAAACTAATAATGTCCTCATGTTGCCCAGAAAGAGCCCATCCAGTTCAGGGAAGTTGGGAGGAGCCAATCAAATGCAGGGCAGCCAGGAGGAGCTGGTCCAATATAGGGGAGCTGGAAGGAGACTACCCTTCTGCAAAGAGGTTTGTGTATCACCCATACTTACCTTGTGATATGAAATGAGTCTTAAGACTAGTAGTAACACTTAAGCTGGGTACACACGTAAAGATTTTCTGTCCAACCATCCAACTAACTGATTGGTTGGAATGAAAATCTGGTAATGTATGGGAGTAACTGATGATCAGCAATCTGCTCCTAAATGCCAGAAAACAGATGAAAATGGTCGTTCAGACAAGTTTGTTAAATGTTTGATCTAAACAATTTGTTCAAACAGTTTTTGTCCATTTTCCGGCGTTTGGGAGCAAATTGCTGATTGTCAGTTACTCCCATACGTTACCAGATTTTCATTCCAACCAATCAACTAGTTGGATGGTTGGACAGAAAATCTTTACGTGTGTATGCAGCTCACTGCATGGGTTACCTCTGAACAGGAATGGGAAGGTGGTGAAATCATCTTACCGGGAAAGGGAAGAAGGGTGGAGGAGGGTGTACACATGTTTCCATGGTAGAATTGGGGAGGACAGGCTTCCATGCGGGAACTGGAGGATTAATGAGGCTTTTATAAGAGAACTATGGGGCAGTGGTAGGAACTGGGGAGGGATGACATTCATCCCAGACAGAAATGGAGTTGGATCAGGTTTCCATGAGAGAACTATGTGGGTTGGGAGAGCTGGCTTCCGGGTACTGGTCCATTGGTCAACAAAAAAAATTCTGACAGTAAAGAGGTTGACATGGTCATTAGGTCAACCATCATTCTGTAGACATGTATTTAGTAATCATAAAAAAAAAAAAAAAATCATATTCTGAGAAGAGTCCAAGGGGTGAATTTTCTGAACATCGAGTTGGGTTTTTGTGATTTTCCATTGGATTTGCAATTTGGAGATGTACTAAAGGCAAATCTGATGAAAATTCACATGAAAAGCCCAACTTTAGACAACAATAGATGAGCAGACAGACTATTGGTTATTTTATATAGACAACAAAAGAAACCCACGATTCACCAAGCATCGAGTTTCTAAACTGATAGAACCCATGGAGAAAACACCAATAGACAATCAATTGAGCGGCATGTATGTATGTAAAAAGAGATTCTCTTCATCCAAGCTTCATCATGATGCCTATAAAGAGGGACAGAACCACTTGCAGTAATGTGCCTTTAGGAAATATGGCAGCATTTCCCTTGTTCACCGGTTCCATGAGATCTACAGCACTTCACCAGCTGTCTGACAGGGCCTAGGAGGCTGAGTAGCTTCCTGACAGCGCAGAGCCTCAATGCAGGGAAAGTTCTGGGGGCGGGGGGTCAAGCACTGCGATCAGCCCCCTGTAACAATTCCCCACTGCCCACTACCTATGGTCATTGTATAGCAGCACAGCAGCAGTGGCACATCTGGCAGGGAGAGAGAGGAGACTGCTGCTGCTCAGCGGCAGCAGCCTCCCTCCGTGGCACATGCTGAGCAGCAGCAGTATCCTCTCTCCTTTCCCAATGTGCCGGTGCTGCAGAGCTGCTATACAGCAGCCAGTGGTAATGATCAGAGAACTGTTCTTGTGGGTATTGCTCTGATCAACCATCACCCCCGGATCCACCCATGATGCAGTGTCTAATGGTGAGGTCATACAGATGTTCCACCTGAACTCTACCAACTTAATAAACCTGTATGACCTTTCAATTTCCATCTTGAGCCAGACACTGCATGGTCATGTGCTGTATCAGTCCTGCACAAGCTGGTGGATGCTCTGCATTTTTTTGCCACTAGTTCCTTCCAGTCAGTGTCCTCTAGTGTAGTGGGCATATCCTAGACTACATTCTGCTGTTATCTCACCCAGATAATGGCAGCCCTGAAGACTTCCCCAGCCACAAGTCACAGTTCCACAAGCTAAGGGTAGCTTTCTATAGTCTTGCTAGGATGCTAAATGTCCTGGGAGTGATAGATTGCACACACATTTGGCTGAGACTACCTAGTAGTAGAGCTGAGTTATATATATATAAATTCCATGAATGTGCATGTGATGTGTGATGCAAAACAAAAAATTAGTGTTGTAGCTTGCTATCCTAGCTTATGTTGCGATGCCTTTATCCCCAGTCAGTCATTCCTCCATGATAAGTTCAAGGTAAAACAAATTCCAGAGGGATGGCTGCTGGGTATGTATACAGTTTGTTTAACCTCCATTCTAAACCCACACACATATATGTATGTTAATATTTATTTTCTCCCAATTATCTCTTTATTTACAGGTGATTCTGACTATGGCTGTTGCTTCTGACTCTGTAGAATACTGCTGAGCAAGTATAATGACACATATAAATCAACTAGATCAGTGGTAGAATGCACTTTTAGGCTATTAAAAACTAGGTTCAGGTGTCTTGACAAGTCTGGTGGGGTTTAGTTATATATTCCAGATAAAGGGCCCGATTCAGTACGGATCGCAGATGCGATCACAGTTGCAATAGCTCACGCAGTTCTGCTGTGAAAACATGCACTCTCGTCGCAGCCCAATATAAAGATGCCCACTTCCACTTACTCACATCCGTATTACCTTGCAAGTCTGCGAAAACATCGGTATCGAGTAACATCAGAGCCTCACGCTCAATTACACAATATCAGACCTCACTCAGAAAATGCTAAACTTCCTGCATACAGCTAGAGCTCAGGCTGCGTATGCCATTGCAATTACTAATTTATGTATACCCCTGTAACCGCGTTCAGCCGCACTGGCACGCCTGCATTTCGACGACCACCCCCCATCACCACCCCTGTCTGCGTGAGTAATCACAACTGCGATCCATGCTTAATCAGGCCCAAAGTGTACAATATTGCACTCTACTGCTATCTATTGCATATTCTGACATTAGGGGTCTTGTCCCCAACTAGTGACTCTCAGAGCACGTAAAGATGGAGGCAGGTCAGGCAGTCTCTAATCAACAAGTTTTTCACCTGTAAGTAACTTCACACCATGAGGGAGGCTGAGAAGAACATAACTATGCATGTGACTACACATTACATTTAAATGTGTCATATGCCATATGTATATACCTATTTGTGCTAACTCATCCTGCATAATATTATAGTATACAGTATATGTATAACTCCCTTTATATACAGCAGGTGCTGTTCTGTAGCAAATGTATTAAACCTTGTAATTAAAGTGACTGGACCAAAATGTTGTCTTGTAATTACATTGGGAAACAGCCTTCCCTTCCATTATCGGTCTTATGTGTTAAATATGAACATGAATATTATAATCACATACACACTTAAACTATTTCTATATGTCTAAAGAAGAAACAAATGAAATTTTCAAAGTTTATGCAAAATTCAAATGTAGTACACAACATTGTACAATGTATGAGTAACAAAATATAAGGTGCAAGCATCATACAGAATGTAGAGAAATAGCAAGGCCAATTTTTTGCAATATTGATAAGGAATCGATGTCTCTGCCAATAAGAAATGTGTAAGGCATCATTTATTTTCCCCTTTTTTTCTTTTAGGATGATGACTAGTAGGAGGTCCCTCGAAGCTTCTCCACGAAAAAGCACCTCAAGTGTGGGATGATAGAGCAGAACCAGTTTGTTGAAAACGTCTTGAAGATGTGCTTCTATGTGTCTCTAGTATGTGTTGTTATCAACTGAGCCCCTAATGACAGTATATTAGTGTAGAAGTGTGTAGGGGAGGGGGTACTGCTGTGTGCTGGTGGGGGGGGGGGAGCCGCTGCTGTGGGCTATCATAAACTGTATATATATATATATGCATGCGCATGACGGAGCCAGCTGGATAGTGATGGGCAAACCGTCACTCCGGGTCTCGTACCAAAGGGGGCGTGCTGTCGATGTTGAGTGACAGCACGCCCCCTTTGGTGGGCGGGCCAGGGGCGTGACTGCCCAGATGGAGGCGTTCCCATGGGAACGCCTACCATCTGGGGCCGGCCCCACTGACATCACAAGTGATGTCAGTGGGAGTGCTTTCGGCTGTTAGAGCCGAAAGCACTCTAGGGCTTGTGGCAACGAGACCCTACCACAAGGGTCTCGTCGCAAGCCCGATGGTCGTGATGGTCGCTCGTTATAGCTGTGGGTGGTCACCCACAGCTATGCGAGCGGCCAGGAGGCCGCTCTAAAAAAAGAGAAGGCTGGCCCTGATTCAGAGCGAGAGCTCTGTCAGAGCGTCCGGCTCTGAATAAGGCCCTGTATACACACAAAATATACTCTACACTCAGCCAATATGCACATGAATTCGAACTGTCATTTATCTTTAAAACAGGGAATGTTAGTTCCACATATTGCAATATATATTCAGCTGAGCGACTTCTCACCAGTCCTGCACTAGGCATCACTCATATAATAAGATTGATACTTGCTATGCTATTTGCCTGGGTTGAGTCTCACCTGTCCTCCGCAAGTAATATCAGCTAATAGGACCCTAGCAAATTGCTGAACTAAAGTTGGATTTATTGAACTAATAAATGCGGTAAAATAAATATGAGATGGCAAAAATAGTATAATAAGGCATTAATCCACTACACGGGTGCAAGAAAGATGTGACCACATTACGTATGTACTCTGCAATCACCAAATGCACCATTATACTATAATCTGTAGTCTACACTAAGGAAATGCTAGTTCCATATATTGCAATATATGTTAAGCTGACCAACTGCGCCAAAGTCTTCCCCTTCTGGCCAGTCCCATAGGCAAATGCAGGGGGAGTTTCCGGTTGCCTGGAAACCCCCCTACCCAGCCCACAGCATGACAACAAAAGAAATAGTAATAAAATAGAATTTTACGAGTGCTGCATGTTCTTCTTCATATCACAAATTAAATAATTAGCACCACCTCTGGATCTTTTAACACTGCTATAGACCATCAATATTAATTATTAATACCATATAATAATACACTATCCAGTGCATAACAAGACCAATATATACATATATGTCAAGGGCAGTGCTAGGTTCTTCTGCTGCTCCCCCAGACTTGCTCCAATGCTCTGGAATGGAGCCCACATCTGAATAAAAACATTCAGCTCAGGCAGGATGGCCCTACTGCCGCATCTAATGGCTTACTGTGATCGCTGGTCCTGTATACGCTGGAATTATGACACACAATACACTATGTATGACACATATAATGGGTTACTGTGATCGCTGGTCCTGTATACGCTGGAATTATGACACACAATACACTATGTATGACACATATAATGGGTTACTGTGATCGCTGGTCCTGTATACGCTGGAATTATGACACACTATACACTATGTATGACACATATAATGGGTTACTGTGATCACTGGTCCTGTATATGCTGGAATTATGACACACTATACACTATGTATGACACATATAATGGCTTACTGTGATCACTGGTCCTGTATATGCTGGAATTATGACACACTATACACTATGTATGACACATATAATGGCTTACTGTGATCACTGGTCCTGTATATGCTGGAATTATGACACACTATACACTATGTATGACACATATAATGGCTTACTGTGATCACTGGTCCTGTATATGCTGGAATTATGACACACTATACACTATGTATGACACATATAATGGCTTACTGTGATCACTGGTCCTGTATATGCTGGAATTATGACACACTATACACTATGTATGACACATATAATGGCTTACTGTGATCACTGGTCCTGTATATGCTGGAATTATGACACACAATACACTATGTATGACACATATAATGTGTTACTGTGATCGCTGGTCCTGCATATGCTGGAATTATGACACACAATACACTATGTATGACACATATAATGGGTTACTGTGATCGCTGGTCCTGTATATGCTAAAATTATGACACACAATACACTATGTATGACACATATAATGGGTTACTGTGATCGCTGGTCCTGTATACGCTGGAATTATGACACACAATACACTATGTATGACACATATAATGGGTTACTGTGATCGCTGGTCCTGTATACGCTGGAATTATGACACACTATACACTATGTATGACACATATAATGGGTTACTGTGATCACTGGTCCTGTATATGCTGGAATTATGACACACTATACACTATGTATGACACATATAATGGGTTACTGTGATCACTGGTCCTGTATATGCTGGAATTATGACACACTATACACTATGTATGACACATATAATGGCTTACTGTGATCACTGGTCCTGTATATGCTGGAATTATGACACACTATACACTATGTATGACACATATAATGGCTTACTGTGATCACTGGTCCTGTATATGCTGGAATTATGACACACTATACACTATGTATGACACATATAATGGCTTACTGTGATCACTGGTCCTGTATATGCTGGAATTATGACACACTATACACTATGTATGACACATATAATGGCTTACTGTGATCGCTGGTCCTGTATATGCTGGAATTATGACACACAATACACTATGTATGACACATATAATGTGTTACTGTGATCGCTGGTCCTGCATATGCTGGAATTATGACACACAATACACTATGTATGACACATATAATGGGTTACTGTGATCGCTGGTCCTGTATATGCTAAAATTATGACACACAATACACTATGTATGACACATATAATGGGTTACTGTGATCACTGGTCCTGTATATGCTAAAATTATGACACACTATACACTATGTATGACACATATAATGGGTTACTGTGATCGCTGGTCCTGTATATGCTGGAATTATGACACACAATACACTATGTATGACACATATAATGGGTTACTGTGATCGCTGGTCCTGTATATGCTGGAATTATGACACACAATACACTATGTATGACACATATAATGGGTTACTGTGATCACTGGTCCTGTATATGCTGGAATTATGACACACAATACACTATGTATGACACATATAATGGGTTACTGTGATCACTGGTCCTGTATATGCTGGAATTATGACACACAATACACTATGTATGACACATATAATGGGCTACTGTGATCGCTAGCCCTGTATACACTGGACTTATGACATACACTGCACTTTGTATGACCCATATTAAAGCTGCTTAAGTGGTAATTATGTCCTCTTCATGAACTGGTCACACTCACTCTAAAATCAAACATTTGGAAACAGAGCCGTAGCTAGACATTTTGGTGCCCTGTGCGAGAAAGTTCATCGGTGCCCCCCTCCATATATATATATATATACATATATATACACACACACACACCCCGGGAGGAAACCCAAGCAAGCACTACTGTAAGCCAGCCGGGGGGGGGTCTCACCCGCAGACCCCGGCTGGCTACAGCACCCAGCTGGCTCCGGAACCTGACGCTGTGCGCATGCATAGTGTCAGCCTCCCCTGGAGAAGTCTTTCACTTCTCTAAAAGACTTCTCCTAAATGCCGGGGATATAACTCGCGGGGCCATCTATGGAGATACAAAGGAACCTGATCTATTCTGCCAGCATACAAAGGCAGACTTACCGCGGCCAGCAACGCCCCCATGCCCTACTGTGACTCTTGCACGTAATCTTATCCAGAACACAGAGAGGCAGAGATGGGCACTGCCCTGACCACAGCCGCCATCATTGCACCACATTACAGCAGGTACTTTGCTTACATGTGCTCATCATATACAGTATTTACATCACCACCTGATGTGTACCACCTACATCCATGTGTGTAGCAGTGCTCATGTGTCCTGTCTACACGTGGAGTACAATGGGGCAATCGCATCACACACACAGCCATATCACATTAGGAACATACTAAGGCCTACACAGCTGGTTCACCTACATACATACAAACATACATGACAGGACTATATGTAAGCAGAGATGCCCTCATTTCAACAGGGATAACAGGTGCCCTGTGAGAACCAGGCAATTCCCCCAACACATGTACACACCGTGCTCGGAGCTCACCTTTGCCTTGCTCGTCCCTCTCTGCGTTCATCCTGCTGCTGGATCTCCTCCTCCGAGCTCCGATGGCCCAGGTACCATTTCAAATATGGCGCCCACCTTGCTGGGCACAGTGGTATCTTCACCTGGCACACCCTATTGTGGCCCTAAATGTATATTCTGCAGTACCACTGTCCAGGGCAGCTGAGCATTGTAGCAGCACCTTACAAATTGACTGTAATTATAATGATAAGTCAGCGTGCAAGTGGCCTTCATTCTCACATGAAATACAATGCAACAAAGGATTAAATACATTTATTTTTACGCATGGCAGGTGACAATGTTTTCTAGCACTAGGGTTACATGGTGTAGCTGAGCCTCTTGGACAGCGTGGCCGAGCCTATTGCACAGCGGAGATGAGCCTGTTCCACAGTGGGGCTGAACCTCTTGTATGGTGGGGCTGAGCCTCTTCCACGCACCAGTACGGTAATGCGCTGCACAGACACCGGTCTCACCAGCCGTGCACCATGTAGTAAGTAGAGGGTAGATGACGGATGTTCTACCTACGGAGGTGGAAGCCACAGAGGCGGGGGTGAGCCTCTTGCGCGATGCCCATGAGCCTCTTGCCCGGCGACCATGAGCCTCTTCACCGGCGCCCACGAGCCTCTTCCCCGTCGACCACGAGCCTCTTCCCCGGCGACGACGAGCCTCTTCCCCGGCGACGACGAGCCTCTTGCACGGCGACGACGAGCCTCTTCCCCGGCGACGACGAGCCTCTTGCCCGGCGACCACGAGCCTCTTCACCGGCGACCACGAGCCTCTTGCCCGGCGACCACGAGCCTCTTCCTCGTCGACCACGAGCCTCTTCCCCGGAGACCACGAGCCTCTTGCCCGGCGACCACGAGCCTCTTGCCCGGCGAGCATGCAAGTGGCCAACATTCATTCTCACAAGAAATACAATGCAACAAAGGATTAAACAAAATTTATTTCTATGCATGGCAGGTGACAATGTTTTCTAGCACTAGGGTTACATGGTGTAGCTGAGCCTCTTGGACAGCGTGGCCGAGCCTCTTGCACAGCGGAGATGAGCCTGTTCCACGGTGGGGCTGAACCTCTTGTATGGTGGGGCTGAGCCTCTTCCACGCACCAGTACGGTAATGCGCTGCACAGACACCGGTCTCACCAGCCGTGCACCATGTAGTAAGTAGAGCGTAGATGACGGATGTTCTACCTACGGAGGTGGAAGCCACAGAGGCGGGGGTGAGCCTCTTGCGCGACGCACATGAGCCTCTTCACCGGCGCCCATGAGCCTCTTGCTCGGCGACCCTGAGCCTCTTCCCTGTCGACCATGAGCCTCTTGCCCGGCGCCCATGAGCCTCTTGCCCGGCGCCCATGAGCCTCTCGCTCGGGGACCAGGAGCCTCTCGCCCAGCGACCAGGAGCCTCTCCACCGGCGACCAGGAGCCTCTCCACCGGCGACCAGGAGCCTCTCGCCCGGCGACCACGATCCTCTCGCCCGGCGACCAGGAGCCTCTCGTCCGGCGCCCAGGAGCCTCTCGTCCGGCGCCCAGGAGCCTCTCGCCCGGCGCCCAGGAGCCTCTCGCCCGGCGGCCACGAGCCTCTCGCCCGGCGGCCAGGAGCCTCTCGCCCGGCGGCCAGGAGCCTCTCGCCCGGCGGCCAGGAGCCTCTCGATCGGCGGCCACGAGCCTCTCGCCCGGCGACCAGGAGCCTCTCGCCCGGCGACCACGATCCTCTCGCCCGCCGACCAGGAGCCTCTCGCCCGGCGCCCACGAGCCTCTCGCCCGGCGGCCAGGAGCCTCTCGCCCGGCGGCCACGAGCCTCTCGCCCGGCGGCCAGGAGCCTCTCGCCCGGCGGCCAGGAGCCTCTCAATCGGCGGCCACGAGCCTCTCGCCCGGCGGCCACGAGCCTCTCTCCCGGCGGCCAGGAGCCTCTCGCCCGGCGGCCACGATCCTCTCGCCCGGCGACCAAGAGCCTCTCCACCGGCGACCAGGAGCCTCTCCACCGGCGACCAGGAGCCTCTCGCCCGGCGACCACGATCCTCTCGCCCGGCGACCAGGAGCCTCTCGTCCGGCGCCCAGGAGCCTCTCGTCCGGCGCCCAGGAGCCTCTCGCCCGGCGCCCAGGAGCCTCTCGCCCGGCGGCCACGAGCCTCTCGCCCGGCGGCCACGAGCCTCTCGCCCGGCGGCCAGGAGCCTCTCGCCCGGCGGCCAGGAGCCTCTCGCCCGGCGGCCAGGAGCCTCTCGATCGGCGGCCACGAGCCTCTCGCCCGGCGACCAGGAGCCTCTCGCCCGGCGACCACGATCCTCTCGCCCGCCGACCAGGAGCCTCTCGCCCGGCGCCCACGAGCCTCTCGCCCGGCGGCCAGGAGCCTCTCGCCCGGCGGCCACGAGCCTCTCGCCCGGCGGCCAGGAGCCTCTCGCCCGGCGGCCAGGAGCCTCTCAATCGGCGGCCACGAGCCTCTCGCCCGGCGGCCACGAGCCTCTCTCCCGGCGGCCAGGAGCCTCTCGCCCGGCGGCCACGATCCTCTCGCCCGGCGACCAGGAGCCTCTCGCCCGGCGCCCACGAGCCTCTCGCCCGGCGGCCACGAGCCTCTCGCCCGGCGACCAGGAGCCTCTCGCCCAGCGACCACGATCCTCTCGCCTGACGACCAGGAGCCTCTCGTCCGGCGCCCACGAGCCTCTCGCCCGGCGGCCAGGAGCCTCTCGCCGGCGGCCACGATCCTCTCGCCCGGCGACCAGGAGCCTCTCCCCCGGCGGCCAGGAGCCTCTCCCCCGGCGGCCACGATCCTCTCGCCCGGCGGCCAGGAGCCTCTCGCCCGGCGGCCACGAGCCTCTCGCCCGGCGGCCACGAGCCTCTCGATCGGCGGCCACGAGCCTCTCGCCCGGCGGCCAGGAGCCTCTCGCCCGGCGGCCAGGAGCCTCTCCCCCGGCGGCCACGAGCCTCTCGCCCGGCGACCAGGAGCCTCTCCACCGGCGACCACGAGCCTCTCGCCCGGCGACCAGGAGCCTCTCGCCCGGTGACCACGAGCCTCTTGCCCGGCGGGGCTGGGGCTCCTGCATGGCGGGGATGAGCTTCTTCCACGCACCAGTACGGTAATGCGCTGCACAGACCCCGCTCTCAGCAGCCATGCACCGTGTAGTAGAGGGAAGATGACGGATGTTGTGCGGAGGTGGAAGCAGCAGAGGCGTCTCCCCGGCGCCGGAGTGCGGATCCGTCCCGCGTCCTCTCTATTGCGATCTGTAAGCAGCGTAGAGTTGCGCCGCCAGGGAGATCCCGCACAGCTGCAGAGCGCAGGCAGCCTCCACTGTGCGCACCTGGGACCCGCACAGAGACAGCCGGAGATACCCCGACAGCGCTGGGCTCTGATTCCGCGGCGCAAGCGAGTCCAGCGACAGCGCTGCCCGGACATGCAGCCTGGGGGACAGGCACTCCACCTCCCCGGCCAGCCGGAGTCGCGGTCCATGCTGTGTCCATAGGCGGCCTCTGTTCTCCAGATAACAGCGGATGAGGAAGGTGACTGGGGGCATTCTGGTCGCTCTTTAGGAAAGGTGCAGATTCACTTCTCCGTGTTCCAACATCAACTGTGCCTCACTGCCTGACAAGTCTGCTGGGTCCCCATTTTATACCAGCCCCTACCATGCCAATCCCCACTATGTCCATCCCACATGGTCTCATCCTGCCTGGTCCAATGGGGCAGCACCAAGTTTCTATACCAAAATTATATATATATGCACGGCCCCCTTCTCAGCCAATGAAACCAGCTCTGGGAAATTTCATGGTTCTGCCGGTTGAGTCAGTTTCCAAATGTCACTTGTGAATTTGCAGATGACTTGTTAATCCACATTCCACTTGCAGTAGCTGTGTACAGGTGCGCAGTAAGGGAAGAACCGAAATACAGAACCTGCACATGAACTATTAAGCCAAACTGTAGGCGATTCCCCCATGCCCCTGTCCTGCAAGCCTGTAGCCCTTTTGCATTTGAGAATGATGCCTCCCCACCTTCTGACCCTGCAATTTTTGGAGCTTAGGGCCTGATTCAGAGCCGGACGCTCTGACAGAACGCTCGCTCTGAATCAGGACCGGCCTTCCGTTTTTTTAGAGCGGCCTCCTGGCCGCTCGCATAGCTGTGGGTTACCACCCACAGCTATAGCGAGCGGTCAGGAAGATGGTCTTGACCATCGCGACCATCGGGCTTGCGACGAGACCCTTGTGGTAGGGTCTCGTTGCCACAAGCCCTAGAGTGCTTTCGGCTCTAACAGAGCCGAAAGCACTCCCACTAACATCAGTTGAGCATCAGGTGACAGTGGACTTCTTTCCTATTGCGTGACAGACATCAATGTTACAACTGGTTACACAACTTACCTGCCTTATAGGTGTATGCGCCCTGCAGCAGGTATGTGCTGTGTCACTATATGTACTGTGCAAATTACACTTCTTATGGTCATATTTGCTTAGGGACATTATTATTATTACTATTATTATTATTATTATCATTTTTGAAGGGTGGCACAGATTTCCCGTTGCACCTTACATAGTGCATATACACAGACATAGGCCCTGGTTCAGCTAGAAATGCAATTGCAAAGCTGCACGCAGGCTATAGATATGATGTGTGCACGCATGCAGCACTGTATGGTGGTCGATGGTGGACGCCGTTGGGCGCCCGGCCAGCTGAGTAAGCCTCAGCTTACTCAACCTGGCCGGCTTGCGAGCCCAGGATACTGCGTTGATCAACGAAGATCCTGGGCTTGCCACTCCAGGAAAATGGGGTGGATACGCCCCCGTTTCTGGAAACTCCCCCGCACCGCCCCTTAAATGCCTGTCAATCAGCGTCTGTATTAGCAGGACCTATTCTGCACGCTCGTAGAATGGGTTCTGCGCATGCGCAGATTCCGGATCCTACTCTGAATTGCTTCAATCAGGGCTCAGCGACTTAATTCTCTATTATATGTGAAACTTCTATTAAGTTACTAGCTTATAGTTATGCTTCATTGCCTGGCAATTCTTTTTGGAGTTGTTTTGTATAGTCAGCAGAATATATTTATTTATTACTATTTATTAACAGTTACTTATGTAATACAGCGAAACTGTGGAGTATGACGAAGCTTCTGGAAGTTTAACAATTCTCCTTTCAGCTACATTTAAGGGGAATATTTCTAGGAGTTACCTTACGATAAAGTATGCAGTCTCTCGTTCTTCTTACAATGTAAGTCAATTGGTACTTCAACACATTTCATGTTATTGAGCGTTGAAACGTAGGCCCTGATTCAGACCCACTCGCGAGCGGCTGTCCGCTCGCAAGTGGGTCGATGGTCTGCACTGCGCATGCGCACGACGGAGGGAGCTCCGTCGTGCGCATGCGCGAGACGCGACGAGCGAAGGACTTTCCTTCGCTCGTAGTGTCTTATCAAAGGGGGCGTGCTGTCGATGTTGATTGACAGCACGCCCCCTTTGGTGGGCGTGCCGGGGGCGTGCCTGCCAGACGGAGGCCTTCCCAAGGGAACGCCTACCGTCAGAAGCCGGCCCCACTGACATCACTAGTGATGGCTCTAATAGAGCCAAAATCACTCCTGGCCTTGCGGTTGAGAAACTCAACCGCAGGCTTCTGCTCGCACTGGCGATGGTCGCGATGGTCAAGACCATCGCGACCATCATCCTGCACGCTCGTATATGCTGTGGGTGGTGACCCACAGCTATACGAGCGTCCAGGAGGACGCTCCATATTAATGGAGGTGGGCCCTGATTCAGAGCGAGCGCTCTGGTCAGAGCGTCCGGCTCTGAATCAGGGCCCTAGATGCCTGCCACAGAGCTTCTCGGTGAAGAAAGTTAAGGCAACAAAATATGGTCACCCTAGGGCGTGCATCAGTATTAGAGCGAGGGGGGCCAAGCTGGTGTGCTCAAAACCATCGCGACCATCGGGCTTGCGACGAGACCCTTGCAGTAGGGTCTCGTCTGCCGCAAGCCCGGAGTGCTGTTGGCTCTATCAGAGCCAAAAGCACTCTCACTGACATCACTAGTGATGACAGTGGGGCCAGCCCCAGACGATAGGCGTTCCCATGGGAACGCCTCCGTCTGGGCAGCAACGCCCCCGGCACGCCCACCAAAGGGGGCGTGCTGTCACTCACCATCAACAGCACGCCTCCTTTGGTGCGAGACCCATAACGACGGCCTGGCCGTCGTTATTCGGGTCTCGCGCATGCACACGACGGAGCAGCCTCCGTCGTGCGCATGCGCACTTGCCCAACATCAACCCGCTTGCGAGCGCTCAGCGCTCGCGAGCGGGTCTGAATCAGGCATTAAATGCGGTTAACTGCATAGAATTACAGTGCGACCATTGGCATAAGCCATTTCCTATATAATTGTGCGTTGAGCATAGACGCGATAAGTGAAATTAACGTGCAGTAAGCGTGGTAAGTGAAGTCGCGGTAAACAAAGATTTTACAACGCTTAATTGAATTTGAGCCAAAGTCTCTGAATTCAGCTTGTTTTTTTTCATTTGCATAATTTTCGCCAACGAGATATATAATACTTGCAATACTCTGCCAATGATATGTTGCAGTGCACTGTTAGGCGCACAGGTCAGATCTGCTGCAAAGGATGCTGGGATAAGGGAGCGGAACCAGTGCTGGGTGCGGGGCAGACAGCAGGGAAGTATGCAGCTTCCCTGCTCTGTTTGGCTTGCGGTACAGATTACGCCAACCTCAGATGGCGAATCTATACCGCAGGAGAGGAAGGGAAAGCTGAGCTTCCTTTCCTTTATGAATTGCACTCACCATACAAAAGTATGGTGATGCGATTCGTACACAAAGCAGGGGTGCAGCTGGAGAAGGAATGCCCCTCTCCACGGCAACCCCACCCTATGAATCGCCAAAAGCAGTGAAAAACCCTATTTTCAGCTAAAATTGAGTTTTCACTGCTTTATGAATAGACCCCTATTAATTGATCAGGACACTTCATTGGTTTTGTCTTCATGTAATTATAGCTGCTATGTATAGTGTAAGGAGATTGTGAGCCAGATAACCTGGTCTTCCATATCTGGCTGATCCAGTCTGCATTTTGTTTCATTGTCACTTTATTATATGAAAGTCATGTTGAAAATGCATTTCAAAGAATAAAAAGATGTCTATTTTGAATTGCAAATTAATTATTTTCCAAAGTGCAGATCTGTACACTTACTAGTGTGTCCACAAAATTACTTATAAGAACTGCCCCATACTATTAATGGCAGTATACCATGATCCTTTTAAAAAAAAATGACAAGCACTGCAGCAGCTGCTGGAGACCCACATGGACAGCTGGGATCCAGAACTTTCAGCACACGGGCGGCAGTTGGGAGCTGCATGTGCTGCAGTATAAGGAGGCACCCTGAGCGGCAGTTGAGCGGCTTTTTTGTGGATACACCCATAGTCATTACATATATGTATGCAGGGTCTTTTGGTGGGGTTACAGAAGATACCGCGGCTAGTTTTGCTTTACTGAAACTGTAGGTTGTTATCACTTACAACTGAGCTAAGTCATTTTATGTTGTTTGTTAATGGTAATAAACATCATTTGTCACCTTCGTGCTGGCAAAAGTAAGAAAGGTCACATCAATATCCCACCTAGGGTGCAGCATGTTTGTGTTCCCTCATTTAGACATGAACGCCAGGTGGGCTCTTTTCCTGTTGCATGACAGATAGTACAGCTGGTTACACAACTTACCTGCTGTGTAGGTGTATGCACCTTGCAGCAGGTATGTGGGGCAGTGAGATGTGCTGTTAGTAAATTACACTTCTTATGGTCGTATTTGCTTAGTGGCTTTATTATTATTATTATTATTATTATTATTACTAGTGTTAGAATTATGTTATTTAAAGGATGCAACAACTTTCCAACTGCACCTTACAGAGTGTATATACACATATAGTGCAAACATAAATGGTGTAAAGGGCATAACATTATGACAGAAACAAGCTAGATATGTAATGCAGCCCATACATGGTGCAATATGCACCTCGTGACGCGACAGGGGATCCGACGTCTGACATATCGGGCTGTCCCCACACACTGAGTGGTCGGGTGGCAGCCGCCCGATATGCCGGCTCCCCCCTCCCCTCCGCGCATATCACATCCCCAGATCAACTGAACTTGCAGAAAGATCTGGGGGTACGATGTACGACCCCATGGGAGCGTGCACTGGCCGATATAATACCCACACACGGTGCGATATAGCAGATATATCGATCTAATCAGTCAGATGGGCTGCTATATTGCACTGTGTATCGGGGCCTTAGCAAACAATTTGATATCAGATGCCGATGGGATGTGATAAATATCATCAGGACTCGTAATACAATTTTTGAATTCATCACAAGGTAACAAATATTGCATGCAGGGACAGAGTATGTGAGAAAGCTCTGCCCCTGCAAATGCTCCTTGCACGCAGTTTAGGATATTTTTCGGAAAAAATTACCCTGACAGTGTGACCATGCATGGGCCGCCGGCTCTCACCCCCACCCCCCCTCGACTGAATTTACAGCATTTTTAATTACTGATAACTTTTTTTTATTTGGTGGAATAATTGGCACTATTAAACATAGAAATAAAACTTTTAAACAGACATCTTAAAATGGGACATTGGGTCTGATTCAGTAAGGATCGCAATTGCAAAGCTGCACTTAGGCTATAGATATATGATTTATGCACGCAGGCTATAGATATATGATGTATGCATGCAGGCTATAGATATATGATGTATGCATGCAGGCTATAGATATATGATGTATGCACGCAGGCTATAGATATACGATGTATGCACGCAGGCTATAGATGTGATGTATGCACGCAGTCTTTAGATATATGATGTATGCACGCAGGCTATAGATATATGATGTATGCACGCAGGCTATAGATATATGATTTATGCACGCAGGATATAGATATATGATTTATGCACGCAGGCAGTTTTGCAAACGCGATCCTTGCTATTATGTGAATGCAGCATGAGGTGTATGATTGGTGGTCGATAGTAGTAATGGTGGACGGCGCCGTGCCTCTGGCCAGCTGTGTAAGCCTCAGCTTACTCAGCCTGGCTGGCTTGCAAGCCCAGGACTCTGCGCTGATCAACGCAGATCCTGAATTGGGCACACCTGGAAAATGGGGTGGACGGTGCCCCTTTTTTGGTAACGTCGGCTGCCCCTGTCCTTTGAATGCCTGTCAATCAGGCAGAGGCATTTAAGGGTCTGCGTGCGTCTTAGCAGGACCCATTCTGCACATTCACAGGATGGATCCCGATTATCGTGAGTCTTGCATGCATTGCTGAATCATGCCCATTATTTCAAGTTATTGTTTAAAGAATATTTACCTTTTAATAGTATTATTTGGATCTGAAGTTCACCATGTTGATAGACTACTTTTTTTCCTCTACAAATCTTTGAAGATTAAAAAAGTATTCCAAGTCATTGGGGCCTATTTATCATCGGAGGCTGTATGGCAACTGATGATTAAGGAATGTTCTTGCTGCAAGGTATACTTAAGTATCCAACTCACAGTGTGGGAAACTTGACACCGGAGCAATGACAGCTGCTCCAAAAAGCAGCTGTCCCCTCGGTTAGATGTAGCTGCGTTACTTACCTCCTCCCCGTCGTCCCGGCCACGCATGCGTGACCCGCGGGGTTCCAAGAACAATCACCGTCTAAAGATGGTGCTTGTTCTCTGAGGCAAACTCTGAAAACTTTCAGTTTTTGGAGTTTGTTGAATATCAGGTGATCCATTTGGGACCCCTGATGATGAATAGACCGGTAATATTACCGGGTCATTTATCGGATGATAAATAGGCCCAGGCTTGGACTGGGGCCCCGGGGATTCGGGGATTTCCCCGGAGGGCCCCGGTGTTTAATAGCCACGCCCTCTTTTGCGAGTGGGCGTGGTCTAGACCAGGTCGCATGCAGGGTTTATTTTATAGCAGGCTGTTTAGGTGACTGACCCGGCTGCTGATCGCTGACCCCTCCTTCCCTGCACTGGGCTGTCTCACATCACCTGCAGCGGCATTCCGCGCTGTTCACTACTTTGTTTATAGTCTTGCCTGCAGAGTCCCATCTGGTGTAAGCTGCTGCTGCCCCTCCCCCAGGACCATCCACCAATGAGGTAGGTTTGTCTCTTCTAGACACGCCCGCCTCTCCTCTCTCTGCACGGACTCCTGTGGCTGTGGCTTCCTGCTCCCTGCACAGCACTCTGACATTACAGAGAGTGTGAGGCTGGCTGGAGGCTGCTTTATATAGTAGTGTGCAGCATGGATTGCTTCATGTCTCCTTGCACTTGCAGCAAATGTCTCTCTCCAGTCACCTGCCATGAGAATGGCTTCAGGTAACATAGGACAATAAAAAAAAAGTTAATAAGTGCAACACCCCAAACCCCCCCCCCAATCCACTACACATGTCCATTTTCTCTGCATCCCAATCCTTGGAATCCTCATCTCTGGAATGTAACAGACCCTCTTGTCTTGTAACCCTCTCCCTGCCAGCCTCCTATTCCATGTACAGTATAGATTTTATTCCTGCTAAAAAATAGATTAAATATACTAGGTATGTATATAGAATATACACTATATATATATGTATGTATACTATTTATGTGTATACTATGTATATGTATGCATGTTTATGTGTATGTGTATACTAATTATATGTATGCATGTGTATACTATGTATGTATATATGTATGTATATGTATGTATGTGTATGCTATGTATAAGTACAGTATGTATGCATGTCTGTGTATACAATGTATATGTATGTATTATATATGTACAGCATGTGCGTTCATTCATGTCTATGTATACAATGTATATGTATACTATATATGTATTATATGTATAGATAATTGTGTATGCATGCTATGCATATATACATGTGTTCTAAGTACATGATTGTTTATGTACAGAGGGTCTGATTCAGAGCCGGACGTTATTTGCGGATGGTCATTCTGATAAAGGGGGTGGCTATCTAAATGAACCGTTCGCTCTTTGCGGTCTGTTGACGCCTCTATGTCTGAACGAGCTAACAAAACATGCGGTCGTTATTTGGAAAAATACGCCCCCTGGCCGCTTGCATCCTACATCATGTCCGCTATTTATTTGATTAATCGAGTACATCGAACGGCGTATGAACTGCTCGCTATTCTTGTGGCTGGTTTTTCCTACCACAATATTGCGAGCAGTTCTGACTATAAAATAACCAAGTGACGTGGTCAATGACGCTGCTGTATTAATTATGCACACCCTTAAAACGTCTTTAAGCCTTTAAGCACGCCTGCGTTCTGATCTCCACTCCCCGTTTTCAAGCACCTTCCCCTGTTACCACCCACATACGCCTCATTCTGTCACTCAAAATAGCAGGCATTCGCTATTTAGCGAACAAACGATTTTCGGCCGAACTGACTGGTTCGCGCATGCGTATTACAATCCGTATGCATGCGCAGTTGTGCAAACGTCGCTCAGAACGAACGAGCGGCCGCTTACGAGCGGCTCTTAATGAAGCCCAGTATGTGTACACTATATATATATGTATATATATATATATATATATATATATATATACACACACACTCAGCATATGTGTGTGTGTGTGTTGTGTGTGTGTGTGTTAACTATGTATATTATATATAAGCAATAATTGGTGCCCCTTTTATTAAACTACTATAATAAAAGGGTCACCGATTATTTATACTTTTAGAAAGAGGGAACGGATTATTGCTCATTTAATAAAACAGAGCACAGAATACTATAATAAAAGTGGGCACGGATTATTGGTATTATATTAAAAGTGTCATAGATTATTGGTATTATTTAATGGGGATGACCATACCTACAAAAGGCTCATCATGGTCACGCCCCTTCAGTGGGCCTCTGTCATTGCATTCCCCTGTGGGCCCTTTATGCCCCAGTCCGACACTGAATAGGCCTCATAGAGACTCTCTTTTGGGGGGCGCGATTTGTATTGATAATTTGTGTATTTTGTTTGTTTATTTTGAGTTTATAAAATAAAATATAAAATAAATACATCAGTACCCTGAGAACCAATGGCAGATGACAGACCAAAAAATAAAGAACACACAATAGTGGTTTTAAAAGTTATTAAATATAAGTGTCCAGTGTCTCTGTGGATGGTGTGTCATGGATAGGGAACTATCCTACGAAATACTATGACAACTGATCAAAAGTATAGAAGGAAGGAATACTTAACATAAGCATCCAGACAATGCTTGTTGCAAAATAGGCAAAACATCTTGAAATATGTGAACAATCTTAAATTTACAATGTTTATTAAGTAACTGTGCTTTTGTAGACAAATTAGTTATTTAAAATTATAACGGTAGATGTACTAAGGTTTGGGGCTACTGTAAATGTAATAGGGTGAGAGTTTAAATCGCAAGAGTTATTTTAGTCTAAAAACATGCAAGTTTGCTCTGTTCTCTGACTCTATTTCATAGGGCAAGTTTGCTCTGTTCTCGGACTCTATTACATTGGGCGAGTTTGCTCTGTTCTCGGACTCTATTACATTGGGCGAGTTTGCCTGTTGTCAGACTCTATTATATTGGGCGAGTTTGCCTGTTCTCAGACTCTATTACGTTGGGTGAGATTGCATGTTGTCGAACTCTATTACATTGGATGAGTTTGCTCTGTTCTCAGACTCTATTACATTGGGAGAGTTTGCTTTGTTTTTGGACTCTATTACATTGGCCAAGTTTGCCTGTTCTCGGACTCTATTACATTGGCCAAGTTTCCATGCTCTCGGACTCTATTACATTGGGCGAGTTTGCCTGTTCTCAGACTCTATTACATTGGGTGAGTTTCCATGTTCTCTGACTCTATTACATTGGGCGAGTTTCCATGTTCTCGGACTCTATTACATTGGGTGAGTTTGCCTGTTCTCGGACTCTATTACATTGGGCGAGTTTCCATGTTCTCGGACTCTATTACATTGGGCGAGTTTGCCTGTTCTCGGACTCTATTACATTGGGCGAGTTTGCCTGTTCTTGGACTTAATTACATTGGACAACATTGCCTGTTCTCGGACTCTATTACATTGGGCGAGTTTCGATGTTCTCGGACTCTATTACATTGGCCAAGTTTTCCTGTTCTTGGACTCTACTACATTGGCTGAGTTTGCCTGTTCTCGGACTCTATTACATTGGCCGAGTTTGCCTGTTCTCGGACTCTATTACATAGGCTGAGTTTACCTGTTCTCGGACTCTATTACATTGGGTGAGTTTCCATGTTCCTTGACTCTATTACATTGGGCTAGTTTGCCTGTTCTCGGACTCTGTTACATTGGCTGAGTTTGCCTGTTCTCGGACTCTATTACATTGGCCGAGTTTGCCTGTTCTCGGACTCTATTACATAGGCTGAGTTTACCTGTTCTCGGACTCTATTACATTGGGTGAGTTTCCATGTTCCTTGACTCTATTACATTGGGCGAGTTTGCCTGTTCTCGGACTCTATTATGTCGAAGCTGGATAATTGGCTGAGACAGAATCTGTTTAAAATGAAAATCTGCATGACACCATTTTGCGAATGGCCGTGAGCTGCCATTTTGCGAATGGCCGCCCAGCGCCATTTTAGCGAATCTCACACATAAGTACATATGGTGATGCTATTATTTAGCGTTGTGCGATTCCCCCGCAATAGAACATTGTCAAAAGTTCATTATATAAATGCATACATTGATATAAACATATAATATGATCAACCTGCAAAACACGTACCACGGTATACTTCACAAACATGTATACGCACAACGCTAACTAGCGTCTTTGCTTAATATCCCTATACTTACACACTGCACACTGAAAAGGTTCCCTAGCATTAAGGTTAATATTTAAGGTTTTATTTGTTATCAGCGATGTTGTTGAATACATGTTATTTGAAATCTAAGGTTTAGTAGATGATAAGCAGTGTTTGGTGTCATTCTAAACCACTGTGTCTTTGCAGATTTCTGGTTCCATCGGTGGGGACATCGCAACATGTGTCTGCAAATTATGGATCATAGAGAGTTAGGCATTAAAATGTATTCTGTAATGCAGCCAGGTTAGATTTGTTATGCAGCAGGAAAATGGAAACAAAGAGCTGTTGGAGGCTGGACTGTGACCATACGAACTGACCTATGAACTGTACTGTAACAGAAGAACCAGGAAGAAGAACCAATGGAATCATGAAAAGCCTGTTCTATTGTATTGCCTATCTCTGTAAGAGTATATATGTAGGCTCTCTGAAACTAGATGGCAGTTAGTTTTCTTTGCTGCTGATGGAGGTTTCATCTTTGATGCCAGTATCTGGATCCAGAGCGCGTGCGTATGTAACGATTGTACCTTGTAACTATATGATTTGTTTGCGCTAATTGTATTTAGATCACAGCATGTAACCATTTGCTTTTATATTGAATAATAACTTTTTGTGCTTTGGAACCACAATCAATGTCTGAAAGCATTTATTTTTTATGCGACTCATAATGCTAATTAGCGACAATTTTAGAGTGTATAGATAGGTAGGAATCGATAGTTGGGGGCTCGCAGTGTGAAATCATGCTACCGGTCATATGGTAACACTCGGTCATCGATCTTTCAGCAAAATGGTGGAGGCGCCATAAGCAGGAATGAACACATTCGAATACCTACTACCATTTTGTTGCTGAGAGCCCGCTACCCATTATTGTGTGAGTTCAAGGAGTGCTGATTAGAATCCAGGGACAAGGAAGAAAAAAGTTTGTTTTCCTTCGTTGATAGAATTTCATGTTAAAAGGGGAAGTCGCACAATAGCATAAGGGTAATAATATGTTTTGTGTAGCGGTCACATTATTGTGTATGTGACTAGTTGCACAATAGCGTATACGTATTTTCTGTATTGCTGCCACGTGTTTAAACAAAGCCGTTGAGATTGCATTGTGATATTGATAGCGTGATAGCATTGTTGTAAATATCTTAATCAGTGTTGCCATAATCTGGGAAAATGTTAATTTTTCTGCGCAGGAAAAGGGTGTGTAACAGTGAACATTTGTTGGTAGGGGTAACATGTTCCCTAACTAGGGGTATCGTAGGACCCTTAGGTGCTAGGCACCTTGTGTCGTTCCTAGTGGCTCGGTAGTAGATACCGCAGTCTATACACTTAAGCAGGTGTAGTTGTTGTCTTTGTTGTAGTTTTCGGCTCTCAGTGTGATTGCAGCATCCAGTGATCAGTTAGGGTTATTGGGCATTGTGATTGAACCACACAGTTGTGGCAAATTGTGATTGTGAACTGAGCAGAGGGTGGATGAAATCATTGAAAAGGGTAGGTGTTAGTGGAATGCCTAAATGCTAGCAGTGGAAAGTACTCAAAGAGGACTTAGGTGTGTGGAAGCAGCCTGGTTATTCTTCCATAGGTGTGTGGGCGCATCCTGTTAATATCGTCCACAGATAAGTGAAAGTAGCATTGACGTTCTTTCACCGATTTAAATCTCTATTGAAAAATTTTGGGTTATTTTCCCAAGATGGGAGCCAAGCAAACGGTAGAGATGTTAGATGATGTGCTGCTGTTGAAAGCGCCGCTTGGGTCGGCACAGCATATTATGCATACTAGGTACGGTGCTTATGCAACTAGGTACTGTGATGTATGGTTTAAAATGATGAGGAAGAATGTGAAACCATTCCCCAGAATTGGCAGCTTTGATAATTAGGTATTGAACAATGTCCGAGATAGCATCTGTATGGTGCACTCTCGAATGAAAAAGATAAAGTATAACGAGTGTTTAAAGTTGTGGCAGCACGAGGGGGATATGTGGCTTAAGGGTGTGCACGTGACGCAAACTAGCATCGTGAGCACGATGCGGGAGAGTGTGCACACAGCGCTAAACAGCATTGCGTGCACTCCGCAAAATAGCATGCACAGCAAGGTAGCATTGCAGAAGGTAATGTCAGTAGTTCACGCGCACCGCCGCTCTATGCGGATGGGGGTGGAGGTACAATCGATGTAAAAAGCCATAAAAATTTAACATATATCCTCTCTTGAGTAATTATAAGGAAGATGTTTATGATACGGATGATGAACCTATTGTTATGTCTGCCATTTCCCATGCTGTACAAATGTTAGATGTTCCATCACAACGAGCACGGGTGGTGGCCCCATCTTCATCAGTAGTAGTACAGGAAGTGTTAACATCCACTGCACCCATAGAGGATTTTGTTAACCCTATACATAGCAGTAATAGACTAAATCCCCAGCCAGGTAACAAGGTCAAAGGTAACAGTGTGGCCGGTCTCCATCCCATCCGGACAATAACTGTTCCCAATGGGAATCCAGATGCGAATGGTGTAGTGCCCACAAGGGATGTAGCAATGCATTGTTCTTGGACAAGAGCTGAGCTAAATTCCATAATGAATGATTTCCATGACCCTAAGAAGGAATTAGCAAAATGCCAAAGATTTTTGAAGAATTTGGGTAATGCACACGAGCCAACCAATAAAGATTGGTGAGTGGTGTTAAGGGCGTGTCTTCCACACAATACCAACATGAAAAAGTTTATCACGGATTGCGTATTGGATGGAAATGGTCCTTTAACAGACGAGGGTAACCAAGGTAACATTACCCGCATAATAACTCAATTGGGTGTATGTTTTCCAGTAGTAGTTAACTGGAGTAAAATTTTTACCATAAAACCAAAAGAGAGTGAATCTGCAGAGGATTACTGTACCCGAGCTCTGCAGGCTATCACCCAGTACACTGGTATAGAGGATATTAAAGTTAGCACTCATTACAGGGAAATGATCATCACGGTACTTATGGATGGTCTTAAAGACAATCTAAAGACAGACCTCTCTACCTGGCTGGAGGGGAGTTACTGTAGACACACTCAGGTAGTCCGCTATTGAGCATGATAAAAACATCCACAAGAAGAGACAGACCCAGAGCGAGAAGCTAATGGCTGTTAGTATTCAAGCTCTAGAAGGGATGAATGTAACATCACAGCCACCAGACACATATACCCCTGCACAGTTAAACGCCCTCACAAATCCTGAAAACCACAAACACAGCCCTTCCCCACTTATCACACACAACTACAAAACCCATACTATCCACAACAACCATATTATCCTAGAAATCCCTATCCACACTCACAATCTTTCCCTACTGCTTAACCCACACATCAACCTTTTCATCTACCCCACTCACGAAGGTGTTTTAACTGCAACCAAGTGGGACATGTAAGTAGAAACTGTAAGGTGAAGAAGGTAGAACCCCCTAACCAGGGAGTACCTGGATATCCACATAAGGGATATACACAGAATGCAGGAAATATCCCACAGTCACCAGCTCCAATTGTGGCCTTAAATGCTGTATAGGAAAATGAGAGTCAATGCTAGGGATCAGGTCATACCTGTAGTCTACAGATAGGTTAACTGGAAGTACTAAGGAAGAACCGGTGATGATGGTTGATGTAGCTGGTACTAAACATCCTTTTCTTGTAGACACAGGGTCGACCAGATCAGTGATAAAATCTCCAGCTACTTTATAGGTGACCAGCGAGACAGTACCAGCAATGGGTGTAACAGGTAAAGTGCAACATTATCCTATAACCAAATCCACAGAGGTTACTATCGGGCCTTTGCATACCAGACATTCTTTTCTCCTGGCAGCAGCAGCTCCTACTAACCTACTGGGAAGGGATCTGTTATGTAAGATGGGATGTGTCTTTTATTGTACCCCTGATGGTATATTGTTAGGTATCCGAGAGAGAGTGGCACACGAGGTGAGGGATATGTTGGACACTCCCCAAAGGTTAATGTATCACTCTACCGGTTCAGGTAAAAATCCATCTCAGGTAGATTAAATGTTATCCCAAATACCAGATTCACTTTGACCAAGGATGGACAGGACACTGGATTAATGGCAAATGTAGCTCCCGTAATGGTAAATCTAAAAAGTGGTAGGCAAGCTCCAAAAATTCCCCAGTACCCATTAAAATAAGAGGTAGAGTTAGGGGTTTATCCCATAATTGAGCAGTTATTACAACAGCAAATTTTAGTCTGTACAGCAAGTGTAGCTAACAGTCCCATCTTTCCTGTGAAGAAAAGTGGTGGGAGGGGTTATAGGCTGGTACAAGACCTTAGAAGGGTTAATAAGGTAGTAGAGAGCCAATTTCCCGTAGTGCCAAATTCAGCTGTCATTCTTATGCAGATCCCACCAAATGCAACCCATTTCACTGTCATTGACCTCTGTTCTGCTTTCTTTTCTGTACCTATTCATCCTGACTGTCTCTATTCGTTTTTACATACAGGGGTGTACAATACACATGGACATGATTTCCCCAGGGCTTCATAGACAGCCCCAGTATCTTCTCCCAGGCCTTACATGACTGATTACAATCTTTTCAACCTGCCAATGGATCTGTTCTAATACAATATGTGGATGATTTATTGTTATGTTCTGATTCGTTTATGTCCTGTTTAAATGATACTAAATGTTTATTGCTTCATCTCTTGCAAACAGGACACAAGGTTGCTAAGGACAAACTAAGGCCATGCCAGACCAACGTTAAATACTTGGGACATTGCCTAACCCAGGGGTTAACGACATCTAACAAATGACAGAATCCAAGCCATACAGACCATGACACTGCCGCAGAACCAACAGCAAATCCGTACTTTCTTGGGAATGTGTGGATACTGCAGAATGTGGATCCCAGGTTTTTCTATTTTGGCCTTGCCATTTGGCCTTGCCATTATCAACATCGACAGCCGGCCCTTTTGTAGTGAGCTCCGGAGCGAGAGAGTTTCTCTCTCACCCCGGGGCTTGTGCACGTGCAGTGCAGCCGCTGCACGTACACAATGCCTAAACATCGACCCGGTTGCGAGCGCTCATCGCTTGTGACCGGGACTGAATGAGGATCTTAATCTCTTCCTCAAAGCCCGATCGTGTCGTACACACAGAGGAAACAGAGCAGGCTTTCCTTAACCTTAAGGATAGTCTGACAAGAGCACCTGCATTGGTAATACCTGATTATGAAAAACCTTTTGCTTTGTATTGTATGGAAGCTGATGGTTGTGCAGCAGGTGTCCTCACACAAAAACATGGTGATGCCAGTAGGCCCGTAGCATACTACAGTGCACAATTGGACACTGTGGCAAGAACACGCCCAACGTGATTAAGAAGTGTAGCAGCAGCTGCTCTATTGGTCAGTAAGAATGAGGATGTAGTACTAGGCCATGATATGATTGTCTATACTCCCCATACTGTATCTGCTTTGCTAAACTCTGCCCAAACCAGACATGTCTCCTCAGCTAGGTTCACAAAATGGGAACTAGCCCTAATAGCACCTGCAAACATCACCATGAAATGGTGCAGTACGTTAAATCCAGCAACGTATTTACCATATGTGCAACATGTTGCACAAAGGGTGGAGAGAGGTGAGTCGCTGGCGGAAGGTGATTTCTGCAGGTATATTGATGCACATGATTGTATGGAATATCTGAATCAAACCTTTACTGCAAGACCTGACATACGAGATACACCTTTAGAAAATGTAGATGTGACATTTTACATGGATGGGAGTTGTCACAGACAGACTGACACTGGAGAGTTATGTACAGGTTATGCTGTGGTAAATGACGAAGATATCGTAGAGGCCGAACCTTTATGTCCACCTCACTCGGCCCAAGTGGCGGAATAGGTGGCATTAAGGAGAGTGCGTGAATTGGCAGAAGGTAAATCTGCTAATATCTACAATGACTCTAGATACGCCTTCGGGGTGGTAAACGATTTTGGTGCTCTATGGCATCTGAGAAATTTTCTGACAGCAGCAAGCACACCAATCGCACATTCCAGACATATAAAAGGACTACTGACAGCAATCCAATTGCCTAAAGCAGTGGCAGTAATTAGGTGTAAAGCCTATACATGTGAGGATGATTCGGTGTCACTGGGCAACAACAGGGCAGACGAAGCTGCCAAATGGGCAGCAGGGTTAAAAATAAATTTGCAAATTAACCAAATGATGTTTCAAATTATTGACATGCTGAAATTAATTGAGATGCAAAATTTGTGTTCCATTCAGGAAAAGGCAGTCTGGAGGTCCAAGGGATGTGGGCAAGAGTCCTCTGGACTCTGGAGAGATGGACAAGGTAAGCCAGTGGCCCCCAAGGCGTACTACCCAAGCCTGGCTGAGGCAGTGCACGGTCTGACTCACTTGGGAATGCAAGGTATGTGCAAATTGGTGAGAGCATACTGGTGCGCACCGGGTTTTTCTTCCCAAGCGGAAAAGAGCAATGTCCTGTTTGACCTGCTTGAGGAAAAACATCGGGAAAACGATCCCTACCGAAACGACCCACATTCCTCCGACTGACAGACCTTTTCAGGTAATACAAATTGATTTCATCCAATTACCACCCTGCAGGAATCTCATGTATGTATTAGTGTGCACTCATGTGTTTTCTAATTGGGTTGAGGCATACCCAGCTGCAACTAATACTGCTGTGTTTTTATTGCTTTGAAAATAGTTCAAGAGTTTGTATGCAGATACGGTATTCCTAGAATTATTGAAAGTGATAGGGGTACTCATTTCACAGGTGATGTCTTCCAAAACATGTGTATTAATAGTAGACTTCATACCCCTTACCGACCGCAAGCCAGTGCCAAGGTGGAGTGGATGAATGGGACTATTAAAAACAAATTAAGTAAAATCGTGGCGGACACTGGACTGGATTGGCCAGAAGCACTACCACTTGTCCTTCATACTATCAGGACAACTCATAGGCCCCCTCTAAATCTGTCCCCCTTTGAAATACTGTTTGGTAGACAACCTCATTTGATTATAAGTCTGCAGGAAGATTTGAAAAGTAACAACGAGGTAACTGTAAGGTATCTTATAACAATGAGTAAACAGTTAAAACAGCAACAGCAGAAACTGAAATTGTTGTCACATGATATGCCTGAAACAAACTGTCATGATGTTGAACCTGGAGAATTTGTTATGATCAGAAATTTCTTGCGTTCAGGTTGTTTGACAGATCAGTGGGAAGGTCCGTATCAGGTGTTGCAGATGAGTACAACTTCATTGAAAGTGGCGGAGAGAGATACCTGGGTCCATTCCACTCACTGTAAGAAGGTCAACCAACCAGTGGACAGACAAGACGGAATCGAGGCAGATAACGTAGACCTGTCAATTGCGAGTCTATTCCAGGAAGGTTAAAGGTTACAGTGAGACAACTGAGCTAAAGAAATTTGTAGATCACTGTTTTCAGCAATGGATTGGTCTGCTGTGGTTATCTTTGTGTTTTCTCCCAGAGTCCTCATTATCTTGGGTTGTTTCGGGATCTCTGGTTTCTGTGATGGAGGACAGAGGACGGAGAGGGGAGCTGATGGTGATATCAATGGAGTAGAGTCAGGAGAAGGAGTGCTAAACCAACCAGGGGAGTATCTGACCAAACTCAATACAGTAATTGTTAAGAGATATGCTATTGTGGAAACTTGGAGACAGTGTGAAGGTCTATCGTCTGAGGATTATTGTATGTGTGATGAGAATTGCATCCAACAGTGCCAACCTAAGTATAACCATTATTGGGGTGGGTATCCTTTAGAGGATCATACTATGGTGGGCAAAATATTAAACCAGACTGACTGTTGGGTGTGTTCTCATGTGCCCCATGGACAGCATAATGTAGGGTTAGTACCAGTTCCATTAAATTTCTCTGAGGTCTTAAAATTACAACAAGGGAATTTCTAAACACCAAACCACCTCATTTTAAACTCCACCAGTACCAGGTAGATAAATCACTTTTATGTTTGACCATCACCAACTCCAATAAACCAGGAAGTTGGGAGGTGACTGCGAATAACCAGACGATGACCTTCTCACTAAGAGCTGATCATGAGCCTATGAATTTTGAACTGTTACGCACAATTAGGTTGGGTGGAAGACACTGCCGGTATAAATATACACTAAGTAACATCAAAGAAATGGTTGGCAGAGTACCAGAAGGGTACTGTGCCAGGGTGATACAATCAGAAACGTGTATTAGCCTGATGGGAGAACCTGAAATAGGATCATTTGTTAGGGAAATGTGTTGGATGATCATGATGCATTCTATTCCTTATGTTCTCCCCGATGATGTATACTTTATATGTGGAAGGAAAGTGTATAAGTAGCTCTCTCCGAGTTCTGAAGCTTTGTGTAATCTGGGCAGAGTAGTCCCAGAGGTTATGACCCTTACACATGGTGAAATGCTTGGTATTCATAAAAACACACCATCACCATATCTTCACACACAGTATGAACACAGAGACAAAATAAATATGATACCTGGTGACAAACATAAAGCCACACAGTTGATTAGTGAGACAATTGGCTTTCAAGTTTTAGTCGCATTGGATCCCACCAGCATCGCTCGGGGTACACTAAATTTCAGATATATTCAAGATCTTGCTAAATTAATAGATAATATCACCGAGATGTATGATGACATGTTTAGATATACAGATAGGGAGTTGCCAGCTTACAAGAAAGAACTCGTGCAACATAGACTAGTGTTAAATTATTTAACAGCTGTCACTGGAGGGTATTGCATAACTTTGGCCACCCAATTTGGTGTAAAGTGTTGCACATACATTACAAATGATACCAGTGACCCCCAAGGAGGTGATAGACTGGAAGATGGATGAAATTCTGCAGTTAAAATGGGAATTTCGAAAGAACTATAATGCTTCAGTGGCTGAAGTAGAGGAGAAGGTAGAGGAATGGGTTTCTTGGTTGAACCCAGTGAAATGGTTCTCCAGTCTAGGAGAGTGGGTCCAGGAAATGATTGCTAGCATAGGTAAACTCCTGATCCTTATATTGGTTGTCATCTTAGTAATTGGCGTATGTGTCAGGTGTGTTCCTACTGTGTTGAAATGTGGAAGATGTAAAGATAAGGTAAATCAAAGGAATGAGATTATGATGGTGGTTAGTAGTAACAATATGAATACTGAGGTAAATGTAGGACTGCATTACAACCCTGAACTAGAAGGTACCATCATATGATGTATAAGATTTGGACACACATGAAATGTTAACATTAAATATCTTAAATAATGTAAGTCCCTATTCCCCTTCAAGACTTCCTTTATAGGATTGGTGCATCCCCACATCTTTCCCATGATCTCCCAAGATCCGCGGTGTGCGTATAAGGGTAGTTTTATGTCCCCTCCTAGAGATACATTATTGATTGTTTAAGAACCACCTCGTGCCATCCCATAATATAACATTAAATAATGTCATAATGTAAGCCTAAATTAATTCTAAAATCAGAGTGTGATTGAATGTTGTTTGCTATCAAAGGGTGGACTTTCGAAACTGGATAATTGGCTGAGACAGAATCTGTTTAAAAGTAAAATCTGCACGATGCCATTTTGTGAATGGCCGCGAGACACCATTTTGTGAATAGCCGCCCAGCACCATTTTAGTGAATCTCACACATAAGTACATACGGCGATGCTATTATTTAGCGTCGTGCAATTCCCCCACAATAAAACATTGTCAAAAGTCCCCATTATATAAATGCATACATTGATATACACATATAATATGATCAACCCTGCAAAACACGTACCACGGTGTACTTCACAAACATGTATACGCACAATGCTAACTAGCGTCTCTTCTTAATATCCCTATACTTACACACTGCACACTTACATAAAAAGGTTCCCTAGCATTAAGGTTAATAGTTAAGGTTTTATTTGTTATCAGCGATGTTGTTGAATACATGTTATTTGATATCTAAGGTTTAGTACATGATAAGCAGACCGTGTTTGGTGTCATTCTAAACCACTGTGTCTTTGCAGATTTCCAGTTCCATCGGTGGGGACATCGCAACATGTGTCTGCAAATTATGGATCATAGAGAGTTAGGTATTAAAATGTATTCTGTAATGCAGCCAGTTTAGATTTGTTATGCAGCGGGAAAATGGACACAAAGAGCTGTTGTAGGCTGGACTGTGACCATACGAACTGACATATGAAATGTACTGTAACAGAAGAACCAGGAAGAAGAACCAATGGAATCATGGCAACCTGTTCTATTGTATTGCCTATCTCTGTAAGAGTATATATGTAGGCTCTCTGAAACTGGATGCCAGTCATCTCTTTTCTTTGCTGCTGATGGAGGTTTCATCTTTGATGCCGGTATCTGGATCCAGAGCACATGCGTATGTAATGACTGTACCTTGTGACTGTATGATTTGTTTGCGCTAATTGTATTTAGATCACAGCGTGTAACCATCTGTTTTTATATTGAATAATAACTTTTTGTGCTTTGGAACCAGAATCAAAGTCTGAAAGCAATTATTTCTTGTGCGACTCATAACGGTAAATAGCGACAATTTTAGAGTGTATAGATAGGTAGGAATCGATAATTACATTGTGCGAGTTTGCCTGTTCTCGGACTTTATTACATTGGGCGACTTTGTCTGTTCTCTGACTATTACATTGGGCGAGTTTCCATGTTCTCAGACACTATTACATTGGGCGAGTTTGCCTGTTCTCGGACTCTATTACATTGGGCAAGTTTGCCTGTTCTCAGACTCTATTACATTGAGCGAGTTTGCCTGTTCTCGGACTCTATTACATTGGGTGAGTTTGCCTGTTCTCGGACTCTATTACATTGGGCGAGTTTCCATGTTCTCGGACTCTATTACTTTGGGCGAGTTTGCCTGTTCTCAGACTCTATTACGGGTTGAGTCTCTCATATCCAAAATGCTTGGGACCAGGGGTATTTTGGATAACTGAATATTCCGTATTTTGGAATAATTGCATACCATAATGAAATATCTTGGGAATAGGACCCAAATATACATACAGAATGCATTTATGTGTTATATACACCTTATACACACAGTCTGCAGGTAATTTTATACAATATTTTCAATAATTTTGTGGCTCAAGCAGTTTGTGTACAGAAATTAAATTAATTTATGTTTCATATACACCTTATACACAGACTGAGAGTCATTTTATACTATATTATTAATAATTTGTGCCTTAGACAAAGTTTGTGTACATTGAACCATCAAAAATCAAAGGTATCAATATCTCAGTCATGCCAAAATAATTCCGTATTTCGGAATATCCAGTATTTCAGAGTATTTGGATATGGGAGACTCAACCTGTACATTGGGCGAGTTTTCCTGTCCTCGGACTCTATTACATTGGACATCTTTGCCTGTTCTCTGACTTTATTACATTGGGCGAGTTTGCCTGTTCTCGGACTCTATTACATTGGGGAAATTTGCCTGTTCTCGGACTCTATTACATTGGCCGAGTTTGCCTGTTGCCAGACTCTATTACATTGGACGACTTTGTCTGTTCTCTGACTTTATTACATTGGGCAAGTTTGCCTGTTCTCGGACTCTATTACATTGGGCAAATTTGCCTGCTCTCAGACTCTATGACATTGGCCGAGTTTGCCTGTTCCCGGACTCTATTACATTGGCCGAGTTTGCCTGTTCTTGGACTCTATTACATTGGCCAAGTTTCCATGTTCTCGGATTCTATTACATTGGGTGAGTTTGCTTGTTCTCAGACTCTATTACATTGGGCGAGTTTGCCTGTTCTCAGACTCTATTGCTTTGGGCGAGTTTCCTTTTTCTCGGACTCTATTACATTGGGTGAGTTTCCATGTTGTCGGACTCTATTACATTGGGCGAGTTTGCCTGTTCTCGGACTCTAATACATTGGGTGAGCTAGCCTGTTCTCGGACTCTATTACATTGGGTGACTTTGCCTGTTCTCGGACTGTATTACATTGGCCAAGTTCCATGTTCTCTGACTCTATTACATTGGGCGACTTTGCCTGTTCTCAGACTCTATTACATTGGTCGAGTTTGCCTGTTCTCGGACTCTATTACATTAGGCGAGTTTCCTTGTTCTGGGACTCTATTACATTGGGCGAGTTTCCATATTCTCGGACTCTGTTACATTGGGCGAGTTTGCCTGTTCTCAGACTCTATTACATTGGGCGAGTTTGCCTGTTGTTGGGCTCTATTATGTTGGGCGAGTATGCTCTGTTTTCGGGCTCTATTACATTGGCCGAGTTTGCCTGTTCTTGGACTTGTCGAAATCAGATGATTGGATGAGGTCAGTATGACAATTAATATCTATCGATACTATCGTCGTTTGTCTGATAGCATGTGACTGGCATGCTACTGCGTGCCGGGGCGAATTCCCCACACACATACACAGATGCACATATGCAAATTCAACACACACATACACAGACGGATACATTTAAATTGGTTTCCACACATTGTAGATAATAACCAGAGTTATTAACGGTATTGTTAGTTAATAAGTACGATGTAAAGGTGCGTACACATGGACAGATATATTGTTATGATATGAATGATAACAATATCGTTCAATGATATATCGTTCATTTATATTCAGTGAATGACCAACAATGCGCATTCCCGCATGAGCGATAACGATATCTATGATCGTCCGTACATGCAGGCCAATTTGGACAATATCGTCAACTTTGCATGTTCAGAGATGTGGCAGGATGACTCACTAAAAGATATATTTGAAAGACATCTTTCAAAGATCTCTTTATTTGCAGACATCCGTTACTATCAGCAAAGAAGTCGCATCATTCATCTGCTAGTTATGGATAATAAGGAGTTATTGAGTAGAATGCTATTTCTTGTATGCAGTGTTGTAGCCAGTTTTAACCAGTTCTTCGGTGGGAAGATACACAATGTGACTGTTGGAAGACTGATCCATATCCCTGATGACACCGTATGAACTGACCGATGACCTGTATCATACCAGATTGACCAGAAGCAAGAACCAATGAAAACCTGCCAACTTGTCTTCTTTGTTATCTCTGTAACCTGTACCGTATATAGGCTTGTGTCCTGGCTGCAGTATACAGACATCTTCTTTGCGACCGCAGACTTCAGGACTGAATGACTGTATACTGGGACCAGTGCTCTAGCATATGTATCGGCTGTGTTTATTGTTTAATTCTTGCATTTTAGTCTAAATGTTAAATGTCTACCGTGTTACTTTTTTTTTACATAAAAATAACTTTTTGTGCTTTAGACTGGAAAGCAATTATTTTTCATTACCGACTAAACGGCATTCATAGATGGGGGCTTGCGACTGATATCACGCTACCAGAGATTACGCAAAGCATACGGATTTTGGTTCCTCAACAAAGGGTGGACGCGTCATTATACAGGTAAGAACGCAATGTGTTTAAAGCTTGTTTAATCACTCTGTGTTGTGAAACCGAATATCCGTTTTTGTGTGATTTAAAGAGCGCTGATTAGGAACTAGGGACAAAGAGAGAAAAGTCAGTTTCTTTTATTGTCATTTTGTGCTTTAAGGTGCAATTCGCACATTTGCGTAATGCGTCTTCCCTGTATTGCTGCCACATGTTTAAACAATCGTTTTGATAGATAGTCTTGTTGTATTCATAGCGTGATCACTTGTTAAAACCTCTGAATAGTTATTGTCACTTGGGAAAGCAATTTCTCTGCGCAGAAAACAAAGGTGGATATGAATGTGAACGTGTGCTTGTGATGTGAAAATGTTACTGTTGAAATGATACAGGGAAACTCGGTAGGTGTCTGACGAGGCAAATTGCTAATGGGCCAGTATACACAGCAGGTATATTGTGGTTTTGAAAAGCTGGGAGTAGTTTTTCATCCAACTCCCAATAGTAATCGCAAAGTTCATTGATAAGTTAGTGTCTCTGGGCAATGCGATTGGACCGCATGGTTGCGTAAGCTGTGATTGTGACTTGGCATGTTGTGGGAGGAAATCGCTGGCAAGGTTAAGTGTTAATGGAATACTTAAATTCTACCATGCAGACATGGTACTCAAAGTAGGAAGCTAGCAGACGAAGCTTGTGAATTCGTCCGGAAGGCAGAAAAATTGCACAGGTGCTATTCTGCTCCTCATTGCGTATGCTGGCAATCATACTTAGTGGTCAGTTGGGCACAGCGGGAGGAATTGAGTGGACGCAGCTTATGAATTCGTCCACAGTCGAAATCTCTAATATTGCAAAGTGTTGGCCCAGATGGGTGCTAAACAAACACTAGAGATGGTCGACGATGTGCTGCTTAAGGAAGGGCCGACTGGTTCAGCAAGATATGTAATGTATGCGAAGTATGGTGCGTATGCAACGGCGTACTGCGACATATGGGTCAAGATGGCCACAGGATGTATGAGACCATTTCCCAAGGTTGGCAGTTTCAATTTGGAAGAATTAAGTAATGTTAGAGATAACATATGTTTAGTCAAATCATTGAAGAAAAGGGTAAAATACAATGAGTGTTTAAAGCTGTGGCAGCACGAGGGGAACACGTGGCAAAGTAGCGTACTCAGGCCACAAAGTAGCACACCGCAAAGTAGCGTACTCACGTGGCAAAGTAGCGTACTCATGCCGCAAGGTAGCACACAGCAAAATAGCGTAACCACCCTGCAAGGCAGCGTTACCACGCATAAAGAAGAGAGCACATGCGCACCTCCGCCACCCTATGCGGCCGCAGGTGAAAGTACAGCCAATACCAAAAACAAAAAAATTGTAACAAGTAACTTAAATCCTGTATTAAATCATCTTAAGGAAAATGTTGTTGTAGAAGACGATGAACCCATTGTTATTTCAGCAGTTGGCCCAAGCTGTTAATATCCTAGATGTTCCACAAAGAAAAGGAAAGGGAGCGATCCCACCAGCAGGGGCAGCGGCTGAAATTGGTAAGAGTAGTAGAGAAAGTGGTAGAAGAGGGAACATCCATGCAGTGTTTTTAAGTGCAAAACTAGCGTTACACCTGCCTTAAACCGAGGATAAACAGAAGGAGAAAAAGGTCCATTGAGCAACAATCCTCAACAATCTAAAGACTCAGACTACAACTGGACTCACTGTACAATCACGGCAAGAACACTTCTATTGCTATTAATAATGCTGGCCTTCTGATTCTCGCATACAATTCAATGCTTATCGTACTTTTTCCTATGTCAGTTTACATCTATCAACTTTGAAACACTGTCCTTTATCTCAGCTCTCTTGCCTAGCCTCACATCCTCTATCTGCTTACAATCTACGTTATTTTTCAAATTCTGCACACATTAGAACCCCACTTTTAATCCTCCCTATAACAATCTTGTTAATCTGCATACATATTGATACACTGTTTTTTAATACATCACTGTTTTTTCACTTGCACTTCTACAAATCTCTTGCACTCATATCTCATTTACATTTCCAAATTTCATTCCTCTTGTTTACTTATAAACACCATGACAAGGTTTTCGTCAACTCCCTCCTTCACTCAGTCTCTACCTAATCCTCTGTCCTGCCCCCTGCTTCCACCTTTATCCTCTCCCCCTTATCTCTTCCACCTCCTCTTCCACTTCTCCCCTCCTCTGCCTATTCTTCACTCCTCATCCATTACTTCACTTTCTTCCTGTTCTACCCCCCCTCTGTCCTATTAACCCCCCACCAAACCCTCCTCATACACTCCTCTCCCTGTCACTTCACCCCACTGCCATCCACATCTCCCTCCCTGCCCACCTCCTATAGGTTCCCTTTCTAGCTCAGGTGCCCGCACCATCACTAAACTCTACTCATATCGGTCCACCAAATTAATCTTACCTCCACGTTACAGCAACCCGGATAATCTTATTCACATCTCCCCCACAAATGCTATCTCTCTATCCTGTGCCCTGTGGAATGCCAGGTCAGTCTATAATAAACTGGTCCCCACCCATGACCTTTTTATCTCCAACTCCCTGAATCTCCTAGCCATTACTGAAACCTGGATCTCACCCTCTGACACCACTTCTCCTGCTGCTCTATCCTCTGGGCGCCGTGCCTTCTCCCATACCCCCCGACCTGGGGGTCGCCATGGTGGTGGTGTTGGGGTCCTTCTATCCACCAGTTATTCCTACCAGCTAATACCCTCTGAACATCCCTTACATTCCCCACATTTGAGGTTCATGCTATACACCTCTTCCAACCAGTAAACCCCAGAGTGGCTGTCATTTACCATCCCCTTGGCTCTTCCTCCAAATTCCTTGACAACTTCCCATGTGAGTGGGCACTCACTTGACCTGGTCTTTACTCACCGTTGTGATATTTCTGATTACTCCAATTGCCCTTTCCCCCTCTCTGACCATCACCTTCTCTCTTTTAACCTATCCCTCTCTCCTTCCCCTCCTTTAACTACTAAGGCTACCATTACTAAGCATGATATTGAGGCTATTGCCACTGTTGCTTTTTCCTCCCTGCTGGACCCTCTTCTCTCCCCTATCATTTCTCTCTCCTGTCCTGAACAAGCTACTTCCCTGTACAATTCCTCCCTTACTTATGCTCTTGATTCTGTTGCTTCAGCAATAACTACTCACCCTTGCAGATCCACACCACAACCCTGGCATTCCAAATACACCAGATACCTACAAAAGTGTTCAAGAATTGCAGAGCGTCAGTGGAGAAAGTCACGCTCTAAGGCTGACTTCCTCCATTTCAAATTTATTCTCTCTTCCTACAGTGCTGCCCTGGCTCTCTCCAAACAAACATATTTCAAGAACCTCATCTCCTCCCAGTCCTCAAACCCCCGGCATCTCTATGCCACTTTCAACTCCCTCCTCTGCCCTTCTCCTCCTCGCCTTCCCTTCTCACTCTCTGCACTCGACTTTGCCACCTACTTTACATCTAAAATTGACTCCATACGTGAGGACATCATATCCCATCAGACCCACAGCACTCCTCCCCCTCCTTGCCCTTACCACCCCTCCCCTTCTATCTCACCAACTCTGACATCCTTCTCCCCTGCTTCTGGAGAGGAAGTCATGGCCCTCATCTGGTCCTCCCCTCCTTCCACCTCCCCTCTTGACCCTATCCCTTCCTGTCTCCTCTCCTACCTGTCTCCTTCTGCCTGTTCCCATCTGGCTCACCTCCTTAATCTCTCCCTATCATCTGGCACTGTCCCTTCTGCATTCAAACATACTCTTGTCTCCCCCATTCTTAAAAAACCTACCCTTGATCCTAACATACTTTCCAACTATCAACCCATCTCTCTTCTCCCTTTTGGTTCCTCGCTCCTTGAGCGTATTGTCTACAACCGCCTTACCACCTTTCTTTCCTCCCACTCCCTCCTTGACTCATTTCAATCTGGCTTCCGATCTCTCCACTCCACTAAAACTGCCCTCACAAAAGTCAGCAATGACCTCCTTGCTACCAAATCCAAGGGCCACTACTCTCTGCTCATTCTCCTTGACCTCTCTGCTGCATTTGACACTGTAGACCACCCTCTCCTCCTGCAAATCCTTCACTTTCTCAGTTTATGTGGCACTGCCCTCTCCTGGCTTTCCTCCTACCTCTCTGATTGTTCCTTCGCTGTGTCCTCATGACTCCTCTTCCCCCCCACTTCCACTAACAGTAGGAGTTCCCCAAGGTTCTGTTCTTGGACCTCTCCTTTTCTCCCTATATACATCCTCTTTAGGTGAACTCATTAACTCCTTTGACCTCCAATATCATCTCTATGCTGATGATACTCAAATTTACCTCTCCACCCCTGAGCTCTCCCCCTCGCTCCTTACCCGTATCTCCAACTATCTCTCTGCTGTCTCTTCGTGTATATCCCAGCGCTTTCTTAGACTTAACATGTCTAAGACTGAGCTGATCATCTTCCCACCCTCTTCCACTACATCATTTCCCACAATTTCATTATCTATTGATGGCACAACTATCTCCTCTAGCCCCAAAGTACGCTGTCCTGGAGTTATCCTAGACTCCTCCCTCTCATTTAAACCGCACATTCAGCACCTCTCGCAGTCCTGCCATTTCACCTAAAAAATATCTCCAGGATTAGACCCTTCCTCACCCAAGATGCCACTAAAACCCTCATCCACTCACTGGTCATATCCAGATTGGACTACTGTAACCTTCTCCTAGCTGGCCTCCCAGTCTCTCACCTCTCTCCACTACAATTGATTCTCAATGCTGCTGCTCGGCTCATCTTCCTCTCCAGACGTTCTACATCTGCTTCCCCTCTCCTACAAGCCCTACACTGGCTCCCCTTCCCCTTCAGATGCCAATTCATGGTTCTTACATTCGCCTACAAAGCCCTCACCAAATCCTCTCTCGCATACATTTCTGACCTTCTCTTCATTCACACTCCCGCCCGTCCACTTCGCTCAACTAATGCATGCCACCTCTCTTGCCAACTGATTACTTCCTCCCACTCCCACATCCGAGATTTTGCCCGTGCTGCTCCCTACCTTTGGAATGCTCTCCCTCTCCCTATCAGACTCTCCACCTCTCTATAAATCTTCAAACGGGCTCTCAAGACCCACTACTTCATCAAGGCCTTTCAGCACTCATCCTAACCCACCTCATGCTCTTTCCTCCCTATCTTCCCCTTCTGTGTCATGCCTGTCTGTCTGCCCCTCCCCTTAGAATGTAAGCTCTCATGAGCAGGGACCTCTTCCCTCATGTGCTTCTCTTTACATTTTCTTCTACTCTCTACTCCGCATTAAGGCACCTAACATGGGACTGCCAACTCCCGGCAGCTTATTGTGAGTGCTTTAATCACTATTTCAGCAATGTATTAAAGTCGTGTCCTTGTCCTGCACTGTAATGTACTGTAAGTTACTTGTTTCTTGTTCACCTATTAGTTCTATGTACTATGTAAGGTGCTGCGGAACACTTGTGGTGCCATATAAATAAAGTATAATAATAATAATAGTACCGAAACAAAAAGTCCAGTAAGTAATCCTGAACATAGTGATGTGGTAAGTATACATCCTGTCCGTACAATAGCAGTTCCCAATGGGAAACCAGACAAAGATGGTATAGTTCCTATAAGGAATGTAGCAATGCATTGTCCATGGACAAGAGCAGAATTGCATTCAATTATGTCAGATTTCCCAGATCCTAGGAAAGAGTTGGCCAAATGTCAGAAATTCATTAAAGATTTAGGTAATGCTCATGAGCCAACTAATAAAGATTGGCGAGTGGTGTTAAGGGCCTATCTTCCTTCCAATACTGATGTACAAAAGTTTATTGTGGATTGTATATTGGAAGAGGATGGATCCTTAACGGATGAGGATAATCAGGTAAATATAAAGTGAATAATCACACAGCTGGCCATAAATTTTCCAGTGGTAGTGAACTGGAGTAAAATCTTTACCATCAACAAAAAGATAGTGAACCAGCAGCAGAGTATTTTGCCAGCGCGCTGCTAGCAATAACTCAGTACACAGGGATACCAGACATAAAGGATGATGTACACCACAGGGAAGTTGCTGTTACGGTACTAATGGATGGTCTTAAAGATAACCTAAAGACCAGGGTACAAACCTCTATACCTAATTGGAGAGGAATCACTGTAGATGCACTTAGGGAATCTGCTATAGAACATGATAAGACTATATACAGTAAGAAAGAGGCACAGAGTGAGAGGTTAATGACAGTGAGCATTCAGGCTCTAGAGGGATTACCTACACAGTCACAAACTTACAACACATACCAACAACAAAGTTATACAGTAAGGTGTTTTAATTGCAACAAAGAGGGACACATAAGAAGGCACTGTAAAGCGGGAAACTGGGGGCCACCTAAGAAGGGAACACCTAGGTACACTCAGAGAGGGCACTCACAAGATTCAGGAAATTTCCAACAGTTACCCGCTCACATAGTGACAGCAAACACTCTTCTGGAGAGTGATAGTCAGTGCTAGGGGTCAGGTCATACCTGTAGACTACAACCAGTCAGGTTAACTGAGAATACTAGGGAAGAACCTACAATGACAGTTGATATATCTGGTGCTAAACACACTATTCTTGTAGATACAGGGGCACCCAGATCCGTAATAAATTCTCTGTCTAATTTACAGGTTACCAACAAGACCATATCAGCAATGGGAGTAACAGGGAGAGTACAGCATTACCCTTTAACCAAGTCTGCAGAGGTTACTATCGGGCCACTGCACACCAAGAATTCCTTTCTCTTGGCAGCGGCAGCTCCTACTAACCTGCTGGGGTTTTGCTGTGTAAAATGGGATGTGTCATATACTGTACCCCTGATGGTATATTCCTAGATATACCAGAGAAGGTTGCTGCATGAGGTACAGGATATATTGGACACCCCACAAAGGGTAATGCTGCACTCTGCCATTCTAGAACAAAGTCCATCTCAGGTAAAAGATGTTATTGCAAATACTGGGTTCCCTCTGGACCAAAGATGGACTGGACACTGGATTGATGGCAAACATAGCTCCTGTAATGGTTAACACCTGGGCGTCCTATAATTTCTGGTATTGGGTCCCTCACTAGTAATCTTTCTTTTTTTGTTGACACTCACTTAAAGAAGTACGTGGTGTCCCTTCCTTCATATATTAAAGATGCAACACATTTTTTGAATCTCATAAACACAATAAAATGGAAAGATTCATATTATCTTTTCACTTGTGATGTCGAATCATTGTATACGAACATACCACATGAATTAGGCCTGTTTGCCATCAGTCTCTATTTGGATACTGATCCTATAGTGACTGAGGCATCATGTCACTTTAAATTAGATAGTATTAGGTTTATTTTAGAACACAATTATTTTTCTTTTGATTCACAATTTTTTCTTCAGACAAGAGGGGACGACCATGGGGACCAGGTTCGCCCTGAGTTTTGCAAACATATACATGGGCAGTTCCTTTGCTGTGTCCTCATGACTCCTCTTCCCCCCCACTTCCACTAACAGTAGGAGTTCCCCAAGGTTCTGTTCTTGGACCTCTCCTTTTCTCCCTATATACATCCTCTTTAGGTGAACTCATTAACTCCTTTGACCTCCAATATCATCTCTATGCTGATGATACTCAAATTTACCTCTCCACCCCTGAGCTCTCCCCCTCGCTCCTTACCCGTATCTCCAACTATCTCTCTGCTGTCTCTTCGTGTATGTCCCAGCGCTTTCTTAGACTTAACATGTCTAAGACTGAGCTGATCATCTTCCCACCCTCTTCCACTACATCACTTCCCACAATTTCATTATCTATTGATGGCACAACTATCTCCTCTAGCCCCAAAGTACGCTGTCCTGGAGTTATCCTAGACTCCTCCCTCTCATTTAAACCGCACATTCAGCACCTCTCACAGTCCTGCCATTTCACCTAAAAAATATCTCCAGGATTAGACCCTTCCTCACCCAGGATGCCACTAAAACCCTCATCCACTCACTGGTCATATCCAGATTGGACTACTGTAACCTTCTCCTAGCTGGCCTCCCAGTCTCTCACCTCTCTCCACTACATTTGATTCTCAATGCTGCTGCTCGGCTCATCTTCCTCTCCAGACGTTCTACATCTGCTTCCCCTCTCCTACAAGCCCTACACTGGCTCCCCTTCCCCTTCAGATGCCAATTCATGGTTCTTACATTCGCCTACAAAGCCCTCACCAAATCTCTCTCGCATACATTTCTGACCTTCTCTCCCTTCACACTCCCGCCCGTCCACTTCGCTCAACTAATGCATGCCACCTCTCTTGCCAACTGATTACTTCCTCCCACTCCCACATCCGAGATTTTGCCCGTGCTGCTCCCTACCTTTGGAATGCTCTCCCTCTCCCTATCAGACTCTCCACCTCTCTATAAATCTTCAAACGGGCTCTCAAGACCCACTACTTCATCAAGGCCTTTCAGCACTCATCCTAACCCACCTCATGCTCTTTCCTCCCTATCTTCCCCTTCTGTGTCATGCCTGTCTGTCTGCCCCTCCCCTTAGAATGTAAGCTCTCATGAGCAGGGACCTCTTCCCTCATGTGCTTCTCTTTACATTTTCTTCTACTCTCTACTCCCCATTAAGGCACCTAACATGGGACTGCCAACTCCCGGCAGCTTATTGTGAGTGCTTTAATCACTTTTTCAGCAATGTATTAAAGTCGTGTCCTTGTCCTGCACTGTAATGTACTGTAAGTTACTTGTTTCTTGTTCACCTATTAGTTCTATGTACTATGTAAGGCGCTGCGGAACACTTGTGGTGCCATATAAATAAAGTATAATAATAATAATAGTACCGAAACAAAAAGTCCAGTAAGTAATCCTGAACATAGTGATGTGGTAAGTATACATCCTGTCCGTACAATAGCAGTTCCCAATGGGAAACCAGACAAAGATGGTATAGTTCCTATAAGGAATGTAGCAATGCATTGTCCATGGACAAGAGCAGAATTGCATTCAATTATGTCAGATTTCCCAGATCCTAGGAAAGAGTTGGCCAAATGTCAGAAATTCATTAAAGATTTAGGTAATGCTCATGAGCCAACTAATAAAGATTGGCGAGTGGTGTTAAGGGCCTATCTTCCTTCCAATACTGATGTACAAAAGTTTATTGTGGATTGTATATTGGAAGAGGATGGATCCTTAACGGATGAGGATAATCAGGTAAATATAAAGTGAATAATCACACAGCTGGCCATAAATTTTCCAGTGGTAGTGAACTGGAGTAAAATCTTTACCATCAACAAAAAGATAGTGAACCAGCAGCAGAGTATTTTGCCAGCGCGCTGCTAACAATAACTCAGTACACAGGGATACCAGACATAAAGGATGATGTACACCACAGGGAAGTTGCTGTTACGGTACTAATGGATGGTCTTAAAGATAACCTAAAGACCAGGGTACAAACCTCTATACCTAATTGGAGAGGAATCACTGTAGATGCACTTAGGGAATCTGCTATAGAACATGATAAGACTATATACAGGAAGAAAGAGGCACAGAGTGAGAGGTTAATGACAGTGAGCATTCAGGCTCTAGAGGGATTACCTACACAGTCACAAACTTACAACACACACCAACAACAAAGTTATACAGTAAGGTGTTTTAATTGCAACAAAGAGGGACACATAAGAAGGCACTGTAAAGCGGGAAACTGGGGGCCACCTAAGAAGGGAACACCTAGGTACACTCAGAGAGGGCACTCACAAGATTCAGGAAATTTCCAACAGTTACCCGCTCACATAGTGACAGCAAACACTCTTCTGGAGAGTGATAGTCAGTGCTAGGGGTCAGGTCATACCTGTAGACTACAACCAGTCAGGTTAACTGAGAATACTAGGGAAGAACCTACAATGACAGTTGATATATCTGGTGCCAAACACACTATTCTTGTAGATACAGGGGCAACCAGATCCGTAATAAATTCTCTGTCTAATTTACAGGTTACCAACAAGACCGTATCAGCAGTGGGAGTAACAGGGAGAGTACAGCATTACCCTTTAACCAAGTCTGCAGAGGTTACTATCGGGCCACTGCACACCAAGAATTCCTTTCTCTTGGCAGCGGCAGCTCCTACTAACCTGCTGGGGTTTTGCTGTGTAAAATGGGATGTGTCATATACTGTACCCCTGATGGTATATTCCTAGATATACCAGAGAAGGTTGCTGCATGAGGTACAGGATATATTGGACACCCCACAAAGGGTAATGCTGCACTCTGCCATTCTAGAACAAAGTCCATCTCAGGTAAAAGATGTTATTGCAAATACTGGGTTCCCTCTGGACCAAAGATGGACTGGACACTGGATTGATGGCAAACATAGCTCCTGTAATGGTTAACACCTGGGCGTCCTATAATTTCTGGTATTGGGTCCCTCACTAGTAATCTTTCTTTTTTTGTTGACACTCAAAGAAGTACGTGGTGTCCCTTCCTTCATATATTAAAGATACAACACATTTTTTGAATCTCATAAACACAATAAAATGGAAAGATTCATATTATCTTTTCACTTGTGATGTCGAATCATTGTATACGAACATACCACATGAATTAGGCCTGTTTGCCATCAGTCACTATTTGGATACTGATCCTATAGTGACTGAGGCATCATGTCACTTTAAATTAGATAGTATTAGGTTTATTTTAGAACACAATTATTTTTCTTTTGATTCACAATTTTTTCTTCAGACAAGAGGGGACGACCATGGGGACCAGGTTCGCCCTGAGTTTGCAAACCTATACATGGGCAGATTTGAGGATCACTATGTGTGGGGGAGCAGATTCGGGGCACACCTGGTCCTCTATGGCAGATATATTGATGATTTGTTTTTTGTTTGGGATGGAGATTCTGATTCTATTGATTCTTTCACCAAACACCAACACATTTGGGTTGAGGTTTACTAGCACTTTTAGTCTAATTTCACCTAACTTTCTGAATATCATGCTGACAGTAGTAGACAATCAGGTCATGACCTCTACTTACACTAAACCAGTAGACTGTGGAAAGTATTTAAATTACGCAAGTGGACACTATCTTCCTTGGAAGAACAATGTTCATAAAGGCCAATTCCTTCATATTAGGAGGAATTGTTCCACATTAGAAATATTTCTAGACCAAGCCCAGGGACTGTATGATACAGTGTGCATAAAGTATTACAGGAGGTCACTGATATAGGTAGGACTTCAATACTTTCTGATAGCTCTAAACATCCAAAACCTATTATAGATCAAGAAAGTAAGAAAGAAGCAATACCTTTTATTACACAGTTTAATACCTCAGCTTATGCTATTAAGATTATTTAAAAAAATACTTCACTTTTGAAAGGAGATAGGATTCTTAGTTCCATCCTAGATAATCAACAGAGAGTTGTCTTTAGAAAGACATCCAACCTTAAACAACATCTAACCCCCAGTCTGTTCCAGGGACAATCGAAAGACCCTGTTACTAGCATGATCCCCTGGTAACCCCCCAAACCACTTGGATTTTTCAAGTGAAATGGGATAAGATGTATCACTTGCAGATTTTCTAAAAATAAAGTGACAGAAGTGGTTTCTTTTCATAATAAGAAAATATTTAATATTACATATTTTATGAATTGTAAATCCACCTATATCATTTATGTCATCCAATGCAAGTGTGGTATCCAATATGTGGGTAGGACGACATGACCCCTACATGTTAGGTTTTCAGAACATAGACGTAATATACTCAACGGTATCAAAACCCACAGTCTATCTAGACATTTGGTTTTTTGTCATAAAGGGGATCTAGAGGGCCTCTCAGTTTTAGCCTTGGAACATATTCCTAATACACCAAGAGGAGGTGATAGGTTTCATAGGTTATGTAGAAGAGAAGCCTTCTGGATATTCCAATTGGAGACTCTGACTCCTTTCGGTCTGAACGATACAGTTGAATTAAATCATTTTTAAATTCATACATAACTAATCCTTTTTTTATATATGATACATTATATTCTATAGTAGACTAGATAGTGACACTTTTGTTCCCCATCGGTTTCATTCCGGTCCCCTCTATAGACAGTTCCATCAATGTATCCATCATATGCTTTTTTATTAGTTCTATGCTTTTTTATTAGTCCTATACATTCACACCATCTCTTTTTTTGTGGTCTTTGTCATCTAATACTATTGATATTATTTTTGCATTTTAGTGTGTTTTATTTCTGTTTGGTGACCATGCCAGGTCCGATAGAATAGGTCCTGTTCACTGTGTTTGAATTAGTAAAGATTATGTGAGAGTGGTGTTCATCTTGCTATACACATATCTCAGTTATATGTGAATAGTTGGGTATAGTTATGACTACACCCATAGATTCACTTAGATTCTCTAAATATATTGATATGATTATTAATTGATTTTGTATATCTTATCAGTTACCTATATTTATTTTTAGGTTATTTTTAGTTTATTAATCCACTTGATCAATAATCATTATATTAATATAATATCTAATTTTTTACTTCATTTTTCATTTATTTATTTCTATTTTTATTAATATAATATTTTTATATTTATATTTATTCTCACATTTATTTTTATTTTTATTTATTTAATTTGATTTTTTTTATGAATATTGTATAAATATTTTATAAAATCATATCTCTATTGGCAATAATATGATTGTTATTATTAATGGTATTAAGTTATTAATATACTAATATCATTTATTAATCTATGTGATTATAAAACCATTTTGATTCTCTGTCAATCAATTGAAGCTTAAATATTTAAATTATATTAAATCCTGTATTTTTAGGTGTTCATTTTTTTATTTTGAAATTTATATATTGTTGTATTTTATTTTGTAATAATTTACCAAGCTCTCTCAATGTCTTATCTATCCCAGTGACAAACATGAGCTGACAAGCTAACTGATTTTAATAATTTCATGTGTTACCATTTAACTTATTATTGATCAGTATAAATAGAGAATGTTTTGGTGACACTAGCCACCTCTGATGAAACGGCCCTTCCTATTGGCCGAGAAATGCATCAGGCGTTTCCTTTGAATCCCAGACTCAGACATCACCTGATTGGCTGCACCCTTCTTCCCAGCTGGCATCCTCTTCCATTGCTCTGGTGAGCATACAGACAGACACGCTGCTGCATCCAGCCGCCGAGACACACACACATGGAGTGGCCATCTGCACCTCCATCCTCTGTCCCTGGCTCTCTTGTGCAGCTCGGTTCTACAGCTGGCAGCGGTCAACAGGCAGCGCACATTCTTCCCCCTCCGGACGGCAGACTGTCCACATCATTTTCAGCCTCAATAAGCAGGACAGACACCACTTGGGCATTTGTCGGGATGATGGCACACAGTTTGCACCTCAGGTGGTAAGATTCCACTTTCAATTGACATTTACACGAGGCCTCCATTTCCTTATTACATTGAGCCATTGTTCTCTATCAGCTGCTATGACATATTGCATGCAAGCCCTTGTCTACTAACCAGCAATGATTTACTAACACTTTTCCAAGTCCATCATGAAATGCATGCTATGCTCTGCCATTAACTATATGCTTACCACTGCTGTTTGATGCATGTTGCTTTTTTGCTATATCATATGTTGATCCCTAATTGAGAGGATTTTCAGGTGGCCTAATTTAATCTGGGACTCATGAATTTATATTGTACATTTATGACTACATTTATAGTTTTTCATTTTGCCATGTTAATTGTCAGTGACTATTAAAACATTTACCTCTGTCCAGCGCTCTCCATTTTTTTCTTGTTTTAACTTGAAGAGTGGTAGACAGGCTCCAAAAATCCCTCGGTATCCATTAAAGCCGGAGGTGGAGTTATCGGTGTATCCCAAAATTGAGAGGTTATTGCAACAAGGGATTTAATTCATACAGCAAGTTCAGCCAATAGTCCCATTTTTCCAGTGAAGAAGAGTGGGGGGAGGGGCTATAGATTAGTACAGGACCTTAGAGGAATTAACAGAGTTGATGAAAGCCAATTCCCCGTAGAGCCTAATCCAGCTGTCATCCTCATGCAGATTTCCACTGTCTGCTACTCATTTCACTGTCATAGATTTATGTTCTGCTTTCTTCTCTGTCCCTCTTCACCCTGACTGTCAATATCTATTTGCATTCTCCTACAGAGGGGTGCAATATACATGGACACAATTCCCCCAGGGATTCATAGATAGCCCGAGTATTTTCTTCCAGGCCTTACAATGGGTCTGTCCTTATTCAATATGTAGAGGATTTGTTGTTGTGCTCTGATTCGATTATGTCTTGTTTAAATGATAATAAATTGTTGTTGCTTCATCTTTCACAAACAGGGCACAAGGTTGCAAAGGACAAATTACAGCCATGCCAGACTAAGGTCAAATACTTGGGACACTGTCTAACCCAGGGGCTTAGACACTTGACAACGGACAGAAATCAGGACATACAGACCATGACACTGCCACAAAACCAGCAGCAGATCCGTACCTTCTTGGGGATGTGTGGATATTGCAGGACGTGGATCCCAGGTTTTTCTATTTTACACAAAAACATGGTGATGCTAACAGACCTGTAGCACTACAGTGTACAATTGGACACTGTGGCAAAATCACTCCCGACGTGTTTAAGAAGTGTAGCTTCAACTGCTTTTCTGGTAAATAAGAGTGAGGACATAGTATTAGGGCATGATACAACTGTCTATACACCACATGCAGTATCTGCTTTGTTGAATTAAGCCCAAACCAAACATGTCTCTTCAGCAAGGTTCACGAAATGGGAACTAGCTCTGATGCCACCCACAAATATCACCATTAAATGGTGCAATACATTAAATCCAGCAACATACTTACCATATGTGCCTCGAGATGCACAAAGGGTGGAAGGAGATGAGTTTCTGGTTGGAGGTGAGTTTTGCAGGTATGCTGATACACATGATTGATATGGAATATTTGAACCAGACCTTTACTGCAAGACCAGACATACGTGACACACCATTACAAGATGTAGATTTGACGTTTTACATGGATAGGAGTTGTCATAGACAGACAGACACAGGAGAACTATGCACCAGTTATGCTGTTGTAGATGACAGGGATGTTATAGAAGCTGAACCTCTTGGCCCACCTCACTCAGCTCAGTTGGCTGAACTAGTGGCATTAAGGAGAGCGTGTGAGTTGGCAGAAGGTAAATCAGCTAATGTACTACCCTGAAGTCAGTGTATATATGATTTTGGGGCTCTTTGGCATCTTAGGAACTTTATGACAGCAGCAGGCACACCAGTAGCACATTCACAACACATAAAAGGACTTCTGACAGCAATTCAGTTACCAAAGGCAGTAGCTATCATCAAATGCAAAGCCCACACATGTGAAGAAGACCCGATGTCGATGGACAATAACAGAGCAGATGAAGCTGCCAAATGGGCAGCAGGGTTACGTGTAAATATACCAACTAACGAAGTGATGGTCTTCCAGACAATAGACACACAGAAATTAATTGTAATGCAAGATTTGTGTTCCCTACAGGAAAAGACTGTCTGGAGAACAAGGGGATGTGGTCAAGAGTCCTCTGGACTCTGGAGAGATGGACAAGGTAGGCCTGTGGCTCCCAGGACATACTACCCATGCCTGGCTGAGGCAGCACATGGGCTGACTCACCTGGGAAAAGAAGGTATGTGCAAGTTGGTCAGGGCATATTGGTGTGCATCAGGCTTTTCCTCTCAAGTTGGAAAAAGGGCGATGTCCTGTCTGACTTGTTTGAGGAAAAATGTTGGAATGACAATACCAACCAAGCCACCCCATATCCCTCTGACGGATGGACCTTTTCAGGTAATACAAATTTACTTAATCCAATTACCACCTTGCAGGAATCTCATGTATGCATTAGTTTGTACTGATGTATTTTCTAGTTGGGTAGAGGCATATCCAGCTGCCACTAAAACTGATGTTTTTACTGCTAAGAAGATTGTTCAGGAGTTTGTATGCAGATATGGTATCCCTAGAATCATATAAAGTGATAGGGGTACTCATTTCACTGGTGATGTTTTCCAGAACATGTTTAAACTTATGGGAATCAATAGTAGACTGCACATCTCCTACCAACCACAAGCCAGTGCCAAGGTGGAGAGAGTGAACGGTACCATTAAGAATAAAGAGTAAGATAATGACTGAAACTGGATTAGGATGGCCAGAAGCCTTACCGCTCATCCTCCATAGCATCAGAACCACTCCCAGACCTCCTCTTAATCTGTCCCCCTTTGAGATACTGTTTGGAAGGCAATCTCATTTGATCATAGGTCCACAGGATGATTTGAAGTGTAATAATGAGGTTACTGTGCAATATCTTATAAAAATGAGCAGACAACTGAAACAACAGCAACAGAGACTCAAAATGTTGTTACCTGATATGCCAGAAACAAACTGTCATGATGTTGAACCTGGAGAATATGTTATGATCCATAATTTCTTATGCTCAGGTTGTTTAACAGACCAGTGGGAAGGTCCTTACCAGGTGTTGATGACAAGTATCACATCTTTGAAAGTAGCAGAAAGAGATACCTGGGTCCATTCCACTCACTGCCGAAAAGTCAACCACCCGAAGGAGGTACAGGGCGAAGTCGAGACAGACAATGTGGACCTGTCCATTGTGAAACTAGAGACTGCAGTGAAAACACCTGAGCCAGAGATGTGTACAGACTACTACACCAGCAATGGAGTGGTGATTTGTTTCTTTTTCTTGTTCCAGGGTTCTTCTCATTTTTATTTGTTTCAGGATTTCCTATTTCTGTGACGGAGGACAGATGACGGAGAGGGAGGCCGATAGTGATGTTGATAGAGTGAAGTCGGAGGAGAGAGCGATAGAACGATCAGGGCAACCTATGGTCAAACTCAGTTCAGGGATTATTAAGAGATCTGTTAGCCTTGGAACTCTGAGACAGTGTGAGGGGCTATTGTCTGAGGAATATTGAATCTATGAGTACTGTGGATCGCTAGTTGATGAGAAATGCATTCAATGATGCCAGTCCAAGAGTAATCTGTATTTGGGCAGGAATCCTTTAGAGGATTATCATTCCCTAGTGGGTAAGGTCTTAAACCAGACCGAATGTTAGGTGTGCACTCATGTGCCTCAGGGACAACATAATGTAGGATTAGTACCATTCCCATTAAATTTCTCTGAGGTCCTTGAATTACGGGGAGGTAGGTCCATAGATGGGAAGTATAACATCACCAGGTCCCCTAGTTTAAGGCTCTGCCAATACTCCATAAATCGGTCTTTGCTGTGTCTAAACATTTCATACATAGAAAGACTGGAAAATTGGGAAGCAGACTTATTGGATCAGACAATGGCTCGCCACACCAGTAGTGACGAACACCAGAGATGAGGATGTAGAAACAAACCAAGTGTGGTATCTATTGGAAAAGTTCTTATGGGTTATTGTCGAAATGTTATTCAGGCTGAAATGTGTCTTGAGCAGATGGGGACAATAGGTATAGGTAGTTTTGTTAAAACTTTATGTGATATTGTGCAGGATCATAATATACCTTATGTCCTCCCAGATAATGTATACTATGTTTGTGGAAGAAGGGCTTATTCTTGGTTATCTCCGAGTTCCAAGGGTTTATGTTTTATAGGCAAATTGGTCCCAGAGGTAATGACCCTTACACATGACGAAATGATTGGTATCCATAAAACCACACCACCTCCATACATACACACACAGTATGAACATCGTGACAAAAGAAATATGATCCCTGGTGAAGAACATGTAGCCACACAGTTGATTAGTGAAACGACTGGCTTCCAAATTATGGTAGCATTAGATCCCACCAGGATCACTCCGGGAACTTTACATTTTAGATATATCCAAGACGAGGCTAAATGAATAGACAATATCACCAAGATGTATGATGACACTTCCCGTATACGGGTAAGGAGCTGCAGGCTTATAAAAAGGAGTTGGTACAACATAAGCTAGTGTTAAACTACCTGACATTTATTACTGGTGGATATTGTGTGACTTTGGCCACCCAATTTGGTGTCAAATGTTGTACATACATCACCAATAATACTAATGACCCAAAAGAGGTGATTGACTGGAGAATGGATGAAATCCTACAACTGAAATGGGAATTTCGGAAGAATCATAATTCTTCACTGTATGAGACGAAGGAAGAGGTAATAGAATGGTTCTCATGGTTGAACCCTATAAAATGTTTCTCCGGTCTAGAACAGTGGGCCCAGGAAATTATTTCTAGTGTAGGTAAGCTCCTTATTCTTATAATTGTTGTCATTTTAGTAATTGGATTTTGTGTGAGATGTGTTCCTACTATGTTGAAGTGTGAAAAACGTACCACCAAGGTAAATGGTGAAAATTAAATCATAATGGTGGTGAGTAGTGGTAGTATAGGTACTAAGGTCGATAAAGATCTGCATTATGATCCTGAAATTGAATGTACCACCAGATAATAAAATGTGAATAGGCTTAGTAGTGTATAATAATATGTATCATAAATGTTACATTAAACATCATAGATAATGTAGTCTCAATTCCCCCAAACTTCCTTTATAGGTTAGATGAGGTCCCACATCCTACCAATTGTCCCCTATAGATCCGCTGAGTGCGTATAAGGGTTGTTTTACCCTTTCCTGTGGTGCACTAGTGATGGTTCAATGACCGAGTTTTGTCATACCATATAGAACATTAGATAATTTATTATGCCTGACTAAATAGGTTAAGAATAGAATATGATAGTGTTATGCTTGCTATCAAAGGGTGGACTGTTAAAGTCAGATGATTGGATGAGATCAGTATGACAATTTATATCTATCAATGCTATCGTCCTGTGTCTGATAGCATGTGACTGCGAATTCCACACACACATACACAGACGCACATATGCGAACGCATACATATAAAATGGTTCCCACACATTATAGATAATAACCACAGTTATTAAAGGTATTGTTAGTTAATAAGTACGATGTAAGATGTGTGTGAAAGAGATCTAAGGTTCAGAATATAATGGACATGTCATGTTTGGTATCATACTAAATCGCTCTTTATTTGCAGACATCAGTTTCTATCGGCAAAGAAGTCACATCATGCGTCCGCTAGTTATGGATAATAGGGAGTTATTGAGTAGAATGCTATTTCTTGTATGCAGTGTTATAGCCAGTTTTAACCAGTTCTTCTGTGGGAAGATACACAATGTGACCGTTGGAAGACTGATCCATATCCCTGATGACACCGTATGAACTGACCAATGACCTGTATCATACCAGATTGACCAGAAGCAAGAACCAATGAAAACCTGCCAACTTGTCTTCTTTGTTATCTCTGTAATCTGTACCGTATATAGGCTTGTGTCCTGGCTGCAGTATACAGACATCTTCATTGCGACCGCAGACTTCAGGACTGTATGACTGTATACTGGGACCAGTGCGCTACCGCATGTATCGGCTGTGCTTATTGTATAATTCTTGCTTTTTACTCTAATTATTAAACTTCTACCATGTTACTTTTTTTTTTACATAAAAATAACGTTTTGTGCTTTGGAACCACACGATTAGACTGAAAAGCAATTATTTTTCATTAGCGACTAAACGGCATTCATAGACTCTATTACTGTACATTGGGCGACTTTGCCTGTTCTTCTACTGTTACATTAGGTGAGTTTCCATGTTCTCGGATTCTATTACATTGGGTGACTTTACCTGTTCTCAGACTCTATTACATTGGGCGAATTTACCTGTTCTCAGACTCTATTACATTGGGCGACATTGCCTGTTCTTGGACTCTATTACATTGGGTGAGTTTGCCTGTTCTCACACTCTATTACATTGGCCGAGTTTGCCTGTTCTCGGACTCTATTACATTTGGCAACTTTGATTGTTCTCGGACTCTATTGCATTGGCCAAGTTTGCCTATTCTCGGACTCTATTACATTGGGCGAGTTTGCCTGTTCTCAGACTCTATTACATTGGCCGAGCTTGCCTGTTCTTGGACTCTATTACACTGGCCGAGTTTGCCTTTTCTCAGACTCTATTACATTGGCCAAGTTTCCATGTTCTCGGACTCTATTACTTTGGGTGAGTTTGCTTGTTCTCAGACTCTTTTACATTGGGCTAGTTTCCATGTTCTCTGACTCTATTACATTGGGCGAGTTTGCCTGTTCTCAAACTCTACTACATTGGCCAAGTTCCATTTTCTTGGACTCTATTACATTGGGCAAGTTTCCCTGTTCTTGGACTCTATTACATTGGGCGAGTTTCCCCTGTTCTCTGACTCTGTTACATTGGGCCGGTTTGCTTGTTCTCGGACTCTATTGCATTGGGCAGGTTTGCCTGTTCTCGGTCTCTATTACATTGGGCGAGTTTGCCTATTCTCGGACTCTATTACATCGGGCGAGTTTGCCTGTTCTTGGACTCTATTACATTGGGCGATTTTCCATGTTCTCAGACTCTATTACATTGGGCGATTTTCCATGTTCTCAGACTCTATTACATTGGCCGGGTTTGCTTATTCTCGGTCACTATTACATTTGGCAAGTTTCATTGTTCTCGGACTCTATTACATTGGGCGAGTTTTCCTGTTCTTGGACTCTATTACATTGGGCAACTTTGCCTGTTCTCAGACTCTATTACATTGGGCTGGTTTGCCTGTTCTCGGACTCCATTACATTGGGTGAGTTTGCATGTTCTCGGACTCTATTACATTGGGCGAGTTTGCCTGTTCTCAGACAATATTACTTTGGGCAGCTTTGCCTATTCTCGGACACTATTACATCGGCCGACTTTGCTTGTTCTTGGACTCTATTACATTGGCTGAGTATGCCAGTTCTCGGACTCTATTACATTGGGTGAGTTTGCCTGTTCTCAGACTCCTTTACATTGGGCAGTTTTCCATGTTCTCAGACTCTGTTACGTTGGGCAAGTTTCCATGTTCTCAGACTCTATTACATTGGGCTATTTTTGCTTGTTCTCGGACTCTATTACATTGGGCGAGTTTGCTTGTTCTCAGACTCTATTACATTGGGTGAGTTTGCCTGTTCTCAGACTCTATTGCATTGGGCAAGTTTCCATGTTGTCGGACTCTATTACATTGGGTGAGTTTCAATGTTGTCGGACTCTATTACATTGGGTGAGTTTGCCTTTTCTCGGACTCTATTACATTGAGTGAGTTTGCCTGTTCTCAGACTACTTTACATTGGGCGATTTTCCATGTTCTCGGACTCTATTACATTGGGCAAGTTTCCATGTTCTCAGACACTATTATATTGGGCAACTTTGCTGATTCTCGGTCTCTATTACGTTTGGCCAGTTTGCTTGTTCTCAGACTCTATTACATTGGGCGAGTTTGCCTGTTCTCAGACTCTATTGCATTGGGTGAGTTTCCATGTTGTCTGACTCTATTACATTGGGTGAGTTTGCATGTTCTTGGACTCTATTACATTGGGTGACTTTGCATGTTCTCGGACTCTATTACATTGGGCGAGTTTGCAACTTCTCGGACTCTATTACATTGGGCGAGTTTCTATGTTCTTCCATTCTATTACATTGGGTGAGCTTGCATTTTCTCGAACTCTATTACATTGGGTGAGTTTGCCTGTTCTAGAACTCTATTACATTGGTCGACTTTGCCTGTTCTCAGACTCTGTTACATTGGCCAAGTTTCCATGTTCTCTGACTCTATTACTTTGGACGACCTTGCTTGTTCTCAGACTCTTTTACATTGGGCGAGTTTCCATGTTCTCTGACTCTATTACATTGCGCAAGTTTCCATGTTCTCAGACTCTATTACATTGGGCGAGTTTGCCTGTTCTCAAACTCTATTACATTGGCCAAGTTCCATGATCTCGGACTGTATTACATTGGGCAAGATTGCCTATTCTCATACTCTATTACATTGGGCGGGTTTGTTTGTTCTCGGACTCTATTACATTGGGCGGGTTTGCCTGTTCTCGCTCTCTATTACATTGGGCAAGTTTCTTTGTTCTCAGACTCTATTACATTGGACGAGTTTGCCTGTTCTCGGACTCTATTACATTGGGCGGGTTTGCCTGTTCTTGGACTCTATTACATTGGGCGAGTTTGCTTGTTCTCAGACTCTATTACATTGGGAGAGTTTGCCTGTTCTCAGACTCTATTGCATTGGGTGAGTTTCCATGTTCTCGGACTCTATTACATTGGGCGAATTTCCATGTTGTCTGACTCTATTACATTGGGAGAGTTTGCATGTTCTTGGACTCTATTACATTGGGCGAGTTTGCCTGTTCTCAGACTCTATTACATTGGGCGAGTTTCTATGTTCTTCGATTCTATTACATTGGGTGAGCTTGCTTTTTCTCAGACTCTATTACATTGGGCGAGTTTTCCTGTTGTTGGACTTTATTACATTTGGTGAGTTTGCCTGTTCTCAGACTCTGTTACGTTGGGCAACTTTGCCTGTACTCAAACTCTATTACATTGGGGAACTTTGCCTGTTTTTGGACTGGAATGGAATTATAATGCCAACAGCTGTTTAGCCGCTGGTTCAGATCCTGACAATGTGAGGCCAAAAGGTTGAAATGCATCCAGCAGAGGTAAGTAAAGCTGACCCTCTCCTCTCCCCCCTAACCCTAACTGCTCCTATGGGGTGCCTAACCCACACCTCCCCCTAGTGCCTAACACTAACCTCCCCCCAAGGGTACCTAAACTCCCTCCACACTCCCTAAACCTTACCCTCCCAGGGGTTTCCTAACTCTCCCCTCCCCCGGGGTGCCTAACCCTAACCCCCCCTTCCCCTAGCCTAACACTATCCCTCCGGGCAGATGCCTAACCCTAAGTCCCCCTGTGAGCCCCCTAACCTAACCCTCTACCCCCAACGGCTGAAAGGACACGTGCCCAGGACTTACCTTGTTCTGGCTCGCTTCGTTCTGGATTCCAGCATTGGGATTATGAAAGGTGATGGTATCTTGAAGCCTATCATACATCTCTAGCTGGCATTCTTCCATTGGGATTATAACTGGTGGCCTTGCATCTGCTGGTCAATTAACTACGTCCCCTCGGACTCTATTACATTGGGCAACTTTGCATGTTCTCGGACTTTGTTACATTGGCCAAGTATGCTTGTTCTCAGACTCTATTACATTGGGCGAGTTTGCATGTTCTCGGACTCTATTACATTGGGCAAGTTTGCTTATTCTTGGATTCTATAGCATTCGCTGAGTTTAAAAACTGACAGATTACTGCTAAACTCTCACAATTTCTAAACGCAGACCCTATTACATTTTGCCCTTGGAGAGTGTTCTTGGTGGAACAAGAATATGATTCTTGGATACAAAGAGTTAATCAAGCCACACAAACAATATATGTTAAACAGACATTTATTACAAATTAAAGGAAATACTTATCTTGCTTTTCAGATCTACTTAAAACATAGATGGCTTCATTCCCCAGGAGCCTCTCCTCCTCCAACACCTTGGAGCTGGGATATCGTACATTGAGCATAGACAAAAGACTAATTCTGTACTGTACTGTATTGTACTGTTATATTGGAAGAAAACCCCAAGTTTGTTTATTATACATGTACCTCATTTTTTTATTTTCATTCTTTATATGCAGCAGTAACAATCTCTTTTATATTGCACTTTTCTAACTATGGCGGTGCCCTGGGGTGGCTTAGCTGGGCCAGTTTGGAGGTGTCCTGCACTCTGGATTTGAACCCTAGTATGTTAGGGACCTACCTGACAGAGGTTACCCGGATGTGGTGGGTAGGCCCATAACCTTGGCCAAGATTATGCCAAAATCCTCTACTCAGGAACGCCTCCGTTTTCCCAGCCACCCCCCTCCTTGCCTACAAAACGGGGCGAGTTGTCGATCAACATCGACAGCCGCCCCGTTTGTTTGCGAGCCCCGGAGCAAATGCTTTTTGCGATCGCTCCGGGGCTCGCGCACGCCGCGAGTGCGCACTAGCCCACAATCGACCCACTTGCGAGCGCAATGCGCTTGCGAGTGGGTCTGAATCATGCCCACGATGCGATATAGCAGCCAAATCGCACCACTCAGTCATATCAGCTGCTTTATCGCACCGTGTATGGGGGCCTTCACCCAAGGTGAACTGATACGGTTTAAAAATTTGGCAATCACAGTGTGTGAGATAAAATGATAAAAGCACAACTTCTCACAAACTACACAGACTGCTTATAATAATAATCTGAAGAAATATACTTAAGGCTAGTAGATGAGCACTATAATTCACACTAGATAACACAGAATATTTATAGTGTTTGAATTACTCAAGCTGATTACAATTAGGAAGGGTATATCAATATTAAGGGCTCTATTTACTACAATCCGCATATTGAATGCGGATTGTAGTGTGATATTAACGACTGAATTCGCATTGCGAATTCAGGCAATATCACAGGGATTTACTACAAATCCCTTGCAGGGACAGAGCTTGCGAAAAAGCTCTGTCCCTGCGAATCCCATCCGCACTCTAGTCACGGTATTTTCGGAAAAAATACAGTGACAAGGTGCCCACGCATGTGTCGACCAGCCGTCGCTGCTACCCCCCCGGTGCTAAGCCCCGCCCCTGTGATCGCAGACCCCCTCCTCCCCCCCTCCCTTAATTACACTTACGTGATTGATCCGGGCCTCCGGTGATGTCCTCCGGTCAGGTGATATCCTATACTGCACTGGGACCCGATCACCTGATGACCGGGCCGCAGTGCACTATGGGAGACCAGCTGACCGGAGGGGAGTCATCACCGGAGGCACAATCACCGGTCCCTGGGGTCAGGTAAGTAAAATTTTTTATTTACTATTTTTTTTCTTTTTACAGTAATCAGCTTGCGGTCTGTTTAGACCACACAGCTGATTACTGGGACCGACTGCCGGCTCTGCTCTCCCCGTTAGAGCGGAGCAGGAGTCCGGTAACCGGGGGAGACCCTGGATAACGCCACCTCCAGGTGGCGTTATTATCACAGGGCCTCCCTAGGTATTTTCTTCACATTTTATTTTTAGTAACTCTGGTGGGATCACATTTCCCATTACAGTTATGGGAAATGCGATCTGCTTACTAAAAATAAGTGATACTTAGGGGTTGGAGTAGAATTTTACGAATTCTACTCCAATTACCCTGTAATAACTATAGTTGATACTAAAATAATGTGAAAAGGGTGTGAAAACACAAAACACCCTTTTTCACTTTATTTTAGTCAAAATAATGTTAATAAATAGAGCCCTAAGAATGAAAATAAATATAATGTGAGATCTGACTATATATCCCTCATAATTTACTATTTTTTCATAGGCGCACATATTCAAAATAAGAGATTAATAATACTCTATACTATTAACAATATCAAGAAGCAAATAATAGGACAGAGAGACAGACTTTTTAAATATTGTCTTTATTATATTTTCACCAACTTCACAATTTTTCTTTTGTATGTTAAATGTTGATGTTAATATTTCACTGCAGAGGCGGATATTTTAATTAAGAAATATTTTACATATATTTTTTCAGTGCACCAGTAAGTGACAATTCTTACTTTCCTTCTTGTTTATTCTAAAGGTGCGGTACACACGCAACGATATTTTGAACGATTGAACGATAATGATATCATTAACGTTCAGTCATTCAAAATATCATTAACTTTTTGGGCCAAAGCGATAAATGACCAGAGATGCGCGCTCCCGCTGGTCGTTGATCAGTGTCGTTCATCGCCCGAACTTCCTGTCCAACTTGACGATATTGTCAGGTTGGACATGTTCGGGGATGAGGGAGGGAGCCCGGCACTGAATGATTTCGTTCAGTGTTTGTGCTTAGTGTTGTTAACGACACTGAGCACAAACCTGCCGGGGACACACAGGACGATGTCGTTCAGGGAACGAATCCTCACATGTCTACGCAAAATAACACTTATTTATTGTCTATGACAGCACCCCCATAATATAAAAATAAATTAATGGTTATCAGACATTGGGGATACATTGATATTTGAGATAAATTACCTTCTAGTGCACAAGTTTTTTTTCCCCTTTTTCCCTATCCCTAATAAAAAATGACATTACCGCCCATGATCGCACTGCAATATGCGATCATACCACCCGGATGTATCATCCGGGACATGTAGGGACACAGGCTCCGAAAGGATCCCGTTCCTGTGATGTCTCCGGAGAGCTGCCGGCCAGTGCCGGGGCTGCTGCGCATGTACAGTCATGTTGACCTCACATGTGTGGCGCCCATTGCCGTGGTAGGGTTCCCGGGGAACCTTCTCCTGGCTAATTATGCCGTGTATCCCATAGGCTACAGTGGCTAATGCCATCTTCAGAAGGCATTAGCTGCTGTGGCCAATATCCAGAATGTATCGCATTCCAGATATTAGTAATTCTGGCAGCATCGCGTCCCCCATAGAAACCTTAGAGGGAAGGCAGCAGCCAGTGAGAATGGAGGGATGGCAGCAGTGGTCCCTCCTTAATACATCCAGGGGAAACTTATATTTGAGGTACACCCCCGAAAACGGGTGTTTTGGGGGATTATACCTGAAATATGCAATGATAAATGGGCCCCTCAGTCATGTACTTGTGGTAGCACCCCCTGCTTTGCACAAATAAGACAAAAGCGATGTTTAAAGGTAAATATAATACTTTATTTACAAACATAGATATGTTAAGATCTGTACAGTACTGGGATAGAGGTGTATTGTTCCAACTTTACACAATGCCAATACTGATCAGGCATGTCTCAGTATTACCTACTTGCTGGCAGTGCTGCAGGGAACTGTGCCTTGTTAAGTGACAATCTCCTGGCCAAATGCATTATTTTAGGTCCGTCGGATCACAGTGGCGTCACAAGGCGGGTGCGGGCCGGCCGAGGGGTGACACCATGGTGCCGGCTCCCCCTCAGTGACAGGAGCTGCTGGGTGGTGCACTCGGCTCCTGACACTGAGTGAGCCGGCGCACCACACACAAGGCAGCCGCTCCGTACCTCCGGCAACCCGCTTCCCCACTCTCCGGCACACGTCTCTAATTAATTATACAGTCACCTTCGGCCCGCGATGCCCCGCCCCTTTCACGCGTGACCCCGCCCATGAGTCCACGCCCCCTTTACGGTGGCGCGCCATTCAACAGGTGAAACCGCGGGGAGGGATGCCGCAGGTCTGATCACGTGAAGATGAAGAGGAGTTCGTAAGCCGACACCGTGCAGGACACATGCACGGTACATGTGCGTGATAAGCTCGCCTGGCGGATCCGACGCTTCGCAGCTGTGATGAAGAGATCAGTGCCCAGGTACGGAATCCGGATTCCCAGCACAGTCGCGGTGTGCAGCGAGAGGGAAGCTCTGGCTGACAGCTGGATCGACCTCAATTCCAGATCCTTTGCCACCCGAAATAATGTCATCTGTCGTCCCCAAAGTATAAAATCGCTGACATTCTCCCGATAGACACGAATTCTGATGATCAGGTACAGGAACACACACAGCGATAGTATCCAGTAGACCTGTAACGCTGTGATGATTGTCATAAATATACGCGCAGTGATCGCCGCATCTTTCCGCAGCGTATTCTGATTATCCGGCTCAGGTCCAGTCTTCATATTCAGCAGCTTCGGGATGGAGTGCATTGCTCTCTTCCCCAAATAATAACAATAATAATACATATAAACGGTTGTGATGAGCTGCCCCATTTCACGTAAAACTTCGGAGAGAATTGAGGAAGTGAGTGAGGAGCTGCTATGTCTCTGTGCCATGCCACCAATGGTTGGCATCGGCTTTTATACTTGCTGAAGGGTACAGGGAAAGTCCCTATGAGTCACCTAGACCACTTCCTGCTTCTCCAACCTCGCTACCCATAACCAACTCCTTGACTTTGGGCAAACTTTTTGAGTCGTACAATACAGTAACTTGCTGTATTTTGACGCACATTCCTGTTATTTTACCTTATACATTGTACTTGTAAATACATATAAATTCCCGACGAACTGTCCATCTTCAGAGTGTGGTTTAGGGGTCTATTCGGCAATAGTGACGATGTTGCCCAGAATATTATCAGGAAACACCGTCACGATTTTTTTTTTTCAATTATTAAAATTGATGTCAGCTATTCAGCATTATTTTACGCAGCTTGCGTTAGCGCGCTCTCCCTGCGATGTTACAGAAGGCATTGTTATCGGTTTCCGAAAAACAATACCTTCTGTTTCTGCGTATGTGTATGCTCAGTCATGCGCTCGGGAACAGTCTCCGTACCTGCTTTGCGGTGACCGTCAACAGGTAAGTGCATCTCCAGCCTGTCCAAATTGATGTGTACACAGGCTTTATATTAGTCTGCATACATGTATATTTATGTGCTTTTATATTTAAAATGTACTGTATATATCACCGCAGTTTTTGGGAAATTTAATCTATTTTCTACATATAACGTCATTCTGAGATGACTTTATATATAGTAAATATTTTTTGAGTAATTTAAGGCTTTTTGCTTTGCTGAATAGCAAAAAGCGTTAAAGCACTGTAGAAATCAATGGCCTGATCCCTACAGTGCGGAACTCAGCGAGATGGGAATTAATGGAGAAGATTATTGTGTTTATATTCTACATGAACCCATTGCTGAATAGGAGATTTAAGGGGGGTATCCACTAGACGATAAAGTTGAACGATTGAACGATAATGATAAAATCGTTTGATAATCATTCAAACATCGTTTGAACATCGTTTGCAAATCGTGCAGTAATTGTTTCTAACGATGTACGATGCGCGCTCCCGCTGGTCGTTTGATCGTCTCCTCCATCGACTGAACATGCAGGTCAATTTCACTTGATTGCTTACAAATCGTTTACACATCGTTTACACATCGTTCATGCTGATCAAACGATGAACCACTGTCTGCCCACTATAGCTGAAAGCTCTCAATCACAGATTAAAACAACATAGTTTATTGTTAGATCTTTTGCAAATCGTTTGCAAATCTTTTGCAAATCCTTTGCAAATTGTTCAGAGTGGAAGATCATATTTCAAGGGAAACTTCAAGGGAAAATCGTTAAGAGGTTGGACAGGGACAAAATCGTCTAGTGGATGCCCCCCATTATTACATAAAAAATAAGGAAATCATAGTTTCCTCATTTTAATGTAAAACAAATCATTGCTGAATAGACCCCTTACTGATGAGTAAACAGACCCTGGTATATCAGTCCCTGTACAAGCAGCATTTGGTAGAGGAATGTGTGGCCTGGTGGTACGTGTGATGTCATACAATGCTAGACATCATGGGTTCCATCCGTAGGATGAATTGTTTATTATTTCTATTTCAGGCGATTGTTGTTGCGTTCTAAGCATAAGTATGCATCGCAAAGCACGTGCGCGAATGGGCCACTGCGATCGGGTGCTATTGCAAAGTGATTGACAGGAAGTACTGTTTGTGGGTGGTGATAAGGTGAACGCCATTGCAGGGGCGTGTTTAAATTATCCACTGCGATGGCCTACGCAGCCTGAGCTCCCAGTGCTTGCAGGAAGATTAGCAATTTCTGAGTAAGGTCTGACCTTGTGTAATTGTGCGTGAGGATCCGACTTGACACGATGCTACCGATGTTTTCGCAGACTTGCAAGGTATTACGGATGTGAGTAAGGGGAAGTGGGCATCCTTATGTGTTGCTAAGTTTGCATTGCGATCACAGTAACTACAATGTTTTCGCAGCGGAGCTGTGTGAGCTATTGTAACCACGATCGCATCGGCGATCCATGCTGAATTAGGCCCCTTGTCAGGTATTTACTAGGGGTGAGCGGGTTCGGATTTCTGAAATCCGAACCCCCCCCCGCGCCCCCCCGATCCGAGGCCGATCCGAGTCAGGCTCGACTTTTCCCGCCTGACTCGGATCTGAAATCGAGGCAAAACGTCATCATCCCGCCTTCCGGGTCTCGCAGGTTTTGGATCCTATATAAGGTACCCGCGTCGGCGCCATTTTCTCTCTCGGCTGTGGACAGTGAAGAGGGAGTGTGGGAGTTAGGGCTGGCTGGGCTGTGTAGTGTAGTGTTGTAGTGTAGTGCAGAGTAGTGTTGTGCTGTGCTGTGCTGCTGTTGTCCATAGGGGCTGTGTCCACTACTTCAAAGTCCATGGGGGCTGGCTGGACTGTGTTGTGCAGTCAGTTGTCCATAGGGGCTGTGTCCACTCCAAAGTCCTGTGCAGTGTCCCAGTCCTAAAGGGGTGCTGTAGTGTTGTCCAGGGGGTGCTCTGTCCATCAGGGGTGCTCCCCCCAAGTGCTAAAAAAAAATATTTTTAGTGTTTGTGAATTGTGTGCGCAGTAGCCGCACGTGCATCAACAAAGTAGTGCGCCTGTGTCCTATAAATAAAGGGCCGGCTGGATTGACCGCTAAAGGGTGCTGTAGCCCCCAAAGGGCACACCAAACAAAATAATTTTTTTTTTCTGTGTTTGTGAATTCTGTGCACTGTGGCTGCACGTGCATCAACAAAGGAGCAGCGCCAAGCGTGCGCCTGTGTCCCATAAGTAAAGGGCCGGCTGGCTCATTTCTTAAAGGGTGGTGTAACCCACAAAGTGCACTAGTCTCCAACAAAAATAAAAAATTATTTTCTGTGTTTGTGTGCGCCTTAGCCGCACGTATAGATCAATATAACATAAATGGAGGACCAAACTTTCTCCGATAAAAATGAAATAGGGAAAGATCAAGAACCACTTCCTCCTAGTGCTGAAGCTGCTACAACTAGTCATGACATAGACGATAACATGCCATCAACGTCGTCTGCCAAGGCCGATGCCCAATGTCATAGTAGAGGGCACATACAATCCCAAATGACAAAGTTCAGGAAAATGACCTTGAAAAAAACATTTAAATCATCTGAAGAGAAACGTAAACTTGCCAATATGCCATTTACGACACGGAGTGGCAAGGAACGGCTAAGGTCTTTCCCTATATTCATGACTAGTGGTTCAGCTTCACATGACGATGGAAGCCCTCCTCCCGCTAAAAAAATCAAACGAGTTAAGCTGGCAAAAGCACAGTGAAGAACTGTGCATTCTAAGAAGATATCACAAATCCCCAAGGAGAGTCCAAGTGTGGTGGCGGTTGCGATGCCTGACCTTCCCATCACTGGACGGGAAGAGGTGGCTCTTTCCACCATTTGCAAGCCCCCTGCAAGTGCTGAAAGGAGCACCCACAGTCCACTTGCTGATATGCAAATTGAAGATGTCACTGTTGAAGTACAACAGGATGAGGATACTGGTGTAGCTGGCACTGAGGAGGAAGTTGGCGAGGAGGATTCTGATGGTGATGTGGTTTGTTTAAATCAGGCTCCGGGGGATACAGTTGTTGTCCGTGGGATGAAAAAGCCCATCACGGTCATGCCTGGGCAGAAGACCAAACATTCCACCTCTTTGGTCTGGCAATATTTCTATCCATATCCGGACAACAACTGTCTTGCCATATGTACCATATGTAAAGGTGAAATAAGTAGGGGTAGGGACGTTAACCACCTAGGAACATCCTCCCTTATACGGCACCTGCAGCGCGTTCATAAAAAGTTACTGTCAAGTTCAGAAACTTTGGCTAAGACCGTAAGCAGTCCAGGGACACCTAAATCCCTTTTTCCTGTTTTATCCAAGGAATCGGTGGATGAGGAGGATGAGGACGACATCTTGCCTCCGTAGAGCCAGTTTGTGCAGGGACACATTAATTGCCAGCTTGTTTTGTGGGGGCCCAAACGAACCAATCATTTCAGCCACAGTCATGTGGCAGACCCTGGCGCTGAAATGATTGGTTTGTTAAGTGTGCATGTCCTATTTATACAACATAAGGGTGGGTGGGAGGGCCCAAGGACAATTCCATCTTGCACCTCTTTTTTTTCTTTGCAGTATGTACTGTTTGGGGCCTAGTTTTTCAAACTGCCAACCTGTCTGCCACTGCAGTGTCACTCCTAGATGGGCCACGTGTTTGTGCCGCCCACTCGTGTCGCTTAGCATAGTCATCCAGCTACCTCGGTGCAATCTTTTGGCCATAAAAACAATATTGTGAGGTGTTCAGAATAGACTGGAAATGAGTGGAAATGAAGGTTATTGAGGTTAATAATTGCATAGGAGCAGAAAAACCTACAAATTCTGTGATTTTAGCTGTTTTTATGCTTTTTAAAAAAAAAAAAAACAGATCCAAAACACAAAACCCAGAACCCAAAACACGGAAGGGTGGTTTTGGCAAAACCAATCCAGATCCAAAACCAAAACACAAAACACGAAAAGTGGCCGGTGCACACCCCTAGCATTTACTATCTACTACATAGAGTAGGATACAGACAGTAGTGACCTGTGACAAACATTTGTCAGCTGTAATAATGGGATCTTTTCATGAAGTAGAGAAGAGCCGTGTTTAGCTGAAATCAGGGCTCTACTCTGCTTCCTGCTATTCATGGAGCTAGTTTACCGTGGAGAAGTGTAGTACTTCCCCAGCTGCACTACTATTGGATGGTGAGTGCGATTCATGAAGGAGCGGAAAGCTCAACTTTCCGTCCCCTCCTGTGGAACAGATTCGCCATCTGAAATGGCGTTACCTGTCCCGCAAGCCGGACAGAGCAGGGAAGCTGCATACTTCCCTGCTGTCTGTCCGTCACACGGCGTTGGCTCTGCCCCCTTTTCCCAGCATCCATAGCAGCAGTTCTGATGTGACCTGCTGCGCTCAGACGCCGGCACATGCACAGTGAGGAGCGGGTCTGTCTTCTCACTGCGCTACAGGGATCGCGGAGGGACCGGACAGCACTGTTCAGTGGATATGGAGCTAGTGGTAACAACTTGAGTCCACAAGCAATGTTGCTAATTATCAGAAGATATCAATAGTGCATTAGTCTCCTTAATAAAGTCTGTAAAAGTGTCTCAGTGGGGTAGATGCACTAAAGCCTTGGAGAGAGGTAAAGGAGAGATAAAGGACCAACCAATCCGCTCCTGTCATTTTTCAAATTTATGCCCGTATTCAATTTGAAGCAAAAAGCTGAGATTGGCGAAAAAGTTTCGCCGATGATGTCATTTCGCCAGGCGGAAAAGTATCGGCGTATTCAATTTGAAAGACTTTCCGCCTAGGCGGAAAGTCAATGCAATGTAATAGGTGAAAAAGTTTCGCCTATGAATAGCAGGCAGAAAAAAGTGCAGAATTGGGGTTTTGGGGTGCTACATTGCCGAAACCCCCGTGCAGCCTTCAGACAGTCCCCCAAAGGTAAACTGCGTCAAAATTAAAAAACAAAACAAAAAAAACACTTTACAACGCCCCAAAAAATCACTTTCATTTTGGGAGCAAAAAAAAAGTTTGGGGACAAAATTAAAAACTAGTTAACTACAGTCTAGGGGGGTCCCCAAGTATGCCCCATGTGTTTTTTTCATTGCAGGTGCTTGCGGCAGGTGGATTTTTCACGATTTTTTCAACTTAACTTTAGCAACTTTAAAATATGCTGACCCCCATTTTCAAGTACCCCAAATTTGCTGGGATAAGTTATTTTCTGCAAAAAATCTCCTGAATACTATTCTGCTCCACGTATACCTTCAGCAAGCCAAATCGGGGGGTACCATAGGGAACCCCCATGTCAGAGCATCTTTTGAGGTGTGTCAGGCTGATTTCCCCAAATCTGACTGTACTTTCCGCTTGTTAAAGTTTCGCCGGGTCCCGTTTTCGCGTACTTTCAAATTGAATACATGGATTCGCGGGCACGCATAAAATAGTTTTCCGCCTCCAAAACAGCGAAGTAGGCAGAAAGTCCGGGACGCGGAAAAGTATCGCGGGTCCGCTCAAATTGAATACGGGTCTTAGGCCCATATTCAATTTGGTGAGAAAAGCCGAGATCCGCAAAAAACTTTTGCAGGTTGCAACGTTTCGCCAGCCGGAAAAGTTTCGCCGTATTCAATTGCAAACACTTTTTTCGTGTACGTGAACACGCAATGTAATAGGCGAAAAAGATTCACCTCTGAATAGCAGGCGGAAAAAACGGCAGAATTGTGGTTTTGGGGTGCAAAGGTGCGGAAACCACTCAGCAACCTTGGGACAGCCCCCCAAAGGATCACTGCATCAAACCTCAATCCCCCCCCCCCCCCAAAAGAAAAAAAAAAGTGAGGAACACCCTAAAAAATGACTGTGAAAATGGGGGCGAAAAAGTACAAAGTAGGGGTAAAAGCATAAAAAGTAGCGCAATAGTCTTTTGGGTCTGCAAGTATGGGGGAGGTGTTTTTTTGATATCACTTAAAACTTATATTTACAGATTTGAAACCATGCTTGCACCCATTTTTATGTACCCCAAATTTGACAAGACTACTTATTTTCACCAAAAAATACTGCTTAATGCTATTCTTCACCACTTGTGCAAAGACGCTATTTAGAAGTAATTGACAGCAGTTACTGTAAGTACCCCAAATAGTTTTAGTAGGGCTATTCGGGGACATCTATATTGATCCCCAATGTTACTGCATCTTTTGAGGGTTGTCAGGCTGTTTTCCCCATTTCTGACAGCCCTTTTGCCTGTTTGAGTTTTGCCGGGACGCGTTTTCGCGTCCATTGGAATTGAATACAGCAAATAGCGGGGGCACGCACGAAAACATTCCAAAAACAGGCAAAGTCGTCAAAAAGTACGGCATGCGAAAAAGTATCGCGGGTGCAAAACTAATTGAATACGGCCATAACCTGTAACATGGCAGTTAGGAGCTGATTAGTTGGTCAATCAAATCCTTATCATTAAACAGTTGCGTCATTCGGGGGGTGCGGGCCTCACCAGATGCCCTCATCCAAGGGGGTGAAACCAAAATAGCAGAGCTGCTGTGCTAATTTGGTGTCACCCTCTCGGTTGGTGTCACTGAACAGCGCTGTGGCGGGGAAAGACTGGGGGCTTCCCAGCAGCTCCCAGAGCACTGGGCCAGGCCCCAAGCGTAACAAGGTCAGGGCTGTGACTCGTGGTCATGCCCCCAAAATGGCACACATCAGGGGGCATGGTCTTAGGCATGAGACTAGGCCCCCTTTTGCACGCGCACCTTTGACGTCCGGAAGGGGTCCGTGAGTGCCGGACTGGGTGTCACTACACCTGGTAACGCCTCTGCCATGTCGCGCAACATCGTCTGCCTTACCTGCTGTAGGTCCGACGGACGACATCTTCAGTGAGGGCCATGCTGCCGAATGTAGCATGGCCCCGACGTTGCGATGCTGCTCCTGACATCGGCAAGTGTGTATGCACTTGCCGATGCCAGGACCTGCCAGGGCGCATCACTAACGAGGTCGGTGCACATTAGAAATCGTCTAGTGTGTACCAGCCTTTAGTTGTCATCTATTCCGTGATGACAAGACAGATTTGTTGATTTGTCTGTGACGAATAATTAAAGAATACACAAAGATATGGTGAGCGTCTGCTCTGCATACAGAACAGTATGCCTATGAAAATTGAAGTATAATAAAGACACTGATATACTCAGAAGGAGTGGATACAGGAACAATTGTTAGATGTTTACGCTATCGTTAGCCATTGTAGGCCTGGTATCTAATGTTGATGTGGTTAAGAAGAAATTAATTGTGGGTCTGATTCAGAGCCGGACGCTATTTGCGCTCGCTCGTTCAGAAAAAGGGGCTGGCTATTTAAATTGACCGTTTGCTCTTTGCAGTCTGTTGACGCCTCCATGTCTGAACGAGCGAACAAAACATGCGGTCGTTATTTTGAAAAAAACGCCCCCTGGCCGCTCGCATCATACGTCATGTCCGCTATTTATTAGATTAATCGAATACATCGAAAGGCTTCTGAACTGCTCGCTATTGTTGTGGTTGCATTTTCCTACCGCAATCATGCGAGCAGTTCTGGCTAAAAGACAACCAAGTGACATGGTCGCTGCTTTGTTAATTATGCACACCCTTAAATCGCCCGTTTTGACCTTTTGGCACGCCTGCGTTCGGATCTCCACTCCCCGTTTTCAAGCACCTTCCCCTGTTACCACCCACAAACGCCTCATCCTGTCACTCAAATTAGCAGGCATTCGCTATTTTGCGAGCACACGATTTTCCGCCGCACTGACTGGTTCGCGCATGCGTATTACAACTAGGGATGTGCAGGCTCGGTTCTACTCGGTTCCGTTCGGGTTTTTTTACCGAATCTTATTGGCTATCCAAAACTCGTGACAGCTGATACCCAATAAGATTCGGTAAAAAAACCCGAACGGAACCGAGTAGAACCGAGCCTGCACATCCCTAATTACAACCCGTACGCATGTGCAGATGTGCGAACATCGCTCGGAACGAACGAGCGGCCGCTTACGAGCGGCTCTGAATGAAGCCCTGTATTCTAAATAAACCATTGTCTTTAAGTCTGATGCTTAAACAAACTAGCTTTTACATTTGTGATTTCATCAAGCATCATTTTGCCACCTGAGTAAACTCATTGCCTGTCATTTTGTAGTCCAGACAAGTAATATCAAAATATGCCAAGCAATACATATATATGTATAACATATATACAATACATATATACATATAACATTTCATGTTTGGTACTGTACTGATACCCTGTCTATATCCAGATACCCTGTTATATCGGCAAGGGAATCGGATCATGCGTTCGGGAGTTATGGACCATAGTGAATTATTGGTTGAAATATAAAACTCTGTATGCTGAGCCTGTGGTTAATTTAAATCAATTAAAGAAAGACAATGCAATCTGGAGAAGTGGGACATACCCCTAGTGAACTGTCCTATGAACTACAGTGTACTACAAAGACCAACAGCAAGAACCAATGGAATTATGTTTTGTCTGTTTATATTGCTGTTATCATGATCTGTTAGGGTATATAGCCTGTGTCCTGGTCCCAGTTAGGAGCCATTCTTCTTCTTGGATGACCGCAGGCTTCTGGATTGATGACTGTAACTGGGACCAGTGCGCTGGCGTAAGTATCGACTGTACCATAATGATTGTAACATTTGCACTCATTGTTTAGATCACAGTGCTAAGTACCTTTTTCTTTGTTAATAATATCTTTTGTGCTTTGGAACCACACTCCAGGTCTGAAAGTGTTTATTTCTATGTGCGACTATTCAGAACGTTAAATAGCTTCATCTAAGATATAGAGGTTTTAGGCAGGATTCCATAGAGGTTTAAATAGGATTCCATACCCCGCTAGGAAAAAGTTAGGTTCTTGTAAATACAGGGGAACCCTACTAATTTTTTTTTTTCCCCCTGTATTTGCAGAGCCAAGACTGACTCAGAGCCCAGTGCAGGTTGCACTGCATACGGGGGACCCCTACGTCTTTTGTCCCATGTATATTAGCTTGGTGCTGGTTGTACTTAAATACTTTGGATCCCTACGTCTTTTGTACCCATGTATTTTGCACAACCAACACTGGGTCACTAAAAGCCCACGGCTGGTTGTTCTTTTGGGGGGTGGGCAAGCCATCTTTTTTCTATTTTTTTTTTTTACAGGTTTCATTTTTTTTTTAAACACCGATCCCATCCGTGCTTCTGTGTCAGTGACAAACAGATGCATGTCGTACGGATCTCCCTGATCCGTGCCTGCATCTGTCATTGACACACAGATGCATTCTCTCATGATCTCCCTGATCTGTGCTACATGCATCTGTCGGCCATCATATCATGCAGTTTGCATACACATGGAATGATGTGTGGCATATCGTGAACGACTGGTCGAGATCTTTCTGCTTGTTGGAAAGATCAATGACCCGCGGGGGCATGCATTTGATCGTGGTCATCCCCACACACGGCACTTTTTAAATGATTGGTTGTTCAAATTGATCAAAAACAGCCAAATAGTGTAAAAAATCATACTGTGTGTGGAGGCATTCAGTGTGTATGTAGAAAGTTAAAGGGAAATCTTTCACCAATATCTTTCATACAGCACATCGTCTAGTGTGTATGAGCCTTAGGAATTATTGCAGAATATTCTAAGACATAAGATACCCACACACTATACGACTCGCAAAAGATGCGATCCACTAGTGACCTATCGTGCATCGTTAAAGAGTTGGCCAGATCTTACCTGCAGTAGGTAAGATCTGAAGATATGAGTAACGACCCGCAGGACTGTGCATTGGATTGTTATTGCTCAGTGGAAACTTCACGATTTGCACAAAGTTGATTGATTTTTCGTTATGATGCATCCGGATTTAATTAGCGGTGAAATCTGATGATTTTTGCCAAAAAACAGGCGAAAATGGGAGATGAGAGGAAAAAAAAGTGAAAATAGTCAGGAAATTGCATCTGTACCCCAAAAAATGGCTGAAGTACATCAAAAATTAAGTTAGAAGTGTATTAATGGGCGTAATAAACTTATTTAGGGCACTTAAATTGCATTGGTTGGCGGTAATTTGCGTATATGAAAAAATAAATTAAAGAAAGCTATTTTTTTTTCCAGGAAATTACTGTACAGTAAATTGGGCGTACTTAAAAATGGGTGCAATTATATTTTCTTGTCGTAAAAGCTCTCTTTTAAAAACGTTAAAGCGCCTGCTGCAACCGCGTGCAATGCTTGAAACACTTGACGCATCCATATCGCCCCCCCAAAATACCAACGCAATACGTTAAACCCATTTTCAAAGGTTCTTGTTTTTTTTTCTGCAAAACTTCGACCTGTTGTTTTTTGCCAAATTACGCAACTTTTTTAAAAAAAATGTAGGGTCATTTATCATTAGTGGGGGGATGACAAAGGGTTAAGATTTTCTTTGACATATACCACATTCTTATTATAATAAGAGGATATATATATTGTAGAATATATGTGACAGGTAAAACCTTATACTCCCTATGGTTGATATGCGCACTATACCTTACCGACTTAACACAACTAAAACTTCTCTAAGAATAAACACACGGATAACAGGAGTTGGATTTAAAATTAAAGTTCAAATTTATTTGACATCAGATTATTAATAATTAATTATTAATCATATTAAATCTGGGTTATCTAATTAGATGTTGCCAATTGAAATTAATTGTGAGCTTAAAGTTAGTATGGTGGCGGGCAACAAAGAACGGACACTCCCACAGACACATGCAGACCAAACACATCACTCGTTGGTGTTCACTCTCCCCAAAAAGCACGCCCGGACGGGCTGTGTCATTCCCGGAAGGGACGGGTTTGGCCTATCATTGAACCAGGAGAGCGCACCCATCTAATTTGTATAACTAAAAGCACACTACCGTTCTTTCCGCCAAAGAGAGGCAACTCAAAGCCGCAGCCCGCCACCAAACAAACTAAACCCAACTCCACCATCATCTTAAATAATGCCTCCACAAAACAGGAGCAAAACTGCCCCTGACATAAAGGTCCCCATCAGACCTAACAAATGCACGTATTAGATCTAGGGGTGAGCGGGTTCGGATTTCTGAAATCCGAACCCCCCCGAGCCCCCCCGATCCGAGTCCGATCCGAGTCAGGCTCGACTTTTCCCGCCTGACTCGGATCTGAAATCGAGGCAAAACGTCATCATCCCGCCTTCCGAGTCTCGCGGGTTTTGGATCCTATATAAGGTACCCGCGTCGGCGCCATTTTCTCACTCGGCTGTGGACAGTGAAGAGGGAGGGTGGGAGTTAGGGCTGTGTAGTGTAGTGTAGTGTAGTGCTGCTGTTGTCCACTACTTCAAAGTCCATACAGGCTGGCTGTGTTGTGCTGTGCTGCTGTTGTTAATAGGGGCTGTGTCCACTACTTCAAAGTCCATAGGGGCTGGCTGGACTGTGTTGTGCAGTCAGTTCTCCATAGGGGCTGTGTCCACTCCAAAGTCCTGTGCAGTGTCCCAGTCCTAAAGGAGTGCTGTAGTGTTGTCCAGGGGGTGCTCTGTCCATCAGGGGTGCTCCCCCCAAGTGCTAAAAAAATAATATATTTTCTGTGTTTGTGAATTGTGTGCGCAGTAGCCGCACGTGCATCAACAAAGTAGTGCCAAGCGTGCGCCTGTGTCATAAGTAAAGGGCCGGCTGGCTTGACCGTTAAAGGGTGCTGTAACCCCCAAAGTACACTCCAGTCCAAACCAAAAAAAAAATTATTTTCTGTGTTTGTGAATTGTGTGCGCAGTAGCCGCACGTGCATCAACAAAGTAGTGCCAAACGTGCGCCTGTGTCATAAGTAAAGGGCCGGCTGGCTTGACCGTTAAGGGTGCTGTAACCCCCGAAAGTACACTCCAGTCCAAACCAAAAAAAAAATTATTTTCTGTGTTTGTGAATTGTGTGCGCAGTAGCCGCACGTGCATCAACAAAGTAGTGCCAAGCGTGCGCCTGTGTCATAAGTAAAGGGCCGGCTGGCTTGACCGTTAAGGGTGCTGTAACCCCCGAAAGTACACTCCAGTCCAAACCTAAAAAAAAATTATTTTCTGTGTTTGTGAATTGTGTGCGCAGTAGCCGCACGTGCATCAACAAAGTAGTGCCAAGCGTGCGCCTGTGTCATAAGTAAAGGGCCGGCTGGCTTGACCGTTAAGGGTGCTGTAACCCCCGAAAGTACACTCCAGTCCAAACCAAAAAAAAAAATATTTTCTGTGTTTGTGAATTGTGTGCGCAGTAGCCGCACGTGCATCAACAAAGTAGTGCCAAGCGTGCGCCTGTGTCATAAGTAAAGGGCCGGCTGGCTTGACCGTTAAAGGGTGCTGTAACCCCCAAAGTACACTCCAGTCCAAACCAAAAAAAAAATTATTTTCTGTGTTTGTGAATTGTGTGCGCAGTAGCCGCACGTGCATCAACAAAGTAGTGCCAAGCGTGCGCCTGTGTCATAAGTAAAGGGCTGGCTGGCTTGACCATTAAGGGTGCTGTAACCCCTGAAAGTACACTCCAGTCCAAACCAAAAAAAAAATTATTTTCTGTGTTTGTGAATTGTGTGCGCAGTAGCCGCACGTGCATCAACAAAGTAGTGCCAAGCGTGCGCCTGTGTCATAAGTAAAGGGCCAGCTGGCTTGACCGTTAAAGGGTGCTGTAACCCCCAAAGTACACTCCAAACCCCCAAAAAAATTATTTTCTGTGTTTGTGACTTGTGTGCACTGCGGCTGCACGTGCATCAACAAAGGAGCAGCGCCAAGCGTGCGCCTATGTCCCATAAGTAAAGAGCCGGCTGGCTCATTTCTTAAAGGGTGGTGTAACCCACAAAGTGCACTACTCTCCAGCAAAAATAAAAAAATATTTTCTGTGTTTGTGTGCGCTTTAGCCGCACGTATATATCAATATAACATAAATGGAGGACCAAACTTTCTCCGATAAAAATAAAATAGGGAAACATCAAGAACCACTTCCTCCTAGTGCTGTTGCTGCTGCTGGGAGTTGTTCATCATCCCAGAGAGGAAGTAGGAACATCACTACTTTTACTAAACAATTGACCCTCCAACAGTCCCTAGCGATGAGGATGAAGTACGACACCAGTCATCCTGAAGCAAAACGTATAACTGAGGCCTTGACTGCTATGTTGGTGTTAGACGTGCCTCTGGTATCCGCCATTAGTGCAGTGGGATTTAGACAATTGATGGAGGTAGTGTGTCCCCGGTTCCAAATCCCGTCTAGATTCCATTCCATTCCATTCCTGCATCCTCAAAGAAGCAGCGACAAGCGTGCGTCTGTCTGTTAAAGGGTGGTGACACCCTCAAAGTGTGCTACACAAACAATAAAAATATTCTTCTTCTTTTTTCTGTCTTTGTGAATTGTGTGGGCTGTAGCCGCACCTGCATCCTTAAAGCAGCAGCGACAAGCGTGCGTCTGTCTGTTAAAGGGTGGTGACACCCTCAAAGTGTGCTACACAAACAATTAAAATATTGTTCTTTTTTTTTCTGTCTTTGTGAATTGTGTGGGCTGTAGCCGCACTTGCATCCTCAAAGCAGCAGCGACAAGCATGCATCTGTCTGTTAAAGGGTGGTGTAACTCTCAAAGTGCTCCAAAAAATAAAAAACTATTTTTTTAATGTGTTTGTGACTTGTGTGCGATGTAGCCGCACTTGCATCCTCAAAGCAGCAGCGACAAGCGTGCGTCTGTCTGTTAAAGGGTGGTGACACCCTCAAAGTGTGCTACACAAACAATAAAAATATTGTTCTTTTTTTTTCGGTCTTTGTGAAATGTGTGGGCTGTAGCCGCACCTGCACCCTTAAAGCAGCAGCGACAAGCGTGCGTCTGTCTGTTAAAGGGTGGTGACACCCTCAAAGTGTGCTACACAAACAATAAAAATATTCTTCTTCTTTTTTCTGTCTTTGTGAATTGTGTGGGCTGTAGCCGCACCTGCATCCTTAAAGCAGCAGCGACAAGCGTGCGTCTGTCTGTTAAAGGGTGGTGACACCCTCAAAGTGTGCTACACAAACAATTAAAATATTGTTCTTTTTTTTTGGTCTTTGTGAAATGTGTGGGCTGTAGCCGCACCTGCATCCTTAAAGCAGCAGCGACAAGCGTGCGTCTGTCTGTTAAAGGGTGGTGACACCCTCAAAGTGTGCTACACAAACAATAAAAATATTCTTCTTCTTTTTTCTGTCTTTGTGAATTGTGTGGGCTGTAGCCGCACTTGCATCCTCAAAGCAGCAGCGACAAGCGTGCGTCTGTCTGTTAAAGGGTGGTGTAACCCTCAAAGTATGCTCCACAAACAATAAAAATATTCTTTTTTTTTTCTGTCTTTGTGAATTGTGTGGGCTGTAGCCGCACTTGCATCCTCAAAGCAGCAGCGACAAGCGTGCGTCTGTCTGTTAAAGGATTACATCGGTGACAGCATCCAAGTAGGCATGTCAGACAGTCCGTACCTGTACTGGCAGGAAAAAGAAGCAATTTGGAGGTCCCTGTACAAACTGGCTCTATTTTACCTGAGTTTCCCCCCCTCCAGTGTGTACTCCGAAAGAGTGTTTAGTGCAGCCGGGAACCTTGTCAGCGAAAGGCGTAGGAGGTTGCTTCCACAAAATGTGGAGAAGATGATGTTCATAAAATGAATTATCAACTCTTCCAGGGAGACCAGCCTCCAGAATGTACAGAAGGACCTGTGGTTCCAGCGGGGACGAATTAATACTCTGTGAGGATGAGGATGTACACACTGAAGAGGGTGAGGAATCGGTGGATGAGGAGGATGAGGATGACATCTTGCCTCCGTAGAGCCAGTTTGTGCAGGGACAGATTAATTGCCAGCTTGTTTTGTGGGGGCCCAAACGAACCAATCATTTCAGCCACAGTTGTGTGGCAGACCCTGGCGCTGAAATGATTGGTTTGTTAAAGTGTGCATGTCCTGTTTATACAACATAAGGGTGGGTGGGAGGGCCCAAGGACAATTCCATCTTGCACCTCTTTTTTTTCTTTGCATTATGTACTGTTTGGGGCCTAGTTTTTCAAACTGCCATCCTGTCTGCCACTGCAGTTTCACGCCTAGATGGGTCACGTGTTTGTGCCGCCCACTCGTGTCGCTTAGCATAGTCATCCAGCTACCTCGGTGCAACCTTTTGGACATAAAAACACTATTGTGAGGTGTGAGGTGTTCAGAATAGACTGGAAATGAGTGGACATTAAGGTTATTGAGGTTAATAATAGCATAGGAGCAGAAAAACCTACAAATTCTGTGATTTTAGCTGTTTTTATGCTTTTTTTCAAAAAAATACAGATCCAAAACACAAAACCCAGAACCCAAAACACGGAAGGGTGGTTTTGGCAAAACCAATCCAGATCCAAAACACGAAGAAAGATCCAGATCCAAAACCAAAACACAAAACACGAAAAGTGGCCGGTGCACACCCCTAATTAGATCATGAGTGCATGATAAACCAAGGTCCCCATCAGACCCAACAAATGCACGTATCAGATCATGAGTGCATGATAAACCAAGGTCCCCATCAGACCCAACAAATGCACGTATTAGATCATGAGTGCATGATAAACCAAGGTCCCCATCAGACCCAACAAATGCACATATCAGATCATGAGTGCATGATAAACCAAGGTCCCCATCAGACCCAACAAATGCACATATCAGATCATGAGTGCACGATGAACCAAGGTCCCCATCAGACCCAACAAATGCACATATCAGATCATGAGTGCACGATAAACCAAGGTCCCCATCAGACCTTACAAATGCACATATCAGATCATGAGTGCACGATAAACCAAGGTCCCCATCAGACCTAACAAATGCACATATCAGATCATGAGTGCACGATAAACCAAGGTCCCCATCAGACCTAACAAATGCACATATCATATTTTGTGTAACCGGAGCCATATCCGTGCTTTACAGATATATCGTGGCAATAGGTCCTATGAATTATTCCATCTGTGTATTTTGAGTAAATTAATAGGCCTTAATTGCAAAATGTGCAAAAAATTATATTATTACCCAAACCAACAGCTGTTTACAAGTGCCCCTATTTTCTCTAGTTGTGAGGTAATGGAACCCGTTGCACTACAGGTGCAGCATCACCTAGCAAAAGCGGCAGAGAAAGAAACGCGTGAATTGCTTAAGTGCGCCCGCCGCACGTGTAGTGCTAATGACAGGGCGTAGGTGTGACCCAGCGGTAAATGACCTCCACCAGTGGCAAACGAAGGATTTCTAGAGAGGTGTGAGGGGGTTCCCAATGCGTGATTTTAGAGTGAGTGTGGCCAATCGCTGAAGAAATAATAATCAGCACTAGTCCAGCTTTAATATGTGTCATACAAAATATTTTCAGTGTTCATTAACTTCGGCATATACAGGAGCAGCAATCTCAATAAGCCATTAGATTCGGCAGTAGGGCCATCCTGCCTGAGCTGAATATTTTTACTTCATATGCCAGAGCATTGGAGCAAGTCTGGGGTAACAGCAGAAGGAGATAGCACAGTACTGGACATATATGTATACAGTATATTGGGCTCTATAGCAGCACATCTCTAACAGTGCATGGTTTCCAGATCTAGCTGGTGCACAGGTTATTTATTAATTCTGATACATGTTAAAAGGGGTGTTGCAAATTAACACATGAGATTGCATAGGCGTGCCCGCCTAACTCGTTGTGCCGACAGGGGGCATATGTGACCTAGCGCCAAAGGCAGCCCTTCCCACGGCCACTACCTGACTATACAATGGCGCAGAGAGACATCTGGCGGTGTGCAGCACCCATGTCCCCCCGCACAGCAGCATCCCACAGTGCAGGAGGCTTGGAGGCACCCTGACCCACAGGCTGGGTAAACTGGGGCCCTTGAGGGAGTCCCACCCCTCACTTGCCTAGCTCCCCTGTAAGCGGAAGCAGCAGTGCGCATTAGCCCCGCCCCACTATCAGAACGCCACTGACTGTCCGGAGCCAGCAGCGACTAGGGCCAAATCTCATCCTTGCGCCAGCAGCGCGGGGGGGGAGGCACCGCTGACCCTGCTGCGCTAAGCAAGGCCCCAAGAGATGCGCCCGCAGCAGCTGCGTCTGTCATAGTACTGCACCGCTGCCGGGCGCTGGTGCTGCTGTAGCAGTCCCCCAACCCCGGCGCTGCTAATGACTGGCGGTGACTCGCACCACGACTCCGGGTCTCTGCATGGCAGCTCAATAAGAGGGAATGAGGTGCAGTAAGACTGCAAGGGGAGAGGGGGGAGAGAGAAGAACAGCAAGGGATAGGTCAGAGGACACTAGGGTAGAATAAAGGCAAAGATCAGCAGACAAAAGGAAGAAAGAAAATAAATGACAAAAGTTGGAAGAAGAATATAAAGAATAGGGAGATAAAGTATAGGAAAATAAGGAGTAGGAGAAGACGACGATGCACTGAATAAAATCACAATACACACAGACACTTCCCTGACTCCTGATCTGGAAACTTCCAGAAACAAAGAGGAGGAGTCTTTGGATAACAGACTTAATATACCAGCAAGGCCACACCCCCAAGGATCCCTATAGGCTAACACTAAATGACTGACACTTAACAACAAAAGTCTTTACAGGTATACTGCTCCCACGCCCGCGGGGTTTACACTGGCTCAGTCACATTGCACCTGCCTTACGCTGTCCTTTTAATATTTTTTTTTTTGTTACTGTCATATTTTTCACTATACGTCTTTTAAAATATTTGCTGATTTCATTAATAATCTAAGAACCGATATATTTTATGTTTTACTATTGAACCAGGTGCACCTACAGTACTTCCTTCTCTTTATTATCATATCATTTGTGTCTGTGACTAAGTAAATGAGATCAACGCAACAGAAATTGAGGATACATACACTAATGGCAGATAAAAGTGATAAAGGCGTGTTGCAGGGCTGGCCCGAGGCACGTTCGACCAGTGCGGTTGAACGGGGGCGCCACCCCAAAGAGGGCGCACCCCTCCCAGCCATTCCCGATTTCAGCGGGACTCCTCCCAGCCATTCCCGATTCCGGCTGGAGCCGGCCCTGGCGTGTTGGACTGTAACTGCATTGGATTCTGTTGCTGATTCCCACAGACTGATACAATGCATAAGAATTTTTTGCGCTACATACAATGAACAGAGGTTGTTTGGAGTTGATTGGAACTTCTGACCCGATCTTAAGTAATATGTTTTATTTTGCAAAGACTTTGAGGTGATATATACAAGTGTATGATACAATAATGTAATGATACAGGATTTATTCTGAATAATTTATACATGTCTTTTAGTCATAATCTCCCCCCATTACCCCAGTATTTCAGATCACCTTATTCCCGTCCTTCACCAAGTTTTCCAACTGGGGGGAGGAGAGTGGTGCTATAAGTGTATGAGCCTAGGGCAGCCAGTAACCTTAATCAGGCCCTGATACTAATATTACATATCTATATATGGGAAAACATTTATGGTATCTTGTAGCACCCACAAATCATTTCTATGGTTTTAGTAATTTGCCTGTATCATGTAGAGACTATAAGTTATTCCATGTTTTTACTTCACAGTATGTCAATTTACAATTTGCTGCTACTACTGTATAATACATTTTAGAGTTTGAGAGCACAATCGGTGCTATTTACACCATACATGCCCACCCTCCCGGTTTTCACGGGAGGCTCCCGATTCTTCGGGTAACCCCCCGGAAGAGTAGGCACTTTTGTTCCCCGCAATCTGCCCACTTCCTAGTGAATGGGGAGAATTTCCACGGCGATCGCGGCTCCCCGTGTAGGGGGTGGGGCTTAATGACGCGATTCTCCATGAATCTCGTCATTTAGCTCCGCCCCTATTTAAATTTAAGCCAATAGTGGCAATTTGCCGCAAAGGGGTACGGGGCTTAATAACGCAAACCATCAGGTTCTGACCCCATCACAACCCATCTGCTTCTCCTCCCCAGACTTCTCCCGGGGAGGAGAAGCAAAAGGTAGGCAGGTATTGTTTACACCCTAATTACTGCCATAAGTGATTTATTTCACCTTTTATGTGATTTACTTTCTCTGTACATATAGTCGTTAGAAACATACCAACTACTTCCAGAATGGTGCGGGTTACGTCCTAAGGAAGGTCAGTCCTTGACCAAAACATCACTATATCGTAATGTGATATCTATGTGAGTAATCAACTGTTCATGAAAGACCCTAGTGAGTCCACTCTATTTCTAATTGGATTAGAATGTAGGAAGGGACGGTATCTTCAGTCTCCATTTTCACTCGCAAAAAAAGCGCCTACATTATAGGTTTGTCTGGAGACGGCTAAATATGAAAAGCGTGAGTTCCTAAAAGCTATGTTTTCCAGGGCTTAGCCCCATTAGCCAGTGGCGTAACTATAAATTTTGCTCCCCCCTGCCAAAAAAGTTTCTGATGGCCACCGCTTCCCCCCCTCCCCATGGCATTTTGATAAAATGTATACAGGGCCGTTTATACGCAATTTGGCTCCCAGTGCAAAATTTTGAAATTTGCCACTTACATATTTGCCCCTGACACCATTTTATGCCCACAGTAAGGCTTCTAATAACTTTTAAATTACCTGCTAGTTGCCAGGGATTCCATGGGAGAAGATGCAGCTTTCTATGCGCTGGCCTAACAGACGCTAGAGGTCCGGTAGGACCTCTAGCATCTGTCTCCTCCTAGGCGATGGCCATTTTTGGAGGGCCGTTTTCAGCAGATTCCATACGGACGGGTAGGCTGCATGGAATCTGAAGCCCTCAAACCACTGCGCCCCACAAGCCTCCGTACCCCCAAGCCACTGTGGGGTCTGCAGGGGCTGTAGTTATGCCAGTACCGATAGCCATGTTAGCAAATGGGCTCAGGGCCGGTGCTACCATTAGGCAGCTTTAGGCTGCTGCCTAGGGTTTCCGGCCAATGGCGGACGCTGCTGAGTTCCACAAAAAACGGATGTCTCTTTTAGTCCCAGACAGGTTGGTTTAGTGTGTATGGTGGTAGTGTTATTGGGATGTGGTTAATTTACCACCGCCTGGAATGCCAGCCATCTGAATCCCGACGGCGGAAGGCCGACCTGGGACTAAAGATGGGTGTCAAAATGCCGACGCCTATCTTTAGCCATACGCCGAAGTCTCGGCGGCCAGCACCCCAAACGAGGTAAGCCGAGGATAGTTAGGTTGTAGCCGCAGGGGGGATGGTTAGGTTTAGACCCCCGCGGGGTGACTTAGTGTTAGGTACCCCCAGGGGAAGATTAGGGGAAGGGGGGTTAGGGTTAGGCACCCCTGGGGGGGAGGTTAGGGCTAGGCACCCACCCCGGGAGGGTTAGGTTTAGGGTGCAGGAAGTGGGGTCAGGTTTAGGCACCCCCCGGGGGGGACAGAGTTGCGCACCACCAAGGAAGGGTTAGGTAGTTAGGGGTGGACAGGGGAATGTTAGCATACTTACGAGCTGCTGATGGGATGTCATCCCTTCAGGCTTCCGGCATTGGTATGAGAACCGGCGGCTATTCATACCGATTCCGGTTTTATTGAGTGTGGACACGATTAGTGTATGTGTGTGTGTAGGTTTAATGAGTGCTGGCAGTGTGAGTGTGTGTGTGGGGGGGTAATGGGGACTGAGATATTGGAGCACAGATGTGTGGCATAAATATATTGGGGCATGGGTATGTAGCATAATGTATTGGGGTACAGCTTTATGCCATATAAAGAATTTGGGGTACATGTATGGCATATGTACTAGGGGCATTGTTTGGCATAATTCATTGCTATGTGGCATACAATAACTTTGGTGCACAGCTGTGTGGCAAATGTATTGGGGGCACAAATTTGTGGCATATTATGTATTGGGGCATAAGCATTTGGCTTATTGGAGTCATTGATGTGTAGCATAATTATGAATTGGGGATACAGCTGTGCAGCATACTGTATAATGAATTGTGGTATTATGAATTTGGGGCAGCGCTATGATGCACAGTATGATTTTGAGGCTCTGCTGTGTGGCATATCTTAAATTAGCATAACTAAGATGTGTAGTATGAATTGGAGGAAGCAGGGGCAGTTAAATTTTGCATAGGGCGCCCAGACATCTTGCACCAGCCCAGAATGGGCTACAAATCTGCAGCCTGGAAGTGATCGTAAAAGTGGTCACTTTACTTCTGATACACCACATCGCTATAAGTTAATCTCCATTGAAGTCTATGGTGGGAACCGCGATATTGTATCCAATGATGTAACCACAAGGTTCACCTCAAGTAACCTTGTGGTTACATAATTGTATACAATGTTGCGGTTCTCACCATAGACTTCAATGGAGATTTCTCCCCATTGAAGTCTAGGGAGCAGACAGGCTGACCGCACACAGCCAATCAGCGAGCAGCTCTGAGGGAGACACCCACTGATTGGCTGGCAGCTCCTACAATGACTGGGCGCGCGTGGGCCCCAGTCATACGTGCGGGGGAAAGGTATGTGTACACATACATACCTTTCCTCAGTCCGCCTTGGTTTCGGGTATTTTAAGTTTTTATTTTTTTATTTTAACCCCCTGGATGCCTACTTGGAATGAAGAGGACGTGAACTACGCATAGGAGAGGTGAGTATGGATTTTTTTATTATAGGTACCCCTATGGAATTCTACTGGACAAGGGGACATGATTACATCTGGGATACTAGGTGAGTATGTGTGATAGTGAGTGTGAGTGTTCATGTATGTAATAAACTTTTACATTCCTGGTGTGCGCTGTTTTTTACATATTTCTTTGGCTGTGGGACTAAAGGTCCCAGCGGGCCCATAATGCCCCGCAGGCTGGTACCCGTGGATCTTAAAGTACCTTCATGTGGGGGAGGCTTGGTGGGACATGTAGTACCACAGCTAAAGACAATAATTTAAATATCTATTTTACACTACACTTTGACATTATTAACCCGGCACCCACCACACAGGGATGCCGGGGATAGCCCCGGGCTATCAGCCGAGGCCTGGGGTGCCTTGGAGAGGGGTTCCCCTTTATTCGGGGGTTCCCAACTCCTCAGGGATCCCCGGCCTGGGCTGACTAGCAGTCAGGGGTAATGCTTTTGCCGGGGAAACCGGTGAAAGGTTTTCCCTGGCTATGGAATTACCCCCCTTCTAGAAAGAGTCCGGTCCTGGTTATGGAGATACAGGGGACCCCTACTCGTTTGTCCCCTCTTTCTCCACAATCAGGGCCAGTTCAGCAGAGCCCTGTGCTGGTTCTTAATATACAGGGGACCCCTACGCATTTTGTCCCTTGTATTTTTTTTAGAACCAGGACAGGCTTTATAAAGCCCGGGCTGGTTAAGCTTTTTTTGGGGGGGGGACTGCACATCATTTCTTTTTTAATATATATATATAAAAAAAAAAAGTTTTGCTTAAGTACACATAGAAACATGCACGTATCTCATGGATAGGATTCGGTATGATACACCGCCGGCCGGCCGCATGGCCGGCGCTTCAAATCCCGGCAGCGCCAGCCCAACATGGAAGGAAATCCCGATCTGGAAGGTAGGTACTTACTAACCTAACTGTTAGGGTGCCTAACCCTAACCTCCCCCCCTGTGCCTAAACCTAACCCCCCTTCCCCGCCACCTAAACCTAAGTCCCCCGGGGGTTTCTAACCCTAACCTTCCCCCGGGGTGCCTAACCCTAACCCTCCCTCCCCCCAGCCTAAACCTAACCTCCCGGGGGGGTGCCTAACCCTAAGTCCCCCCGGGAACCGTAAACCTAACCCCCCCCCCGCGCGGCTGTCCGCGCTCTGTGCCCGGCATCCCTTAGATTGGGGCGCCGGTCTCCCGGCGTAGGTTAGTTAACCCTCGCTGGGATTCTGTAGTTAAGATGCCGGCGGTCGGCATTGTGACCGCCGGCATCATAAACGTATACCCATGGATACGTGCATGTTTCTGTGTTAATCTGACCTGCTCAGGATATACTCGCTATCCTGAAGCTGGTCTATCATTTGGGGACTTCTGGTTATCTTTTTTTGGGGCCGAAAACACACACTATTACATTGGGAGAGTTGATTGTTTTCAATGGGAAAACATCTGGATGCGATTTTAAGAATGGGGATTTTTAGTAACTCTGAAAAAATGCGAGTTCTAGTGAACTGACACCCTATTACATTGGAGAGTTGTGAAAAATTGCAAGCTTAGCACTAAACTTGCAATTTACCAAAAGGTAAGCAGTTATGAGACCGCCGGTCTGAATACTGACAGCATAGTCCCAGCAAGGGATCTAACATAGGCGTCGAAATGCTGACGCCTGTGTTAATCCCGATGCCGGGACCCCGACAGGATGCCGGACCGATCGTCCAACGCCGGAAGTAAGTATGTATGTAGCCGGTGATGGGGGGTTATGTTTTAGGGACCCGCTGGGGGGACTTAGGGTTAGGCACCCCCATGGGGAGGGTTAAGCTAGGGGAAGGGGGGGTTAGATTTAGGCACAGGGGGGAGGTTAGGCACCTCTTGGGAGGGTTAGGGTGTAGGAAGGGGGGGTTAGGTTTAGGCACCCCTGGGGGGGGGGACTTAGGGTAAGGCACCGCCCTGAGAGTTTTAGGGTTAGGCACTGCCAAGGGAGGGTTAGAGAGTTGGGGGGGGGGACGGGATTGTAAGCATACTTACGAGCCAATGTCAGGATATCCTCACTTCAGGCTTCCGATGTTGGTATGAGAACCGGCAGCTATTCATACCGATTCCGGTTTTATTGAGTGCAGGCACGATTAGTGTATGTGTGGGTGTAGGTTTAATGAGTGCTGGCAGTGTGAGTGTGTGTGCTTTGTGTGTGGGGGGTAATGGGCACCCCCCGGGAAGGGTTAGGCTAGGGGAAGGGGGGGGGATAGGCACCTCCCGGGAGAGTTAGGTTTAGGGTGTGGGAAGGGTGGTTAGGTTTAGGCACTAGGGGGGAGGTTAGGGTAAGGCACCCCTAAAGGAGAGTTAGGGTTAGTGGGGGGAGGGTTAGAAATAGATAACTTACCTCCGCTGTTGGGATCTTCAGCATCGGGCTGCTGGCGTCAGGATTTTAACCACCGGACTAACGTCCGGCGGTCAAACCTACCCATTCCCACCAAAACTGACACCCTATTACATTTGGCCCGTTGTCTTCAAATGATGAAATCACCCGATAGAGCCAAATTCTGCTGGACAGAAAGTTATAATAATAATAATACATTAAAACTATTAAGCTGGATAGCTCCATATCAGTTAAGTAAGTGAGCAGCTGCTCTGTTTCTGTGCCGCACCGCCAATGGTCTGCATCTGCCTTTATTCTTGCTGATGTGTACAGGGATTATTGTCTGGAAAGTCCCTATGAGTCATGTAGCGCACTACCTGCTCCTCCCCCTCCCCGTAGAGATTGCAGTCTGGAAAGTCCCTATGAGTCATGTAGCGTTCTACCTACTCCTCCCCATTCCCATAGAGATTACAGTCTGGAAAGTCCCTATGAGTCATGTAGCGCACAACCTGCTCCTCCCCATTCCCATAGAGATTACAGTCTGGAAAGTCCCTATGAGTCATGTAGCGCACTACCTGCTCCTCCCCATTCCCATATAGATTGTAGTCTGGAAAGTCCCTATGAGTCATGTAGCGTTCTACCAGCTGCTCCTCCCCCCTCCCCGTAGAGATTGCAGTCTGGAAAATCCCTATGAGTCATGTAGCGTTCTACCAGCTGCTCCCCCTCCCCATAACCGGTTCCTTGACTTTCAGACAACTTTTTGAGTTGTACAAATGGGTAAGTAGCTGACAATAATTTGTTGCACATTCCTGTGGCTGCTTTGCCCGTTACTCTACTTTATACATTTGCACATGAAATATAAATTCCTGACAAACTGTCCGTCTTTAGAGTGCGACTTATGAGTGAACAGACCCCGCTTTATCAGTCCCTTTATGAGCAGCATTTGGCACAGGAATATGTGACCTGATGGTACATGTGATGTCATACAATGCTGGACATCATGGGTTCCATCCGTAGGATTCATTTTTTATTTATTTTTCATAGAAGTAACTTTCTTTTTATCTTCCATTGATTGAATTTCATTTCACGCTGATACTTGTTTAGTGTGCAGAACAATACCTCCTGGGTTAATACACTATATTTAATGTTTATCCAAATTGCAGCATTACACATGTTACTACTGACTACAATGACACACATTATATAGCACAAGCCTTGGTAGCAGGGAGCCGGTGTTACTATCCATGACACTTTACTGAGTAAAGGCCATCATATTTGCCTGACATGTTCTACCCATGAAGAGTAAAAGGGGATACATGAAGTGACCTTGTCAGGTATATACTATATACAACACTAGTGACCCACCCAGGCTTCGCCAAAGCCCCCTGCATCTCATAACAACCTACACCATGTCACCACAGTTCCCTGCATCTCACCACACCCCCCTACTTCTCACTCCTGCCCCCTGCATCTCACCAGTGTCACCGCAACCCCTGCAGCTGGCTGGGGCCTGGCCACTGGGATGTGCTGGGAAGGACAGAGGGGATCATGGATAAGAGATTTGTATTGCAGCTATCGTAAACATCAGCAGCATGTCCCCGGGGCTGGGGCACCTGTTCATATTTTGCAGCCTCCATGCGCACCGCTCCCCAGCTGCTGAACATGGCGATGAGCAATATACACTTTACACAATGTACCCTGTATTTCCTGTGCTTCCCGTTGTATTTCCTCACCGTGGTGCTCCTGTCTAAGAACAGCGCTGATTTCCATGGGAGGTGCCTCCTGTACATCGAGGGCGTGTGGCCGGATGGGAATATTGCTGTAGAGGGAGCACTTCACCGTGGAGGAGTAATGGGCGTTCATCTGCAGGTTCAGTATAGAGATGGACATCGGAATCCGATGGTTACTAACCATTAATGTGACGTCTATACAGTAATCACAGTATTATTAAGAAATAAGATTAAAATTGCATTTAATATAATTAGTAAATAAAATAGCTCATACATGCATAGTATAGGACAGCCCTTAGGCTTCCCAAGTCCTGTTGGCGTTGTGGAGATGAACCAGGGTCCCCTCCCATATTTGATGGACTTGTCCTAAACTCCATAAGTTCTGGAATACGATTAGTCAGATCACCAAGGTGGTTGTTGGAGACTGGGCGCAATCTGACCCTGGTTCCTGGTTGCTTAACCTAATAGACTTACCTATCTCTAGATATAAGAAGTCTCTACTTAAACATTTTGTCAATGCAGAAAAAGCTATAATCCCGGTTTATTGGAGGGCCCCTCACCCTCCTCTGATAACTGCTTGGTTTCATAGATTATATATGTACACAGATATGGAAGATCTAGCTCTTTCCAGCTGGGATAGACAACAGGAGTTTACCACCACGTGGTTTGCCTGGCTGGAGTATAAAGAATCTACTGAGGATCGGGACCATCTGTTGAGGTAGACCGCGCAGATATGGGTACACTACTTTGTTCTTTTATCTTGGTGGTATCCTTTGTGGCGAACTGTTCCTATATATAGGTTACGCAATCCGACCTCTTTCCCATTGGCTCTTTTTCCCTTGATGTGTTTTCCTACAACCCCGGTATTCCCACCTCCCTCTCGATTTCTGATTTTCTTTTTTATGTTATTTCTGAAAAATGCATTTGTAATGAACCCTATAGAAAGTGTATGTCGGTCAGGGCGTGCTTGTCGTTCCTGTCTCCCCAGCAGCTGTTGTCGTTCCCAGCCTCTTTGCTGACTCACGATCACTCCTGCTTCTGGATCCCCTGTATGCTTAGGCAGAGAGATGAGGACCCCAGAGACAACCCCCGCAAACAAGTCACCACATGTGTGGACAGTGACTATAAAGTTTATTTATCTGGAACGTTAATGTACCGTCACTTGGAGGTAAAACGTTAAGGTTTGTAGAAACATATATAATGAAATTTACTTTTGGTTATACATCAACACAATATATAATATTAAGTTTACAAAAGACACATCTTGTAAATATGTTATTAGATTCACAATGAACATGCATATATAGCAAAGAACAAAACAGCCTACCTACTGTATACACTCTTCCTCCATTAACTGAGCATCAGTAATAACCTCAGGGCTGAAGACTGTTCCTGTTTGAGTTCTCTTTGGTAGAGTTCCCAAGCACCATCTCTCCTCAGATGTGAGGTAATACTGAGAGAACTTAGGGCAGTATATACAATGCACTCTCTCCAGTATTCTCCTATTTAGGTGTACAGTATTCCAGCAATATTATGAATGGCTACCAGGTGACAGGGACGGGCTGAAGGTAAGCTGGTAGCACATTTCTTAACACAGTTTCTCTCTCAGCTACATAAATACAAGCAGTCATGAAGATTGAAGGACAACGGTAATATACTCAAGTCAATACACTAATTCAATAAAGATCTATACTGTTTATTCAAAAATTAAAAAACAATCACACATGTGATCTAGCATAATTCATAATAAAATGGGATAAAATACCCAATATATAGCAGAAAATGTGATGCAATATAAACTGCACTGATGATTCCAATGCAGGAATCTAATTGTATTAAAGGTTAAACACCATTGAAGTCTATATATTCGCTTCTGCAAATCAAAAAACACTGCTGTTGAATGGTTAATTAAACAGGATAGCACTATGATTAGTGCTTGCAGTCTCAAAGGTGGAATATAAGGTGGATAGGAAACGTCACCTTAGTACCTTTTTGGGTACTGCGCTCAACCCAACCAGCGGGGAGCAACTTGAATATGGAGGTGGTTCTGTGGGAGCGTGCTGTATTATAAGGGTTTTTTCTCTGTGCTGTTCAATCTGCTCCAGCAGTTTGTAAATGGACAATTCTCAGAAGATTCCCCCAGATGTACCTAATATTCCTACTCTCCAGAGTCAGCGCCGTCCGGTGTGGAATGAACCTTCGTCTTTATACCTCTCACAGAGGTCAGAGAGCTGTGCGAGCCGATAACCGATAATGTCTGTGGAACAGCTGCACTCGGAGTATCCGCCAGATGAACCAGCCAGATAGCCACAGCGTAGCAGTAAGAGAGACTGTGTCCTGAAAGTCCCAAGGGGTGAATGAGCTATGTACAGCTACAAACTGGCTATGTACTAAATAATACAGTTCTCTTTGCTGATCGCAGTATGAATAAATAGTACAGTTTTCTCTAGCTGATTGTTGTGGATAATACAGTGGTGCTGATATGTCTCACTGGCTTGTATGCTGTACAGTGGCGCTGACATGTCTCACTGACTTGTATGCTGTACAGTGGCACTGATATGTCTCACTGACTTGTATGCTGTACAGTGGTGCTGATATGTCTCACTGACTTGTATGCTGTACAGTGGCGCTGATATGTCTCACTGACTTGTATGCTGTACAGTGGTGCTGATATGTCTCACTGACTTGTATGCTGTACAGTGGTGCTGATATGTCTGACTGACTTGTATGCTGTACAGTGGTGCTGATATGTCTCACGGACTTGTATGCTGTACAGTGGCACTGATATGTCTCACTGACTTGTATGCTGTACAGTGGCGCTGATATATGTCTCACTGACTTGTATGCTGTACAGTGGCGCTGATATATGTCTCACTGACTTGTAGGCTGTACAGTGGCGCTGACATGTCTCACTGACTTGTATGCTGTACAGTGGTGCTGATATGTCTCACTGACTTGTATGCTGTACAGTGGCACTGATATATCTCACTGACTTGTATGCTGTACAGTGGCGCTGACATGTCTCACTGACTTGTATGCTGTACAGTGGTGCTGATATGTCTCACTGACTTGTATGCTGTACAGTGGTGCTGATATGTCTCACTGACTTGTATGCTGTACAGTGGTGCTGATATGTCTCACTGACTTGTATGCTGTACAGTGGCACTGATATCTCACTGACTTGTATGCTGTACAGTGGTACTGATATGTCTCACGGACTTGTATGCTGTACAGTGGCGCTGATATGTCTCACGGACTTGTATGCTGTACAGTGGCGCTGATATGTCTCACTGACTTGTATGCTGTACAGTGGCACTGATATAACTCTCTCACTGACTTGTATGCTGTACAGTGGCGCTGACATGTCTCACTGACTTGTATGCTGTACAGTGGTGCTGATATGTCTCACTGACTTGTATGCTGTACAGTGGTGCTGATATGTCTCACTGACTTGTATGCTGTACAGTGGTGCTGATATGTCTCACTGACTTGTATGCTGTACAGTGGCACTGATATCTCACTGACTTGTATGCTGTACAGTGGTACTGATATGTCTCACGGACTTGTATGCTGTACAGTGGCGCTGATATGTCTCACGGACTTGTATGCTGTACAGTGGCGCTGATATGTCTCACTGACTTGTATGCTGTACAGTGGCACTGATATGTCTCACTGACTTGTATGCTGTACAGTGGCACTGATATAACTCTCTCACTGACTTGTATGCTGTACAGTGGCGCTGACATGTCTCACTGACTTGTATGCTGTACAGTGGCACTGACATGTCTCACGGACTTGTATGCTGTACAGTGGCGCTGACATGTCTCACTGACTTGTATGCTGTACAGTGGCGCTGACATGTCTCACTGACTTGTATGCTGTACAGTGGCGCTGATATGTCTCACGGACTTGTATGCTGTACAGTGGCGCTGACATGTCTCACGGATTTGTATGCTGTACAGTGGTGCTGATATGTCTCACGGACTTGTATGCTGTACAGTGGTGCTGATATGTCTCACTGACTTGTATGCTGTACAGTGGCTCTGACATGTCTCACTGACTTGTATGCTGTACAGTGGTGCTGATATGTCTCACTGACTTGTATGCTGTACAGCGGTGCTGATATGTCTCACGTACTTGTATGCTGTACAGTGGCGCTGATATATCTCTCACTGACTTGTATGCTGTACAGTGGCACCGATATATGTCTCACTGACTTGTATGCTGTACAGTGGCGCTGATATCTCACTGACTTGTATGCTGTACAGTGGCGCTGACATGTCTCACTGACTTGTATGCTGTACAGTGGCGCTGACATGTCTCACTGACTTGTATGCTGTACAGTGGCGCTGACATGTCTCACTGACTTGTATGCTGTACAGTGGCGCTGATATGTCTCACTGACTTGTATGCTGTACAGTGGCGCTGACATGTCTCACTGACTTGTATGCTGTACAGTGGCGCTGACATGTCTCACTGACTTGTATGCTGTACAGTGGCACTGATATGTCTCACTGACTTGTATGCTGTACAGTGGCGCTGACATGTCTCACTGACTTGTATGCTGTACAGTGGCGCTGACATGTCTCACGGACTTGTATGCTGTACAGTGGCGCTGATATGTCTCACGGACTTGTATGCTGTACAGTGGCGCTGATATGTCTCACTGACTTGTATGCTGTACAGTGGCGCTGATATGTCTCACTGACTTGTATGCTGTACAGTGGCACTGATATCTCACTGACTTGTATGCTGTACAGTGGTACTGATATGTCTCACGGACTTGTATGCTGTACAGTGGTGCTGATATGTCTCACGGACTTGTATGCTGTACAGTGGTGCTGATATGTCTCACGGACTTGCATGCTGTACAGTGGCGCTGATATGTCTCACAGACTTGTATGCTGTACAGTGGCACTGATATGTGTCTCACTGACTTGTATGCTGTACAGTGGCGCTGATATCTCACTGACTTGTATGCTGTACAGTGGCACTGACATGTCTCACGGACTTGTATGCTGTACAGTGGCGCTGACATGTCTCACTGACTTGTATGCTGTACAGTGGCGCTGACATGTCTCACGGACTTGTATGCTGTACAGTGGCGCTGATATGTCTCACAGACTTGTATGCTGTACAGTGGCGCTGATATGTCTCACGGACTTGTATGCTGTACAGTGGCGCTGATATGTCTCACTGACTTGTATGCTGTACAGTGGTGCTGATATGTCTCACTGACTTGTATGCTGTACAGTGGTGCTGATATGTCTCACTGACTTGTATGCTGTACAGTGGCACTGATATCTCACTGACTTGTATGCTGTACAGTGGTACTGATATGTCTCACTGACTTGTATGCTGTACAGTGGCGCTGATATGTCTCACTGACTTGTATGCTGTACAGTGGCGCTGATATCTCACTGACTTGTATGCTGTACAGTGGCACTGATATATCACTGACTTGTATGCTGTACAGTGGCACTGATATCTCACTGACTTGTATGCTGTACAGTGGTGCTGATATGTCTCACTGACTTGTATGCTGTACAGTGGTGCTGATATGTCTCACTGACTTGTATGCTGTACAGTGGTGCTGATATGTCTCACTGACTTGTATGCTGTACAGTGGCGCTGATATGTCTCACTGACTTGTATGCTGTACAGTGGCGCTGATATGTCTCACTGACTTGTATGCTGTACAGTGGCGCTGATATGTCTCACTGACTTGTATGCTGTACAGTGGCACTGATATCTCACTGACTTGTATGCTGTACAGTGGTACTGATATGTCTCACTGACTTGTATGCTGTACAGTGGTGCTGATATGTCTCACTGACTTGTATGCTGTACAGTGGTGCTGATATGTCTCACTGACTTGTATGCTGTACAGTGGTGCTGATATGTCTCACTGACTTGTATGCTGTACAGTGGCGCTGATATATGTCTCACTGACTTGTATGCTGTACAGTGGCGCTGATATATGTCTCACTGACTTGTATGCTTGTACAGTGGCGCTGATATCTCACTGACTTGTATGCTGTACAGTGGCGCTGACATGTCTCACTGACTTGTATGCTGTACAGTGGCGCTGACATGTCTCACTGACTTGTATGCTGTACAGTGGCGCTGATATGTCTCACTGACTTGTATGCTGTACAGTGGCGCTGATATGTCTCACTGACTTGTATGCTGTACAGTGGCGCTGACATGTCTCACTGACTTGTATGCTGTACAGTGGCGCTGATATGTCTCACTGACTTGTATGCTGTACAGTGGCGCTGACATGTCTCACTGACTTGTATGCTGTACAGTGGTGCTGATATGTCTCACGGACTTGTTTGCTGTACAGTGGTGCTGATATGTCTCACGGACTTGTATGCTGTACAGTGGCACTGATATGTCTCACTGACTTGTATGCTGTACAGTGGCACTGATATGTCTCATGGACTTGTATGCTGTACAGTGGTGCTGATATGTCTCACTGACTTGTATGCTGTACAGTGGCGCTGATATCTCACTGGCTTGTATGCTGTACAGTGGTACTGATATGTCTCACGGACTTGTATCCTGTACAGTGGCGCTGATATGTCTCACTGACTTGTATGCTGTACAGTGGCGCTGATATGTCTCACTGACTTGTATGCTGTACAGTGGCGCTGATATGTCTCACTGACTTGTATGCTGTACAGTGGCACTGATATGTCTCACTGACTTGTATGCTGTACTGTGGCGCTGACATGTCTCACTGACTTGTATGCTGTACAGTGGTGCTGATATGTCTCACTGACTTGTAGGCTGTACAGTGGTGCTGATATGTCTCACTGACTTGTAGGCTGTACAGTGGTGCTGATATGTCTCACTGACTTGTATGCTGTACAGTGGCACTGATATATGTCTCTCATGGACTTGTATGCTGTACAGTGGCACTGATATAACTCTCTCACGGACTTGTATGCTGTGCAGTGGCACTGATATAACTCTCTCACTGACTTGTATGCTGTGCAGTGGCACTGATATATGTCTCTCATGGACTTGTATGCTGTACAGTGGCACTGATATATCTCTCTCACGGACTTGTATGCTGTGCAGTGGCACTGATATAACTCTCTCACTGACTTGTATGCTGTGCAGTGGCACTGATATAACTCTCTCACTGACTTGTATGCTGTGCAGTGGCACTGATATATGTCTCACTGACTTGTATGCTGTACAGTGGTGCTGATATGTCTCACTGACTTGTATGCTGTACAGTGGCACTGATATATGTCTCTCATGCAGGCTCGGTGACAGGGGGGGACTAAGGGGACATCAGTACCGGGCGCCATGGGTCAGGGGGACCCCAAGGATTCAGGGAAAGAAAAAAAAAATGGATCAGCAACATGGTCACCCATTAATAAATTTGAAACGACTGTGTGTGCTGCTGTAGACAAGAAGCTGCAGCAGCAGTCCAGCAGAAGCTCCTCCCACCGTCACCCTTCCTTCCCCCAAGTCACACTGTGACATGCAGGGGCCGATGTTCCTCCCTCCTGGGCCCGCATCCACACCTACCCTGCACTGCTCCAGCAAACTGTTGCTTCCTGTTCCTTACCATCAGCCTGTTGTTCAACTCCGCCCTGCAGTGTCTAACAGTCTGTCACCCCCCCTCCTGCAGCACCCCCGACCCACCCCCCTCTCGCGGTACCCCCGACCCCCCCCACCTCTCGTTCATCGTTCTACGATTAGAGTGGCATTGGAGCTGAAGAAGTCAGACAAACCAGTAGCAATCCATTTCCTTGAACAAGGACATTCCATGGCAAGCCATAAATGTATGATTATTGATCACATACCAGCCCTTGCTAGCGGAGGAGATCGGGAATTAGCTTTGCGCAAATGCGAAGCTAGGTGGATTTTTGAACTTGATACATTGGCCCCGAGGGGAGTCAATGAGTCCAATCCTTACAATATTTTTTTGAAGTAGTAATTTTTTGGATGCAGTACTTTTTCAACCGCTACTGATTTTTTTGACCTTGCACATAAATATATTATATTTAAAAAGATTTTTTACTTTTATTATAATAGAATTTTTTATTTGTTTCTTTATTTATTTTTTGTTTATTTACTTTATTGTTTGTTTTATTTGCTTTTTTTCCACATGTATTTGGTGTTAGCAATAGCCATACTACTTATCTCAATGATTGGCTGGATTTAGAGCATGTTAATATATATAATCCTTTTCAAATGTGCAATATACCAGCATTCCACTAGATGGCGCTTGGGCAAGCTCAGCCTTTTACTTGCTATGCGTTCCAATGCGATGGAACGCAGCTTATTATTGCCTCTGACTGTGGCTTTGACCACACACGTGACTTCTGGTGTTGGTGTGCGTTCCACGAAGGTGGAGCACATGCCACTTCCGGTGGTCGCGTTTTGCGATGTTACAATGGCTATTTGCGCTTCTGTGAATAGCGCTAACCTCATAGTGTTGTCCCCACTCAGGTAAGGGCTTTTTTATCTATCGTTTGCAGCTTTATCTGTGTGTATCAATGGCAGTATTGCCTTTTTGTTGGTATGGTTACCCAGCAGGCTGTGCGGCCAGGGGTGGCACCCTAAGCTAATTGTTGAGGGTATTTAGTCTGGCTAATGGCGATGGTGTATGTTTTGCACTTGGTTGTCTTGGAATTGGGAACTGCTGCTACATGGTTGCTGAGTCTTGATAAAGATCCTGGACTGGGATCGAAACGTCGACTGGACTGAACCTTTGCACCTTGTTGTCATGGGTATTTTAAACCTCTTTTTGCATATAAAACAAGTTTTTTTTCTATATTTGGTGAGTGCCGATTATTATATATATATAATTTTATAATATAAAAAGAAAATAGTATCTGGCACTGAAAGGACCCCGTTGCCCTCCACAGTTAGTGTAAGCATACACCGCGCATACCATTCCAACTAGCGGCGGCACTCAGGGATTTTTAAAAAGAGACGAAACAGCCATCATTTGGTCGACATGTCCTGAGGAAAATGTGGTTGCATTGAAACGTCGACCAAATGATGGCTGTGTCGTCTCTTTTTAAAAATCCCTGAGTGCCGCCGTTAGTTGGAATGGTATTATGAATACCGTATTGTCGTTACCCCTAAATAGTTGTAAGATGCTATTTAGCGTTACCTGTCGCACAATAAATAATTGCTGTCCAAACTAATCGTGTGGTTCCAAAGCACAAAGTATTATTAAAACAAGAATAAAAAGGTTTACGAGCTTTAATCTAGACAATTATCGCAAAGAGCAATTAAATACAAAAGGTACTGTTTGATACATACGCAAGCGCACCGGTCCCAGTTACAGTCGTTAATCCTGAGGTCTGTGGTCATCCAAGAGAATGGCTACTGACTGGGGCCGGGGTGCAGGTTATATACCCTACAGATCATGATAACAATGTAGACAGACAAACACAATTCCATTGGTTCTTGGTCTTTGTAGTACGCTGTAGTTCATAGGACAGTTCATATGTTATCACTAGGGGTATGTCCCCATTCTCCAACAGTCTCTTGAGATTACATTGTCTTTCTTTAATTGGTTTAAACTAGCTAAAGGCACTACATTACAGAGTATACATTCTAACCAATAATTTCCTATAATCCATAACCATCGAACGCAAGATGACAC